>VZRU01007633.1:381972-648936 GCA_013398155.1 Pedionomus torquatus
TTTAATTTCTTCCTCTCCTATCTTTTTCCCCAAAGGGGGAGGGGAGGACATCTGTCAATCAGGTTTTGGTAAATTTGACTGAAACCATGACATCCAGTTTCCTTTTGCTGGAGTTTCACACTCTACTCATCGCTTGCCAGGCCACAGCTGGCAAAACTGTTCAGTTTTGGTCCCTCCTTATGCATAAAAGATGTGGATGGGCTACAGAAGGTCCAGAGAAGGGCTAGGAAGATTAGGAAGATTGCCATATGAGGAAAGGCTGAGAGAATTGGGTTTGTTCAGCCTTGAGAAAAGAAGACTTAGAGGAGACCTTATCACCATATCCCAGTATTTAAGGGGTGGCTACAAAGAAGATGGAGTCTCCCTTTTTACAAGGAGTCAGATGGAAAAGATGAGGGGTAATGGGTACAAGTTAATTCTGTGGAGATTCTGATTGGACATGAGGAAAATTTTTCAGAATGAGAATAATCAGCCATTGGAATACTGTCCCCAGGGAAGTGGTGGATTCCCCAGCATCGGACACTTGAGATTCAGCCAGACATCTTGTCTAGACTGTGCTTTTGCCAAAAAAGGTTGGACCAGATGATCCTTAAGGTCCCTTCCAAGTTGGTATTCTATGACTGTATGAGTTTAGGACGTTCTCTGATCTTTTACCTCTCTTTGGCAATATTCACAGATTCTTCACCTTCTGCTATGGTGCTAATGATATGGACCATTCCCAATGTCTCAGAGCTTGTGCGGTTTTTAACTGCATGTCTAAAATATATCTCCAGTTCCTTGGGTTTTCAGTGCTCTTGAGCTCCAAGGCCTTCATGTTTCTCCAACCACTCCTTCTCAATTTATTCCACCTCTGATCCCTGTGTGCTGGTTGCCAATTTTTCTTCTTGCTTCTTATTGTGAAGCTGACAAGAAGCACAGCAAAACTGACACAGCGAGACACAGAGATCCGGCAGGAATGGCTAAAAATTGACAAGTGATGGCAGAACAAGTGGCAGTGACCAGGTTTTCACCCTGAGATCTGATTTCACATTTAATGTTCCTTGAGATGATGTAGGAATAAACAGATATTTTGGTTTTATTCCTTTTTGTGATCTCTGTTAGAGAAATATGACTAGTTTAGACCTGTTTCTCAGAGAAATCTCAATTTTATTGGGATTATTTGCTCCTATTTCCTAGAATCAGAGCAGCAAATACATGAGGGGTGGGATTTTCAGGAAGGCTGGTGGGCCTGAGAAAATCTGACTTGATGTGTAGGTAATGAGGGACCAAGCAAAGAGAGATCAGTTTTGCTGGCCCATTGGAGGCTCATAAGTGTCCAGGGACCAGTTTGAGGCTTTGGCCCCATCAGATCACTGGGCTGTCAGAGTAACAGAGCTGTGGGGCTTTTTGGGGCAGCTCCCTAGTTGCAGAGGAATCTGACTAGAAAAACAGCTCAGAGCCCAGGCTCCTTGTGTTCTGCCTGCCTGGGGACACCTAGAAAAATGCAGAGAGGACCTATTTTTGTCACTGTGTATAAGTCTTAGCCACCCACTGTAAGCACTGTCTTTGTTCTTCCTTACCCCAGCCCAACATATCACACTTCCACAGCAGCCTGATCTTAAATCTCAATTCACTCCCAAATCTCAAGGGAGAAGGAGCTCTGTGAGGGCTCCAGGAGATGGGTCATGAAATTAGCATTTTTGTCTCATTAGCTTTTGAAATCAGCAGTTACAGCACAAGGGACTTGGCCCGGTGATGTACCTACATATGCACTGCATGCTTCCACTACATCCATTAGAGCACCGCATCCGTCTACAGTACATTTTTCTGGACAGAACCCATAATATTAATCTCCACTGTGTCCTAAATCCAAAATCTGATTTTACACCTACTGTCCTGGGAGATGCTGCATGAATAAAAGGATATGTCGTTCTTGCTCCTTTTGTGGATGGAGCCACTCCAGGTTTCACCCCAATGTTGCAGGACACACAGGCAAGTTTGGGGATGACATGGGGACCGAGGGGACAGCAGAAGCCCAAAAGCACTGGTGGGGGTCAGGATGAATAGGCAGTGAGAAAAAAGGAACAGCAGTGGTTTTAGAGTGAGGAAGATGAATGAGAGTGCCCCCTAGAAGGCCACAGTAATGAAGATCAGCTGGGACTGGTTTCATGGTTATCAACACCAGGTTGCACAAACACATACATATGCGTGCATTTGGAAGTCTCTTAGCCATGTCTGCACTCACTTTCACAAACAGCATAAATGGATGTGGAGACTGATGCAAAGAGATCATGCTGCAACCTGTGCTTACACTAGGGCTAAAAGTTTAAGCACAAACTCCTCAAATTAATGTCCAGTTTATAGAAATCTTTCATCTGGATGTTAATTTGGCCATAACCACTTCAGAGAAAAGAGATTTTTGTGTCAGTTTTTAAAGCTATCGGCACCTCTGTTAGCGGGCATG
Source organism: Pedionomus torquatus (assembly GCA_013398155.1). Lineage (NCBI taxonomy): Eukaryota > Metazoa > Chordata > Aves > Charadriiformes > Pedionomidae > Pedionomus > Pedionomus torquatus. Next base: position 384,416 of record VZRU01007633.1, read on the forward strand.
AATGGCAGCATGTGGCAATTGGACTCACCAAGCACATGTAAATATTGCAGATCTGTGCTGTTGTCACAGTGTATTGGAACTTGCTTAACTGTTCAGTCCACCCTTATTTTGTGTAGAGATTACTTCCTCAGATTCTCTGTGCATACCTGAGAAGGAAAGCTGAGAGCTCACGTCTCCAGTGCAGTCCCTGCTTTCCACAGGAGGTTGGAGCAGATGAGGTCCTTTCCAACCTAGTGTTTGCTATGAAAGAGAAGGATCAGGATTTTAAGTTATTTCTGGGAAACTAGGGAGGAAAAACTGTGCAGAGTGCACAGTTTTGGTCCGGTGCAACAAAGACCAAAGTACCTTGTTCTGCTAATGCTGAAATTTCTTAACAGTTAGAAAATTTGATTAACACATCTAATAGGAGAGACAGTACCTAACAGCTGTCAGTAATTATTTAGCCTCTGGCTGGCTTGCTTATCCTGAAAAGATTAAAGAAGATGCAAATTTACTTCACAGTGGAGACAAGGAACTAAATAAGATTATTAGCCTTTATAAGAATGAAAACTTCACCAATAAAAATTACATGGGAGAGCTCACCTGTTTCTTTAACAAAAAGAAGCCACCGTTCTTTATAAATCTAATATTTCACAAATGCCAAGATTATGTACCTTGGGAAGAACCATGGGATCTAGTTAGCATCACAGAAATGGTATTCCCCAGTTATATCCATAGATACTGCCTGTGATGCAATATATGAAACCGGGCATGAATGCACATGTTTTGGCAGGAGATGGAGAAACACCATTCACAGGAGCTGTCTATGCTTCACAGTTTCTTAAATTACGGTCCAGAATCAGGAACCAATTTGCATTGTTCTGCATAGTGGATATCTGTCATTAATCTGAAAGCAACGTGTAGGGCTGTCTATTTTACTAGTGGTCTGACTGTGAGAAGTATGATTGCCATTAGCCCAAGTTTACTTTGAAAGTTGGTATATGCTGACTCCCATATTCTAAGGAAGATTTATGCCAAGATTTTGGATCAGACAGTGAAAAATACTGTATTCCCCTTACACTAGGAGAAGCCAGAGAAGAGTGATGAAAATGGATGGAAAACAGTCAGCAGGGAATCTCCATGATTAATGGATAGATGGCTCTGCCAGGCAGAACCATACTAAAGTTTAAGCCTGGTTTTAAATGAGAGACTACACATTTAAAGCATCTCCCCCTACTTAAGGCTTATTATGGAGATCTACAAAGTCAGTGGATTGTCTTTCGATTACATCAAGGAGACTGCAAACATCCCAGAGGCCGGGTCTTTCCTCTTCTAAGTATTTGCACAACATGCAGGACCAGAAGAACTATCTTTGTTGGGAACTTGGGACTATAATGAAATACAAACAACAGTTACCAGGAGGTAGCTGCTCAGTGCCAGTGTTACCTTGGGCGAGCACAGTATTTTGTATTGACTGAAGAGAAAAGTGACATTGAAAACAGCTGAATTAACCCACTACTAGAGGTGCATATTCCACACCACACCGTGCTTCAAGGAATTTGTGAGCTATACACATTTCTTGGTTACCTACTCTCAAAATTTTGACATCAGAGTACAATGGCATTAAATATTAACTGATTCCCCAGAAGGCTTGAGATTATTTCTTTCTAAATAGGCTAGAACCCCTACAGTTAGAAGTTACAGCTCAAATTTTAAAACTTAGCAACTAACTTCAAGTTAGAGTGAGTAACTAGAAGACCAGCGCTGATGTGAAATTGTCTTCCCTAGCTTGTTGTCATCCTTTCCTTCAATGATTCCCTCTTATTAATACAATGAATGGTGGACGACTGTTGATATTCAGGTGGTTCTAATACGTAGTACCTTAGGAACTGTAATTTAGCATTAATTAGCATTCACTTTAGATAAAGTTAATGGCCAAGATAGTTGTCTATTAACCAAATGAAACTCAAAATTAGACTACAATTGTCAAGGGAAGAGCATAAAGAGTATCTTACAGTTTTAATGGTCTTTTCCCTTAATTCAGATTAAATTTAAATCAGCAACCAGGTATATCACAAGTTTTCCATTTTGCTTTTTGGCTTTTTATCTTTTACATAGAGCAAAGTTAAATGCACTGATTTTCTTTTAAGTTTAAATCTCAGAAGGGAATAAATGCTAGCTCAGCTTAGCAAAACAATGCAACAACAATGGTTGTAGAATACTAATTAAGAAGCCCCAACCCCAAACAATTCTCTTCCTTCTATTTAAACAGAAGGTTGGCACATATCGAACTCTGTCATCAGCTATTATTCAAATTGAAATAGGTCAGGTCCCTGAACACCTGTAAATTAGCCTGGAAATTCCCTCAATTAATGAAAACTTGTCTGCCTGAATTTATCCTGCCTTCCCCATAATACTTGGACAATCATAGCTGCAGCATGTAAAATTAGTCTCGTTCTGTTACTTTTGGTGGAAGGGCATTTTGATTGCACTTCGACCCCTGAGAAAAAGGCTAATACTTGTTCATTCTCCTCCACATTTTGTTCAGCAGACATCCGACTCGTACAGTCCAAACCAGCAGGCTTACTTGAGTTGACAGTCATGGGCCTGAAGAACTGGACTGCACGGCTAAGACCTGACCTTACAGTTCCCCACAGTGCGTGTCCTTAAAGAACGATGCTGAAAACAGCATCTTACTTTCTTACTGCCTCTATATTGACACAGTGTGTAAGGTTTGTTCTGGAGCACCGCATTGTGCTGTAGGATCCCATCACCCCTGTGATGTACAGGCAGTTCCAAGCAAGCAGATGTTTACCTTTTCCAGAGTTTGCTCCAGGTCCTTTGTAAGGTTTTACTTTGCTGCTCAGGGTGTGAGGACATGGGCCACTCACTATCAATGATGCTTGTTCTTACACCGTCAGAGATATGCACTGTAGCAACTGAAAATTAATTAAGTGAATGCTCTCGATTAGCCAAAATGCTGTCAGCTAGTAACATAAGTGATGCAGTGATTAAAAACAAACAAAAAGGGTGCAATGCAAGAAGCTGAAGTCTGAAGTTTAGTGGTGGATTAAGTTAAGCATGTACATAACACCAACTTCTCTGGTGCTGTTTTTGTTCGGGTGGTCTTCAACCACGTGGAAGAAAATGCTTGTTTGCACTTACTGCCAATGTTCAAATCCCATAGCTAGGAAAAATAAAGTCATATTTTAAAAAATGTACAGACACAGGAAAGCAACCCGCTCTAGTAGTAAATGCCCCTGCCCATGGCAAGGGGGTTGGAATTTGATGATCTTTAAGGTCCCTTCCAACTCTAACCATTCTATGATTGTATGAAAGGACTTTGTTGAAATACTGGGCTAGGATCAGAAAAATCCATCTTACCCTCAGCCTGTACAGAGTGCGCTTTCCCTTTGGGGTAGGTTAAATGCATCACTGCCTGCAGCCTCCTTCATCCACACTGGGGCTGCTCTGGCCCCAGCTTGGCTCTGCTGCAGGCTTCAAAGGGGGCTTTGGCCAAGGCTTTCTGTTTGCTGCTCCATCTCCAGTCACGAACACCGTGATGCTCCCACCTTCTCCCAACCTAACCCCTTCTCTTCCCAAGTTCTTACACTGCAGGTCCTGTCTCTGTGCTGGCAGAATCCTTCCAACACACTCTTGAAATGGAATTTGTACCCTCAGGCTCTAATTCAATCATATTCTGCAAAAATCTGCTGTTGAAGATAACGGCTGAAGAAAATTATCGAAGTGCTCAGTCTTCAAGGAAGACTCAGTTCTCCTCACAAAAAAGAAACTTGTCCTTTCCCTCCTCTTCTAAATATTTGAAATGTTGTATTTTATCTAAGTGAACTTAGCTTAAAAATGAGTTTATATATAGATATGGATACCTACATATATATAAATATAATTGCCCTAAGGGAGCCATCCAAACATGAGCTGAGAATAAACTTGGGATGGTTTAAGATGTTTCTGCTGGTCGGGACCCAGCTGAAACAGACAAAGTGTACTGACACAATGTGAAACAAGTTAGTTTTAAGTCATCCTCACTGGCCAGAGGTGCCCCTAAATCTCTTTAATGGGGTAGTCAGATTTGTGATGAAGTTAAAAGAGCATGGCTAATTTACATGCATAATTATTTCAACTACATATGCAAATTAAGCCCTGAGGGGCAGCCCTTAAAGAGGCAAAAGTAAGAAGCAGCAGCTGGTGTAGGACTTGAGAGTTAACAGGCAGTTTCAAACTCAGTTGAGCACAGAGATCAGCCCCACAGGCAAGCAGAGCCTCTCATTTTGAAAAGAAACCCTAGTTATGACCCATTTAAACTCAGGCTCTGATCTCACAGGCTATAGGGACTCCCTGGGCTCACACTCAACCTCAGTGTTGAACCTCTGGCCTGAACTCGAGCCACACTGACCAGCTGGTTCTGGAAAGGGCCACGGTGTAAGCACAGAGCTCATGCTGGCCCTTGCTCAAACCTCCTCCTTCTCTGCAGCAAAACCAACTGCTCCAAGGAGAGCTCAGCCCAGGCAGTGTTATTTCTAGACAGGCTGTGCCAGAATAGCAAAAATCCAAGAGTTTAAGAAATGTAGAGCATTTTTCTTAGGAACTGTCACTCACTTGAGGTTCACCCTGCCCTGTTCAGCAGTTGTTCCCATCTGCACCCTCTGTTTGGTTTTCTGTTCATGTTCTGAAACTGAAATAGTAAGCAGAAAATTTTAGTTACTGAATGAACTGCTGCCAAAAATCTCTAAAGGATACACTGAAGAGCGACGAGGTTGCTGTGTGATAGGCAAAGAGCAACTGCCAGTCCGGAGAAACTCAGTACAGTTTCCCACTGGTGTGATTAGAAGGGAAGTCCTTCATTGCTACTGAGGAAGCTGGAATCCAAGGCTCATGGGGTCACACACCCCCACCACCATATCCATTCTAAGGGCGCAATTAAACTCATTTTACACTTAGTGGTTTCCACTGCATCCACCTACTTGTAGTTCCTGCCTTGTACCTGGTCTAGCAATCACCAGTTAGGTCTGTTTAACATCCAGAACTGCTCTTGAATGCAGCATATCTTTAAGAAGCTCTTGATCTGAGGACACAAACGCCAACGTCCTTAGCAAAGTTTCTCAGTGGTGAACTGCTCCCACTTGCTAAAGATGCATGCTTCATTTCTAATTTACATTTGTCTACCATTAGCTTCCAGCAATAGGTTTGCATTATGTCCTTCTTTACTAGTTTGAAGTAATCTTTTCTAGACGGTTTTCCCTCTCCATGAAGACACCATTAAACAACTCTCTCCTTTCCTCTTTCTGATAAGCTTAAATACACTGAATTCTCATATACACACACTTATCTCTAATTCCTGTCTTCACTGCAGAACCAAGAAAACATCAAATTTAAAATTGAAACCTTCTCTCCCTGTAGCTTTCTAAAAAGCTCTTCTTACACAGCTTGCAGTTTATGTTTCATTTTTCTTTCACTTGAGTGCTGTCCCCTTCATTTTCTTTATTTGGAAGAAAGAGAGCCCTTCTGAATCATTATTTCTGGTTAGTACTGTTACGTGTTTGCTCTTAAGCCCTACTATCCTTATAGTAGCCCCAGCTCCAGGGTTGAAGTAGCAAGGTCCAGACAGGAGTATCCTGAGTGATACTTCTTGTAGTAAAAAACCATCAATTGTTGTATGGTATGAGCTACATGTCTTCTGTATATGTTGCTGCAGGGTGTATACACTCCCACTCCCAAAATTAGTTGTGTTTCCTATAGCCATCTTCCTACAACCATCTTGTACGAAGTTTTGCTCGTATCCTCCATGTCCCATGAGCTCCCAAGTTTAATGGCCAGAGAATGTACTGGGAGAAAATCAGAGATGGCTGCAAAGAGATGAGAGCAACCCTGGTGCACTATCTGTGGTTCTGTAGGATTTAGGACATCTTTCCTGCATGAGATGGAGTGTAACACAGAGACCCCTGAGTTAGTGAAAGCTTAAGGCAGGAAAAGAACTCGTGGTGAAGTTTTCTGGTGTCTTGTTGGTTTAACTGCATTGCCCTTGGGTGTATGGCCATGGCTTAGACCATTTTTCCAGCAGATGTTCCTACCTCTATAGCAGTGCCCGATCAGAACCCATGTCTAGGTGTGAGCTTGCCCACCCCGCCACCAGCACCTCTGTTTTTTGATGCAGCACAGCGAGCTCCGGCCTGATCTCTCTGCAGGCACAGACAGACCCTCAACATCACATCCCTCCGGTTGTGCACTTGTCCAACAGGCAGTGGCTGCAGCTTCTACCTAGAAATTAAATTGATTTGTGCTGTTTTGATGAACACTCTCTTGGTGACTGATGGGATCTGCTGCCCAGGAGTCTCTGCTGCACAGGTCATGCTCCTACAGTCCTTGGCACCAAGAGACAAGTACCAATTGTGAGCACCTAAAGGGCTGACATTATCAATATTAAATGAGCTCTAAAAACCACACTTTGTGCAGAAACTCTCCTGAAAGAATAGGATTTCTTATGCCTGAGAATCGTGCTTCAGACTGTTTTCACTTACTTCACTGTGATGCCTGAAATTCAGTTATTAGGAGCATTCAGCTTATCAGTTAAATGGATTTTTGAGTAGCTCTTCATCATCTCTCTTCAATATTGTCAGGTTTTGAGGGAAGATGTTTATAAGCCATTATATAGAGATATCTTTTATGTGTGCTAAAGAGCTCTTTCTCCAAGATTTTTACACTCACACTCCAATGTATAATCAGCTTTTACAGCTATATTAAAATCTTCAGAAGAGGCGGTTGGTTTTTACAGTGGAAATCCTTGGTATATCCTTAACTACATCATTGCTCAATACAAGAGTATAGAAATACATATAATATAATACATACAGCATTTTATCATGAAAACTGCCATTACTTTCAACAGAACAACAGTTTCCAACCAGAAAAGCTGACCTGACTGTTCTTCTGCAGCAAATGCTGAAACCAGCACTTACACATTACAAAATAGAAGAGAATCTCTCCTTTGACAGGACAAATTATAAAAACTAATGCTTACACTGTAAACAGCTTTAAATGCAATATAAGGTGGGTGTAAATTAGGGCACCATTAGAGCTATTCTCATTTACGGCAGGCCTCTAACTAGCCTATAGCCCTGTGTAACTCTAGTATTAATTACTGGTGCTTTTTTAGTGAATGGCCTATTGTTAGCTCTCTCAGCAGGCATTCTGTGTGACTGGATTGTGTGGATTGCCTCACATTCACTTGATATACCAGAGTTCAGGCATATCCTGTAACTTCCAAGCAAAGGCAAACGGAAGTTTTAAGTGTTGTTTCTTACTATATCTCAAAATATATTTCCTCTGCATTTGTGGAAAAAGAAGGAAGAATAACAGTAGTTTAATAATACAGAGCCTTTTACTAATCTTTGCAATCAGATCTTTGGGACTTTTGCTGCCATCACACAGAGAAATCACTTCACACAAGTGAGAAACCAGCACGGGGGATCCTGATAAAGCTCAGTACATAAATCAGCTAGAACTAGACAGGCTACATCAATCTTTCTGGCTGGTACTTTATTTTGATAACTACTGTGTTTGTGTCCTTTCAGATAATATTTGTCTAACATTAACATAATCCATCTAATTTGAGAGTCAAATTGAAAATGTTTAAACTATACCTAAACTCCATATGTTGGGTGCGTTCTGCCAGTATTAACACAGCTGAGTGCTGTGAGGAGTATTAATGAATCTCATCTGCAATTTGCTACTTGTTTTAAAAGAACTTTGTTGTAGAAGTTCTGCAGCCAATTCACTGGGCGCGTGAAGTCAGCAGAACAACTCATTTCCTACTATAATAAGACTCCAGTCTCTGATTGGGATGGTTGGTTGCCAGAAGAAATGGCTTTCTTAAGAATGGAAGCATACAATTGCCTTTCTTAGCTGGTCTATTATTCACTGTCAATCCAATGACCTTGCCATTTGTTTTTTCAGCCTTGATTTGGAGTTTTCTTTTTCATTGAAAAGGACACATCGCCTTCTCTTCTCCCTCCCTTCAACTAATTGTTTCTTAATTACCTAACTACTCATTTTCACAACAGCTTCTTAACTCACACTTGCACCTTTCCCTTTTTTCTCCCACGTTTGTGTATTTGTCAGCTCCTCAACAAACACTGACCTAATTCCATCTCCTCTGACAAACCCACTCCAAATTGCCTCAACCAAAGTTTAACGTACGTTCCCCCAAATTACCAGGTACCTATCTTCTGGAAATCAGATCCATTCAACACCCTGTATCTTAGAACATGGAAAAAAAAAATTAAAAATCGTCCAAAGCTGCCCAACATACATTACTAGTAATTAGGAAGGTTCACATGTTAACCAACATGGTCTTGTCAGGAAGACATGCATCTTCCAACAGTCCAAAATAAGTATTTTTAATGAACTTGTAGGAGGTCTGATTTACTCCACATCTTTTCCTTTTCCCCACAGCTATATTACTTGATCTAATAAAAAGATTTCAAATCTCCCTGCCACCTTTCTCATAATTAGTAGTCATGAGCAAGCAAGCGAGCTGATCTTATCTTTGGACATTCTGGTGAGACTTGAAATATAAAGCCATAAATTAGGTCACCTGTCCTCAGCAGATGCTCCATTTCCTTTCTGTATTTTCATTGTGCTTATACAAATACCCTCAGCACAGAGAAAGAAGAAAAATAATCTCATATAGAGAACTTTTAAAATTCAGGTTAAAAAAAAAAAGGGGGCGGGAGGGAAGGATAAAGAAATACTTTATGCACTTTATGCATCTGTGCTTTCTGGGCACCCATCAGTGAGAGGATTCCCTGGTCTGTGTTTATTTTCCAGGGCATGAATTTAATTACTCTGTTTGAATCCACTGTGTTTTCACCTATGGATTTTTTTCTTCTTTCAGGGTTAAATGAACTGTTTTTTTCTTACAGCTTAGGAATATACAATAATTTTCAAATATCTATTACTAAATGAAAATATAAATTACAGCAGTCATTTTGCTATAGTAGGCTTTGTTTTCTTTTTTAACTTTTCCCGGCTGTTTGAGGCAGAACAGGAGAAGTTTTGTAGTCTCAATACTTGCTGATAATTTTACTGTAGATTTTCTGACAGTCTTCTGTTCTTTCATTTATCTGCACATCTGAGCAATGAAAAAAACCAAAACCATGAAGTATTCAATTCAGTCCTGGCAGAAAGAGCACAATTCCCTTGGATACTAATGCATATTTCACCTAGTAATATCATGATACAACCCAAGACTACATTTTCCCCTTCAACACCCTCGAACACCTCCAAGAATATGGCAAGGCGCTAGATCCTGTTATAAGCTCACCAATATTGAACCTTCATTTCTTTCGTTCTTCAGCCTCATTGGGACGAGAAAGGACTGTTTCTCCAACCTTACTCAAAGCTTTAGCTCTTTGTATAGTTTTTAATTTTAATTTAAGGAGGATGCCTCTCACTAAATACATCTACCTTTGACTTGCTATCTGCATGGAGGAAATGCAGCCAAGTTTGTTGAAGTGAATCAACTAAATATCATAAATCCACACTCACCTTGACCTCCTCACACACAGAACAAGCATCACCACTAGCTACTGAGACACATAATGGAAAATGTTTTTTCACAACCCACACAAACTTGTTATGCCTGCCCTAAGCGTACTGAACTTGCTCAGGGTCTTCCCAGGGGTGGCTCTAAAGCCAAGTCAGTGTGAGTATAGACAATTTCAGAGATAACGAAGGGAGAAGTGACAACTAACTCTGCTTAAAAACATTCATTACAAAAGCCAGCATTTCTCTAACTCCACTAAACAATGTCTCTGAAGTAACACCAACTTTAACAGAATCACAAACAGTCATCTCAGAAATACACAGGTTTGCCTTAGTAAAAGTGAGAGGAACTTTTATTTAGCCCTTACTGAAAAACACTAAAGGAACATCCCTGAGACCAAGAAATTATTCATAGACAGAGAAGGTCAAAGTCCTTTAAAACAGTGCAGATTGCAGAACTTTGTTTTTACTGACACATTCTGTTCTGAAACCAGTCTTGATCCTAATACTCAGAACATAAAACTGCAAAAGTATACATATATATATTAAAAACAAAAAAAACAAAAAAAACCAAACCAAAACAAAACAAAAAAAAAATCCAAAACAAACAAAAAAACCACCACCAACGGCAAAAGACAAAAATTCCTTCTCCATAAAAAGTCTGACTCCGGTGCTTCATTGTAACTCACAAGTAGTGACACAAGAGAATTTGGCTTACTATCATTAGGAATGAATTAGAATAAACTGTGAATCCCAAAGCTCCAGTTAAACAGAGGCATAAAGAGAAAACTGGCAGGTAGTAGTTAGACAGTGGGCTAAACAGCTGCCACTGACAATGCCTAAAAATAGATCTTTTTTCAAAGACAAACACATTTTATTGCATACAATCGTAATGCCTTTTTCCACTTCAGGCTAGTAAGAGATTCTCATTTTTTAAGAAATGTGGAGAACAACCACTTTACAAGTTTGCCCACAAGAGCAGATTCAGTCACCGCATTTTTGTTCAACTTCACAGAATCACAAAATGATATGGGATTAGAAGGGACCTCTGAAGATTATCCAGTCCAAAGCCCCTGTCAAAGCAGGTCCATCCAGAGCAGGTTACACAGGAACACGTCTAGGCAGGTTTGGAATGTCTCCAGAGTCAGAGACTCCACCGCCTCTCTGGGCAGCCTCTTCCAGGGCTCTGCCACCCTCAAAGTGAAGAAGTTCCTCCTCAAGTCTAGATTGAACATCTGGAACATCTTATGTTTAAATTTATGCCCATTTCCTCTTGTCCTGTCACTGGTCACCACTGAAAAAAGACTTGCACCTTCCCGTATGCTTCTCACGCCTGTTTGATGCAGAGCAACATGCTACTGATGTGCAGTTCTAAGTTCACAAAACTGCATTTATAAGTACATTTTAAACTAAGTCTCAAATGTCTTGTGGTAAGTAGAATCTGAGAATGAACAGGGGTAGGTTATTTAGTGCAAGTCCTGTATAATGCTCACTCTTCAACTCGCCTTTGGCAAAAGCAGCTGCCGTCCCCACAGGAGATGCCTGAAAATGGCCGTTAAGTCCTGCTCTTAACATCCTTATTCGTTAAGGCTCCAGAATAGCAGGACAACTGTAGAACACTCGAGTGGGATTTTCAAAACCACTTGGCATTTGTCAAACTTCTTTCCAGTGAAGTCAACAGCAGTTTTAACACTGCCCCTAGTAAGAATGCATTCAGACCGGTCCGAGAGTGCTTTCAAATGCCTAAAGCTCTCCACATGCAAGCATTAATAGAGATGCGAAACAAAGACCGCCTGTCCAGGTACCACCAACTGCCAAGCACAGGTTACATTTAACTCAGATTTTGGGCACCTTGACTCATCAAAGCATCACAGGGATGGACACAAAAGGGTGTCTTGTCGCACGCTCTCTCTGTGAAAGTCCAAAACAACCAACCTGTTGGAGTGGATTTATGGTATTTCCTTCACTAAATCAGCCTGAAATCCAACTGCACTTAGCATCGTGCCTTTCCCTTGAATTATTCCTGCCAGCTTAAGTGGGTTACTACAAAAGTAAAATGCCAGTTGAAAAAGAATAGAGCTTCTGGCAAATGCCACTCACTGTGTGGGATGTCTGATTTCCACCACTGCAGGGCATATAAAAAACTCATCTGCTATTTTACTAGTAGATGTTCTCTCAAAAAATACTATCTTCAGGATGGAAGGTGCCTCGGAAGAAAAACTTGGAGGAAGTATAAGAGACTTAGGCAAAGACAGAAGGCAGATGAAAAGGGCAATAACAAGTGAAAAAGAGGAAACAAAGGTGTATTATTAAAAAAGAAATTAAAAGGGGGAAAACAGGACTGGAACACAGCACAAGGCAAGGATATGAAGCAGAAAAAAGCAGGTCTCTTTGGCAACCTTTTTGTTGGAGCTGGTTTGCAAACAAATATGTTGGTTTAGTGAGCTTTGGAGGAGCTTTTGTTTGTTCATTTTTATCTTTCAGAAATCCACAGCTTTTAGCCTTAAAGTTTGAGCTAAATTCAAAGGCTTCAGAACACAAGCAATAAAAAAATGACACAGAGCAAAGAAAGGAATCTTGTAAGGCTGAATTCGCCATGCAGACAGATAGAATTACTCATGTTTCCACACATGACCAATTTCATAAAAACAGTATTAAAAGAAAGATAAAGTAAGTGAATGTCACTGAGAAATCCCTGCAGTTACACTTCTGCACCAAACAAAGCCTAGAAACCAAAGGCTCAGATACTTTTGTTTGGAAGTGACGTTGTAAGCAAAGAGTTTAAGGCCAACCACGCCTGCCTTCTCCTTTGCTGCACTGAGGCAAATTACTGTAAGGAATCTGCACCATATATCAAGCTTGCAGCAAAACCACAATTCAGGCAATAAACCCGCACATTTCCATTACAAACCGGGCTATTATGATTAATGTTTTTGAAGATGCCTTTGTTTAAATGCTATTTTGCTTCAGTGTGAGCTCATGTTGTTCCAGTGGTGGGGATGATGACTATTTTGAATGCTTTAAGATGAAAGCCAGGGCAAAGTGCTAAAACCCACCTCTAGTAAGATGTGGCCAGCCGTCTGAGCTTGGGATAGGCTGGCTTGGTGAGAAAAGCTGGCTACTAACTTTTCATCTGAATAGCTGACTTCACAGTCCAGTTGTCTTTATTTGACTCAATGAAATTGCAGTTCTGAAGCCCATTGGAATCACATCTCCATGAAACTATGCTCAAATTTGGACCAGACTCATCCTTTTTTTTTTTTTTTTTTTTTTTTTTTTTTCCCCTTTGCAAGCCACAGCCTGACTGAATAGAGGGACTTTGCTTGAGCTGACTGATTATTAGAGAATCTGCATTCAGGTACACAAAAGAGCCATGAGCAGCTCTAGCTCTCATCTCCAGGGAAATCACTTCTCATTTTAGGTGTGTTGATGGATCACAGGGCAACAGCCATGACACACAGGATGAGCCATTAGTGAGGCTGTCCCATAAGTTAACTGTACTTGAGAGAGAGAGAGAAAAAATTTCATTTGCCTTAAAGGCAGGAATGTTCCACTGGAGTGGGATGATTGACTGACCTTGGAGCACTAAGGCTGATCATTTGGCACTAGTGTAAATGAAAAATTCATCATTACCAATGATTTTTGACAGCCCTAAAAAAACCCCAAATATTAATATGGTTTAATACAGCATAACTGAAAATTCAGAATGTAATAAACCCTTCATATCATGCTAGCACAGGGATTTCTTGGTGTTATTCATTTAAAGAGTAAGATACTCTGCCTCTCTATTTCAATACATTCTTTCTGGAGCTGAAACAATATGGCTCTTAATTTGAGAACCTTTCACCACCCTTTCAATATATGGACTACCAGGTATTCTCAGTCTTTCATAAACAACAAAACTTTTGTCCATGTCTTACCACAAAGTTTGAACATGGAGTCCTTGGATTATTTCCCCAAGAAATGCCTGGATACACGCCATATAAGTACAACAGTCTGTGAGGTACTTCAGCACTAGGAAACTCCATTCCAGAGTAAAAGCTGAGATAAAAAAAGGGATTCTTTACTGAGACAGGTGATAGGGACCTTTAGAGGATTAGAGCTGATAAACAGCCCAAGTCTATAACATACAGGCTCTACACATGAGACCCTCAAAGGTCACGAGTCAAAGACAAGATTTCGTATTTTTCCTATCCTGAAAGTGGGATACCACTTGTAGAAAAGAAGTAATAGTCTACCTTGGAATAGTGTAAAATAAGAATTAGCCACAGGGGATTCACATTTTCTAATTAAATGCTGATTAAAATCAATTAAAAAGCTATAGCAGCCCTGCACTAATGAGAGAAGTCATATTATTACCTCTGCATTAAGTACTGTATCATCCACTAATTCCATTTAATCACAGTGATTTTTTTTGTTCATACAAGGACCTAGACTAATATTGCAGCAGGTCTGAATGATGAATTATACAGGTCCAGTGTTTCCTAACCAAAGTAAAATATTTTCCTGTATACTACACGGGATGGTAGTGACTCTAAATGATAACTGGTGAAAATTCTAAGCGGTGTCACTTCCATTTTTTAATTCCTTCATGTTGCAGTAGTGTTTTGAACTCTAAGGATTCCTAATAGTAAATTCTACTTGTCCTGTTACAATGAGAGTAGAATTATAAACTGTTGTGATACAAGATTTATAAAATCTTACTACTATGTTTTAAGGCACCAGTAATGAACAAGAAAAAAACACAAAAGATGAAGCCAATATGTAATCTAGAAAAAAAAATAGAAAAAAAGTATATTAATCCAAATGTTAGGGGAGGAGACAAAAGGTCACAAACATCTTTATGGCTGCATGTGATGTCAACTTTCCACACACAGGAATTGTGAATAGGCAAAAAACCAAAGCTGGATCTTTTTTTAATTTTTTTTTTTTTTTAAATTTACAGAAAAGAGCAAATCATCTTATCAGATGGGCAGCACAGACCCAATTTCAAACAAGGGTAGGAAAGACTTTCCTTCAAGAATTCTCCACACTAACCCTGGACTAGGTTCAAATAGCTAATTAGCCTCCTTATAAGCAACTGAAAGGCTGATGAAGTTAGAGTATCTCTCTTATTCAGAGAGATCTTCTTAGTAACTTTGATAGCATGCTTTGTTGGCTTTTTGTTTTGTAACTTGGCCCTGTTATTGCAAATCTATGTTCCCTCAGCAAGTGTGATTCTCTCATAACCTATAGCTAGTATACCATCCCTCCACTCCTTCAGGAAAAGGTTAATTTGTTACTCAAGGAGACACTGGAAAATTCCTGGAGTGCATCATCCCACTGGAAATGGGGCGAAGAGGTTTCTGAATGTCCAGAGAAGCCTCTTCCAGAGCTGTGCACATTTGTTTGTAGGAGTTTAACACACCTTGCCCATTTGTGGAGCAGAGGGGCTTGAGTGTTCACCAACAGGAAGAGTACGGTGAGGACCTGAAACTAAGAGCTCAGGCTTCGCATTTCCCTTGTTGGTTTGTTTCTGGTATCTGATTTGTAACTATTTCTTGCTGGGTTCACTTGTACAACACCCCTCTGGCCAAGTGAAGCAGCTACACACTATGTACATTAGTGTTTTCTCAGGCAACATTTGGCAAATAACACAAAGCCCTGCATAGCCAGGGTGCTTATGAAGAGGCATTTACTAGTGCGCCCACCAGAGCTAAATTGTAAGCTTCTCACTATTACTGACCAATAAACATAAATGTGTCTTTGAACGCTTTATAGTGATTATTGTGCTAGGCTGAATAGTGCTCACAATTTAATCATGGTTACCGATATGATAATTTTTAATGTGATTTCCATACTTCACCAAGCTCCCCCCACACCCCTAAAGTGCAGTCTCTCTGTAAGACACACTTCCTTGCTCTGTAATTACACAGGAATCTGGAACAGAAGAATATCTATGTCTTTGCTTAGAAAGCTTACTGAAACTAGAGTGGGAAAGAGAACAAACATTGTCTTCCAGATGGGCACCGCTCACCACGCGAATACCTGACAATGATGTGACAGACAATGCCACAATGCATTTTCAGGTCTTTAAATGCTGCTTCTTTTGATACTGGAGTTTGTTATTAAAATTGTTAATGGCTTTATCAGGGATTTAATGTTACTTGAAGAAATCCTCTTGGAATAACACTTGAAAGGTTCACTGCTTTCAGTTATTTCATCTTTTGGGCTCAATGACTTGTGGCAGTAGTTCAGACTCAGGACAGAGTGACTGGTGTTATTGGGAGCACAGAGAGGGAACTGGTTAACTTTACTGTGAAATCAGAGTTTGACTGCAGTGGCCCAGGTGGCCTTGCAGCCCATCTCCCAAGGGTGCTCAGTATGAGCCATTCATGCAGGGACACCAGGAACCACACAGGAAGGTGGGAGAAACTAAGCGCTTATATTGATCACTATTTTAAACATGAAGTCATCAGTGCAAAGGTGGTGCACTCCCAACAGGTGAAGAAATACTACACTTGCCCCATTTAAATGGAACACAGTGACACAGGGGGACTAAGCAACTCATCCAACAATTTGTGGTGACTTAGGGAACTGAACATGAGATAAATCTGGTAATATGACTCTCACCACTTTACTGGAAGTGAGTGTTGTATGACTCTGGATGTATTATTTTCAGAAAACTCAGTCCCTCCTGAATATTGCTGAAGTCTTTGCTTTGGGGACTCTCTGGAAGGCCAGGTCCTGTGGTGGACCCCAAGCAACCCATAAGGCTGCAATCCCACATACCCTGAAACCAAGGCAGGGACGCTGTAGTGATCCACAGGGTTTAGGAAATGCAGAAAAAACATATCAGAGAATGAGAAAGAAGACCACTAATGAGCAAAGTAATAACCTGTAAAATGTTTTTAAGATGAAACCTGTAGTGTTTAAGATGAAACCTGTAGATCCTTGGGAAACTTACAGTCCCTTCAAAAGCCTTGACTGGAATCCCCAACCTCACAGCCTGGGCAATTAAAATATTTTCTGATCAATAAGAGGGGACTAATTCACCTAAACACCTGATTTCTCCTCATTTTGGGATGAGCCTGAGCCTGGATGAAGATAAAACTCTGAAGAGGGATTGGTAATACAACATGCTACTGACAGTAACAACACTTTGAACGGTGTACATTGTCAAAAAAATTTCCACGCTGGCTTTTTATTAAAAACCTTGCCAACCCTTGCTAGGACTGGCAGAGAGAGGGAAATGTCTTGCAGCAGTTAAGGCTCGTAGGGCAACTGCTACAGTTTAGAGCTCATCATTTTCCCTCCTTCTGTTACTTCAGCGTGCTATCGCTGACACCATGCATAACCAGCTCACAATCACCTCCTTATTGCATCTGATTTCCCATGTTTCGCCCTGCGGATTTTATCTTGCTAATGAAACCTAGGCTATTTGTCCTCAGGTATTCACATGGTCCCCATCGCCAGATAGCCTGAAGACCTGAAAATCTTAATGGAGCTTTACAAATTCCACTGGCTGCTTCTGAACCACCCGAGATGAAAATAAAGACTTTAAGTCACTCAGGCTGGGTCACTGGTGTTGTGTATCAATTATGCAGATTCCCTCAAATAGATTCTGAAAGCATCTGTCACACATGAAAGAAAAGCTCTGTGAGCCTCTGCTAACAAAAATGTCTTTTGTTCCCTGACAACTTTGTACATAAAGGTGTGAAACAAGACAGCTTAAACAGGCTTTCCTACTACCTTGAGCAAGCAAAGCCCATGGCAGGGATGTGGGGAAGACAGCTTTTCATATTCTGAGCACTGGATGAAGGGAGGTGGGGGCTGGCTACCCCCAGCCCAGGACTCACCCTGGGGCAGTTCTCACTCGGGGAAGAGCATAAAGGGAATTCTGTGCCCTCCCTGTGCACACAGGAACTCCCTGAGAGGAAATGTGCACAAGCACAAGGCTATGAACGTTTCAAAGGCTGTATAATGAGAGTGATATGCTGATAATCAGCTTAATTCCCATTTCAAACACCTGAATCCCTTTGTGAATCTGGCCCTATAGACTTAATCCTGCATATAGCTTAATTAGCTTAATTGTTGACCATGTCTGGTAAAGGGAAGGGTGGGCAGGATAGCGTGTTCTGGGGACACTGTCCACACGCAGCAGGTCAAAGAAAAGCTTATGGTGGCTGGGGCTTGGAAGGCTCTAAATGGAAAAGGCTTTGTTTCAGGAACAGGAAGCCTGGGAAGAGGCTGCAGAAGTTTGTGTTCAGATAGGCAGAAATAACTAGGACTGAATTAGGAGGAACATTTTAAAGGTTTTCAGGACCAGAATGATCCCATGCCGAGGGCACTGAGGAGCGCTCTTACATGCCTGTCTCCAGATATATGTCTAATTTCGCTATTTGTGACTGGGAAAGTGAGCGTGCAAGAATCTTGGGACTTTTTCCTTTGCATAGGTCAGGCCTGGCTATATTTCCTCCTCGTGTCGCTTTTCTTCATACTTCACTGGGACAGGGCCCACGTGCTTGTTCTTCTCTTGCAGCTTTGGACATCTTGTAGGATCAAGATCACATGGCTTAGTGCACTGCTTCCCACTGATGCGCAGGAAGAATTTGAGGCTGTGACTGAGGTCCTGATGAGGAGGAGACTCTCAAAGCCAGGATAAGGACTGTGGGACCTGACCCACTGCTGATGGCTTTGCAAGGACAAAGGCCACCACATGCACCTCTGGCACCACAACTGACCTTTAATCACTCTACAGTTCAGGTGCCTGAAGTCACATTTTCCACTATAAATCGCTAAGAGCTTGCAAGAGAAGCACTTGCATATCTTCCTCTCTGTAAACAGGATAGAAGTTGGCCTTGTCTAGCCTTTTCTGTTGCATACAGGAAACATGCAGTTTTACTTTATACAGCAAAAGTCAGGCATGTAATTAACTACCTAGCTAAAACTAAGCATTCATATGAACCTTTAATTAGGAGATTGAGAATGCCAAAACTGAAGCTTTTGGATTTTTTTTTTTTATTTACCCTGGTATATGTAGTTAAAAGAGGCGAAAGTTGGGTCTACCAAGCTGTCTCAGTTTTTAGAGGGCTCATTAAAAAATAAAATAAGCTATCCTTCTACTGTGAAGAAACCATTAAATATAACTTCTATAAATATTTACTCATGTGAAAAAATTCTTAATCCAAAGAGTTTGAGAAACATAGTCTTGTTTTACTTGTCCTACTATAAAAAGAATCCAAGCCTGCCCAACCTGATCAAGCTGCCTTTCTAATATTGCAAACATGCGTACGGAATTGGTTTTTACATTTTCCCACGTTGTCCCAGAGGACAGCATCATATTACATTATACACCAAAGCCACAAGCATTTAAACAGACATAAAGTTCATCCTGGCTATTAGCTAGTTATTCAGTCATTCAGGCAAGGCAGTTAAACTAGAGTCAGAGTAAAGTACCAGGAATTTCAGTGAAAAGAACCTTTCAAGAACTAGCAGTCATCTGCAATTTGAGATCTTCATGGTACAATCTAACTTACCAGACTCACCAATACATTTAAGAGATGGGAAGAGGAGAAGACATATCTAAAACGCTCTCCCTGTCCCCCAGCAGTGCTGTCGGTGGGGTTTGTGTAGCTGATCATCAGTGCTTCCTTGGCACTGGAGATCTGGCTGGAGCCTGCACTTCCTCCTGTCTAGTGCAGCTCACCTGGGTCTCCATACAAGCTCAGCAAGGACGCTCAGCTACCAACTAGACATTCTTTACCTCTCAGCACATGAATTAAAAAGTAAATCTGCTTTGGGGCTAAAGGTAATATAAATACAGACCAGCTTGAGACAGTCACTGTACTCATCAAGAGAGACTGAGGCCTTCCAGACACCTAGAGCCAACTGTTTTAATGGTTTGAACTAAAGCCTGAATGCAAAGAGTTCCCAAAATACAGGTTTTTTTCAGATGCTGACTACACAGCAGGAGTGGTGTCTTTGAGCGACGATACACTGTCACCAGCATACCTTTGCCGTATGGGCAACTACTGACCTGGGAAGCAGCCCCTGAGTGCAGTGGCACTTGGAGTAAAGCTCTCTTTTAACCCTCTGTCTCTGTTAAACCCAACAAAATAACTGCCAAATACTCCACTTTCTCTCCCCCCATTACTTCACCTCCCTGTTATTTTGGCACCTTACAGCACGCTCTTTGTTTAAAGTAGTAACTATTAGCATGACTTCTTTCTGCCAGTGCTTTCCAATCTGTTCTGCCACTTCAGACAGGTGGTCTTTTTTGGTAGACCATGCATCTCATCTTCTCTGTCCTGACAGTCTTTGACCCTCTGCACTCACTTTTCACACTTCTAGTTAAGCAGGCATCTGTTTTCTTCTCCTTATCAGACTCTGCTCTCTAACAGTCATCCAGTAACTCAACAATTAAGAACTGTTTAGAGGAATTTTGTTTGACAGTTCACGCAAAAGCCTCTTTTCTTTTTTAAACACAATAATTAAAGCCTATTTTGCATTTAGTTATTCCTGTAAAAGTAAACATATGAAAATACATTTTTTCACTTAAGGTGTAACTATAATATTTGATTAATTAAAAACATCCTCATGTACTTCTCCATGATAAGACTGTGGTACTGGTTTGCAACAGACACTCGTTACAGCAAGCTTAACTGATGCTTTAACACTGGAGCCTGTTGCCGTTCAGTGTTTGCTAATACAGTCGGTGGCTAGATTTAATTTTTCTTGCAGAAGTGGTGTTTCATTTTCTCCCAGTGCTACCTACCATTAGCGGATTTAGCTTATCAGACAATGCAGAAAAAAAAACCCATATGCGGCTCCAAGCCTCTGAATGGACCAAGTCAATATTTTTCAGATGGAATAAAAAGGAGGAGTGAAGGCAGCTTTTTGAAAGACCCAAAATCTTACCTTTTTTTTTTTTTTCTGAATCTTTTTGGTTAAATAAAAATAAACATTAATAAAAACACATTTGGCACAAGGAACTTCTAGGACATGTCAGCAGAAGCATTACTGAATCTAGCTCCTCTCACTCACATAAAGCCACCTGCTAGGCCCTCGGGTTGCAGTTGCTTTTTTGCCACACCTTTCTGTTGCTGGTTGCATGAAAGATTAATAATGGTAGGGGTTACTTGGCTTGAGACGTTTCATGGGATTTTATGTCAGATACAGTTATTTCACATGAAAATGATGCAAACACTTCTTGCCCTTTTGCACGATCCCTCATACAGGAAGGGATATCAATTTGTTGTCTAAAGCCATCTAGGGCCCTAGGAAAAATATTATTTATTTCAATTAATGTAGACAAATAGTCATTTAGACCATGTCATGATTCAGGAGAAAACTAAAACTGAAGATGGAGAAGCTTCATGAAGCCATGGCTGGGTTTTCAGAGTGAAGTTTAGATGAGCACACACATATTATGTGCATGAAAATCCTGGTAATTTTGGCAGGGTGTATCCTTCTCAGAACCTACCAGTATTACAAAATAAATATACAGAGAAAGATATTCTAATTTATTTTAAGAAATATTTTAAACAAACTTATCTACAGCATTCATACTTCCTTATACTCTCCATACAATATTATATGTACAGGTCTCTACATGTAAACTATATGTATTCAGGTCTAAGTTAGAATATAGCCACCTATGAACAGGAACTATTACATGCAGATATATTAAATAGGACTGTAGTCTAAGTTACTAATTTTATTTCATAAAAATTATATAGGATTTAGTTGGAGTACCTGATAAAGAGATACAATAAAGCTTACTGTATTTCAGGGTGTAAGGCAGCAATTCAACCAAGAGGACGACATAGGTATGTCAGTGTTAAAGCAGAATGACAGGTATTTAGAGTGCTGTTTCCCCAGGGGTTGATCTACGGAGTTTCTATAGTGGGGACTGAGAGAATGATTGTGTGACACAGGATCCCAAGGCTGTGGTTAATCCCAGTGTGCAAACCCCGCACTGCTAAGGGCCAGGTGTGTGAGGACGTATCAGGGCTGCAGTACAGTGTAAACACATCCACTTTAAATAACCTCAGTGGGAACCCGGAGCAGCCTTGTGCACTAGCAGAAAGCAGAGCACCAGCTTCAATGCAGCCTAGACCCCACTCACCAGGGGCGCTGCTGTTAATGACTCTGCGTCTCATATCTCCCTACAGTACTGCAGTTCCCTCTGAAGACATATCTCAAGTTGGAGCACATAGTTCAACACCAAAGCACAAAAGAGGAAGGAGGGTGTTGACTATTGGGTTCCTTAAACAGAAACCCAACACTCCCTGCTTCTCCTTCTCCTGGGAAAGCCAGGCCAGCATTCTGCCCTCTGTGCTGCACGTTACAGCATGTTACTGCTGATACCAGATTTCACACTTGCATTCAGTTCCTGAATATTGTAATTTTTGTTTTAACTGACTTATCCAGACTTCAGTTACTTTGTTTTCTGCAGGAAAACATGGAAGCAGCATGAGACTCATTCTGAGGTTCTGTGTGGGGAATCCAGAGGGAGTCCCAGCCCGTTTTGAAAAGGATTATCCATATCCTCATTCCCCTCCATGGGGAAAACAACAGAAGCTACTGCCATCAGGCTGTCTCCATTGCTCTGTCAAATCCAATGGGCAAGTTCCCCACTGACACAACTCCGTTAAAACAAATGGGCTTTCATCATTGGAGATTACTGCCCTAAAACTGTTTGTAAGGATTTCCCAGAGAAAGAGCATGGATTCACCTTGAAAAGAAATTAAAGGCTGTGTCATTGATTGCCAATATTTGAAATTCAACAACTGTAAACCCAGACAGGACTGACACCTGGCAAAAATTCCACGTATCCTATGGTTAAAATCATGCCTGATCACAAGTAGCACAGGTTCTCATGCTCAATGCACAGAGACAGTACTGTCATGGTTAATGTTATGTATACACAACCTGTATTGTTTCTAAGGTCTTACACTAACCAGAGAGCCCATGGTAGATAATGTTACTGGCGCTCAGTTGATTTGTTAAACTACATTAAAAACGATGTCTAAATACGTAACATTTAAAAATAAAAGAACTGAAACATCACAACATTAATTCTAGGAATCTTTACTTGCAAAGTTCAGATTCCTGCATTTGAAGTAATATTAGAAATTAATGTGGATTAGTTTTCCCTGGTATCTCTGCATACACATGCCCTAAGCATACAGTGAGAAGAATTCAAAACCAGACCTTCCTTCACAGCTTTTCCCTCTTGCTGTAGTTTGCAGTGAAGTCACCACCCTCTGTAGCTCTGGTGCAGTTGTCACCAAGTTCAGTGAAGCTGTCACAGTTGGATCAAGGATTTATTTGGAACCTCAGTTTAACACAGGAACATGTGGAACTAAGCATGTATAAGAGGAAAAGGCTACTCAAAAGGGGAAAAAAATGAAGGAGAACGAGAGCTCAGTGCTTTGCATACACCTTGAGCTGCCAACAGCTAGACTTGCAGTTATGGTGGGCAGGCTGCACTAGGGCTGGCTGGAATCTGTCCCTGGGAATTTTTCCGAGCACTGTCAACAGTATGCCTGGGCTGGATTTTATTTTAGCCATTCAGCTTAACAATCATCTGTCTAAAGCCAGAAATTATGCACTCTCCTCTCCTTCCACTGTGGTTCCCTCCCAAGATCAAGAGACAGAAAACCATCCCTGCATCTGGCAGTGATTATGAGAGAATCCCAGCCACGGGCAAGGGGGAAGGATAAATGTGTGGGGAGCTACTCCTGGGGACCAGGAAATTCACCGCACACTGGAAGAACCCAGGGCTCACGTGCTCAGATTGCACAAGTGCGTTGCCTTCACTGTGACCAACTCACAGCCTGGCCAGATGTCATTCAGGATTCCCAAGCGTTTGCTGTGTTGAGTCTGTTTTAAATGCTATTAACAATGCAAGACGTTGAGGGTTTGGCACGATTTACCAAATGGATATGTTTCCCTTGCACGACAGGCAATAGAAATGCTTCCCTCCAAGGAGAACCATGTTTCTAAGACACAGCAGAGCATGCCAAATCCCCTCAGTCCTGTCCCAGTCACTGCCTCCTTGTCCACACAGGAGAAGGAAGAGACCTTGCCAGCTGACAACTGCTTAACTCCAGTGAGCTTGGTCATGGCAGTAAGTAAGACCGACGAAAGACAAGGTAAAGAGATTTGGTGTTCAGAGGGAGTTCTGGATGATTATTTGAATAGCAGACTGGGTGGTTACCACTTTAAGCACAAACAAAACTGCATTTGTTTAAAAAATAAGCAGCTTTGGTAAAATATGAAGTAGTATTTTTGTGTATTTTGGCCCATGCAGTGATGTGTACTTTACAGTTTAAAAAAAAAAAAAAAAAAAAAAGGCAAGAAGAGACAGAAGAACAACTCTCCAGGCCAAAATATGACCTATTCTTCACAATTACTTTTAAAACTAATTTTGACCAAAGAAAAGAAAATTGTTTGCTTTGGATCACTTGGAATACAGAGTAACAGTAAAATCAGGCGGCTCCCTTTCAGGAAGGATGAGCATTTGCAGGAGCTGGTGATGGCAGCCCACAGGTGCAGCGGGCGCAGTGGGTCTGGGACACGTGGTACTGGGGTACCACGTGGTACTTTTGAGACTCAGGTCAGCAGCACACATCTGGCCTCCATCTCTGCCCACAGCAAGGACAGTCAGAGGGGTCATTTACAGCAGAAAACATGCCTGGACCCTGATCCTCAGCACTGTCAGCAGTGTTTCATGCTTTTTCATTACCCATTAGGCACTGGTTGGGATGAGAACCTAAGCCTGCATCGAGGTTCTTGGGTAGTATTTTCACTCTGAGCTGAATGTGTTTTCTGCAATGTAGTTGAGATACGTTTACAAAAATGAAAAGAAAGCCTTCTAGTGGCTTTCTGGTTCTCTGGCTTTTACAGAATTAGGCATCTCATCTGCTTGGTTCTTCTGTAGATCCTGCTGCCCACCCACGATAACCCTGTCAACGTGATAACAAGCACTTTCTTCCTCAGCTTCACCTTTGTAAATTTGGTATTTCTCCAACGAAGGAAACCCTTCAACCACAACCATTCTTTCTTGAATACTTGACTTTCACAGAACAGTGCCTTAATCAATAATAAAGGCAACAACTTTGAATGCATACAAATGATGCGGGTCCACTTCACTAAAACTATAAAGTGTAGTTTATTTTTGAGCTGATAAACATTTTCCAACAGATTGTACATTAATGACACTGCTGCTGGCAAAACAAGCTACCTTCACCCTGAGCTGCTTACAGATGCCAAATAAAGCCTTAATACACCCAGACTATCCTTAAAGGTAACTATCTCTACACCTGTATGAATATTTAATATGCAGTTCTGGACATTCAGCATCACTGGTATAATAAGATAGCCTCTGACCATGCAATGATCTTGATTAAAGCATAAACAAAATGAGAGATTAACAGCTTCCATAAGGTTTTGCATGCAAAAATTTTTATGTGGCAGTTGCAGAGATTGTATTTTCATTTTTTCTAATATAACCATTTAAGAATGTATTCTTTCTCTATACAGAAGATTTCTTCCAGATTATTTACTTGTTTCACACCTATCCACCTGGTACAATATACAGAATGAACATATATTCTGGGAGAGTCTTGCTGTTGGACAAACATGTTAACTTCAAAAAAGAGTGATGTCTAGTGTTTGTCATTTCACCAAATTAAATACAATAACCACGTATTCTTTGATGAAGCCAGAGAAAGATGCCAAATCAGATTACACCTTTGCAGACTTATTTATTTATTTACAAATGAAGACAGTAATAAAAAGCTACTACATTATCTTCCAAAGATAGACATCTGTATTGGTAGAAATAAGGCTACTCGCAAGATAATGCCTCAGCAAAGAAACAGGCACAACCCTGGTTCAGTCACCATTTAATAATAATGGGAAGGGGCTGGCATCTGGACAGATGTTAATAACTCAGGACTCTAAACCCAAAATTGATTTTGTATTTTTAAAAATTAAAATGGAAAAAAAAAGTGTTCATAGAAGCACAGAAAAGCATTGCTGCAATAGCAAAACAAATCAAACACTGATCAATATCACTGTGGTCACCTGTTAATAAAGACTCGTGGTACATTTTGAATGCACTCTGAATCAAAGCCATATTTTCCCTTGATTCAATGATGCCTTATGGTAATGAAGCACATATGAAATAATTTCTGGAAGAAGGATTGTCCTCCTCCTATTTTCCTTTCATACATCCTTTGTGGTGAGGCCTAAATTGCAGATGAGAGTTGGAAAACAGTGCTTACAGCTAGCTCTGACTGAAGATGATAGAAAGCCATAGATCTCAAGGACTTCAAAACGGCATTCAAGCAGAGTCACTTCAGTCACGTTTTGGAGCCATTAGTGTCTTTGTTTCAAGCAACTGCTGTCCTTCCCCCCTCCATTCATATAGAGACTCGAAGGCAGAGAGCTGAGGGAAACTATTTTGGCATTCCTGATTGTGGAAGAACATAATGAAAGAATTTTATTTTAAATATAAGGAACTGAATTTGAAGGTCTCTGGCAGACTGCTTCATTTACAAGAACAAGTAACAACCTAATAAACCCTGTGTTTGCTCACCCCATTGCCGGATGCATGCAGTTTCTCAGTGTAGCAGAGTTGTTTAGTGCTGTTAAGACGCTGATACTGCTGCCTAGCTAGTGTCCTTTAAGCGGCACCCGCTATACATTAGGACAGATTTTGGGAACTGGCACCACCACACGCCAGACATCCCTGTGCAGCAGTTATCTCTGTTACTCCTGCGCCTACAAACACTGGCAAAGCAGCAGGTCCCATTTTGCTCAATTCTGTAGCTACCAAAAAACCCTCCCAGAACTGCTTCTGACGTATCTCAGGAAGAGGTGACAGCAGGCTGGGTTACAACAGGAATCAAGCAGATGATGAAAAAGCTAAAAAAAAAATAAAAATAAAAATAAAAATCCCACTGAAACACACTTAGTCCCTCTGATTTCCCATTGCTGTAACAGGAGTCAAAAGCACTATCAAGCATGAATTGTGGAATGATTTGGGTTGGAAGGGACCTTAAAGATCATCAAGTCCCCTGCCATGGACAGGGACACCTCTCACTAGACCAGGTTGTTCAAGGTCCCATCCAGCCTGGCCTTGAACACTTCCAGGGATGGGGCATCCACAACCTATCCAGGCAACCTGCCCCAGCATCTCACTGCCCTCACAGGAAAAAATTTCTTCCTAAAATCTAATCTAAATGGTTCATCTTTCCATTTAAAACCATTACCCCTCATCTTACTACTGCACTCCCTAATAAAGAGTCCCTTCTCATCTCTCCTGCAGGCCCTTTTTAGGGACTGAAAATGACTAATAACAGCTTTAACTGCAAGTTGAGCCTCTGCTCTGTTAGTTGTGGCAAAGATCTAGAAAGGCCTGTCTTGGCCAGCCTGTACTTGCAGGACACAAACCAAAAGCATCTCTCTGCTTCAGATGAATACAGCCACGTGCAAGACTCTTCTCAAGGTATCTCTACACCAAGCAGTAAGATCTTCGCATAGGTATGGTTGCAAGACACAGCATTTTCTGCAGCAGAGAGTAATGACTGAAAATCTAATGGTAATCAAATCAGACCCAAGTATTTTAAAGAACACAAAATTTTTTTGTTATCTTTGAAGGCTTTGAGCAGTCTCTCTCTCCCTCAACTTTAGCAGAGGACTCTACAGCAGAAGCAACATGCAAGGCTGAGTTCCATCCCTTGTCAGCTCCATAAGGGTGGGTATGTGTTTTTGTCTAAGGACTGCATTTGTTTCCCTGAGCCAGATAAATACTTGGAAAAGAAAAGTAAACTTTGCAGTAACACCACACCCCATTTCCATGGAAAGCTAAGCTGCCAAGCAAAGCTCTCTGAGAAGCAGCTTTGCATAGAGAACACAAAATAAAAAAAAAAAAAAAAAACCAACCACCAAATACAGTCAGTTTTTCTGATTGCAATGACTTAATATAAATATACCGTATTATACAGGGTACTACTTAATTCAGTGCCTTATCTTTAAAAATAAAATAAAAATCCATAGCTTCTTTTGGAAAATAAAATAAAAATTCATAGCTTCTTCATCCATACTTTCTTCAGATAGGGCTTACAGTCCAGGGTTTCCAACTGGAAATTTTCAAACTGCAAACAAGGATCCGTTTTCAGGATAGGCTTGCATTCCTTTCAGATTCTCTACAAGGTATTTTGGATGGGAATTTTAGGGATGTCCATGGAGTGGAAAGCTGTCACCAGTAAAGGTTGGAACTATAAGGGAAAGAAGATTAGAATCCATACCCACATAGCAGTGACTGTGCAGGCAATGAAAGAGGGAACAGAATGGAAAAGCACCCTATGCCATGGTACAGGTACAGGCTACCTCACCTGCAACTAATCTCCTGCTCAAGGATCCTTCACCAAGACCCATTTCTATGTAATTTTACTATGCTTTACTTGAAGTATTTCATTGTTTAACTCAAAAGAGGTAATTTCCAGTTTTGTCTACATGTTCAAACTGATTAGACTGAGATTTCACTGCACCCCCACTGTAGTATCTCCCCTTCTTCACTGGATCTAAAGAAAACTCTCACGAGCCCTTCCACCACCTAATACAACTGGTGCCCTTCCAGCTCCTGTGGTGCCACCCGCTGTTCTCACAGATCAAGGTGACAAACTTCCACATTCTGCAGAGAACTGTGTTTTGGGGTGGGCTTGCAAAGACAGGAGACACAGGGACACCCTACGGATCATTTAGCAACAAGCTAATGCTGGCTTTGGCCTACTCACATACAGCATGAAATAATTGCGTTCACAGTCATTTTTTTATCTTTAGGGAGGATGTTAATGAAGCAAATTTTGGGAAAAAAAAGTGGTATTATCAATCAGGAAAAAAAAAAAAAAAGTCTTCAAGCACATAAGACTTTCTTTGTGTCTGAACTAGAGGAAAAAACAAAGGTAAATTTAGGACAAGTGTGAGGCCAGGTTAGCCCTGGAAGGGCCATGCATACATGACTGGTTAGGTTGTTTTCCCTCTGAGCTCACATAAAATCTGCCCTCAGTGCAAAGTTTTCATAGGGACAAGTGAAAATCGTAACAAGCTCTCTGGAAGCAAAACTCCATGAACTCCAGGGTTATTGCAACTCTCTCCTACTTTTTTTTTTTGTGACTAGAGAACATCATTTCACCTGCCAAACTTTCTGTTGTTCACAGCAGAAGGTCAAAGTACTTAGTAAGAAAAGATGTAGCAGATGTGTTTTGGATAAAACTGCATTTTTGATCTGGCCACTGACTTTATAAATGCCATTCTAATTACTTCACAAAATTTCACTAAGTTTTAATCCTACCTGTACTTCTAGTAATTTCTTTCAGCCATTTTTAATTAATTATAGGTGTAAAAAACAATCTCAAAAAACCCTCTTCAGGCAACAAAACACCATCAGAATAGAGTGCATACGTTACCACAAAAATTTCCATGATGCTTGCTCCTATAAATCACATCTCTTCATGGCAGACAGGGACAGATTGCAAAAAAGCCTCACCCTAAATTCTGGGAAACCTGGAACCACAAGCTCACACTTCACCTTCATCTTGATCAGTTACGCAGCACTGGTATTCTAACTACAAATCTAAGCTAGAGGAGTTTTCAGGTGTCACCCATTGTCCTCATTACCAGCCAAATCCCTTTCCAGCACCAGGTGCACTGTGTCATGCAGCAATAAAAACAAATCCTCAGAAGGCAAGTCCTTTTCCCAACCCTACCCAGCTAATTTCAGTTACATTTACAAGCCCAAAGAACTCTTTTTTTTTTTTCTTCTTTTTTTTTTTTTTTTTTTTTCCTTCCCCCCAAGGCTCTTTCAGGTCAATTCCTGATTTCCAGTGAGTTACCACATCCACATTCTGCTCTGTGTCGTTTTGAGGACTCGTTTACATATCAGGTATCATTTCTGATTTATCACCCTACAGTGTCTGAAACTCTTTTCCATTAATGACAGCAGCAGCCACCTTGACTCTCTAGAGCTTTGACACACAGCAAATTAAAGCCAAGGGGTAATGGCTGTTTCCCTGACCCCAATGACACGTTACCCAGAAGAGAGCCTACTATGCGCATGCCTAGAGGAGAATTAAAATATTCTCTTCTTATAGACTCGTACTTATAGACAGGGATTTTAAGAATGTGTACAGAAACCCCACTGGCAAATGATTTTTAATTTTAAAGATGTAGCTGTCAGCTCACAGAAGTGCAGTTTTAACAAGCATGGCAAGGAGAGGAAGGTTCTCAGTCCCCTGGATCTGCATGGGGAACAGGGGCACCGGTAAACTGTTCCCAAGGGAAATGAGTAGAACAGTCAGGCTCAGAAATTTTGAAAAGTTCATATTGAGGAAACCTGCCTGGATGTGACATAGTAGTTGGAATCTGCTCTCTCAAGCTCTCCTTTCATTTTCAAGAATTCCAACATGCAGTGGTGCAAATTAGAGAGTGCACCAGTAAATAACAGAATGTTGAATAAAGAGGGAATAGGGGTTTGGAGGGGATTTTTTTTTTTTTTCCTAGCAATATACTCAAGCTCTGATCCATAGTGCATTGGTGGCCTCAGCTGACACCTTTTCAGATGTTTACGATCCAAGCCCTGCTCCTCTACTTCTGCCAGG
Source organism: Pedionomus torquatus (assembly GCA_013398155.1). Classification (NCBI taxonomy): domain Eukaryota; kingdom Metazoa; phylum Chordata; class Aves; order Charadriiformes; family Pedionomidae; genus Pedionomus; species Pedionomus torquatus. The sequence continues at coordinate 414,613 of VZRU01007633.1, forward strand.
CTCCTGAACATCAACTGTAGGTTTGCTGTGTCAGGACAGTTCTGCTAAAACCCCTGCTCTGTTTCTTTACCACACGGTGCAGCATGGAGGGAAGAGCATATGTTCCTTGGTTTGCAGCAGAGAAGCTCCTTTCCCTGGCTGTCTGGCAGCCAGTCTCTCTTTTCAGATGCAGTTTTACTGGAGGCGATAATCTCTGATTACCCCAGAAGTACCTGATGCCGCAGTTTAGTAATGAATGTTCAGTTTCTTCTCTGAACAGGCTATGTCTCTCCTTAGCTTAAGTGGATGGGATTTCATGATACTCTGCATTCTTTTGTTTCACATCCCTGCCTCACATAAGGAATATTGGATTGCTTGCTGCCACCACTAAATAAATAGTAAACAGAAAGAGCTCTGAAGTTAGTCAGTCCTGGAGAGTTCAGAAGCTTCTCAAAAACAGCAGGGTAAATGTTGTATGAATGTATCCATATCATGTCAACTAATAGTATATGGATCTTGAATGCTTTTTAAAAAGCAGCCTGGAGTCAGTAAGTCATACTGACATATTACCGATTTTGGCCCTAATTGATGATCTGTCTGAAAAGAACAAAGCTGCTACTTTGGTTTTGGTTTTGAGAGTGACCACAAATGTTCACATCCTGAGCCTGCTGGATTTTATTTGACTGCTCCTAGTAACAGAAATACTTTTCTTACAGCACTGCCAAGAAGCCAGACTGAAACCATACTGTGTTCAAGAGACTGCACAGAGACAAGAGTACAAATAACAGAAAAAGGGGAAGCGATTAAGAGAATTAGCAATAGGTAAAGCACCTAGTGAAAGAGCACATACCTGGTCAGCAGAGGCACTTAGAGCACTGACAGCTTTTCCCTAATGGGCTTGTTCTCCACCACAGCCATTTGTGTAGTGATGTTCCTCCTTAACAAGCTGCCTTCCTAATTTTCCTGCCTCCTCAGGAAGAATGGACGATCAAGATTTGTATAAGACACAGGAAGCTAAGATAAGGTTTCACTAGAAGTGAGGAAAAGAGAAAGTGACAAAGTCCACATACCTATGAGCAGTGCAGACAGAAAGAGGTTGGAAAGCCCCATATGCTCTCCCCTCTCCTCTCCTATGGCTCCATCTGTCCCACATCCTCCCTTTTCCAGAGAAGATGCCACTCCAGTGTCATTCTCAAACTGGAGGAGGACAGTTCTCTGGAGTTGCACAAGAGCAGGGAGACTGCTATGGAGGATGTGAACAGGGATATACAGTGCAGGTATTTTGGATATGGGGAAATGAAAAAAGTTCCACGCTACCAGGCAGCTTTTAAGACAAACCTGTGTAAGATGACCTTATCCGAGTTCACTTGGCAAAATTGTGGCAGCATAGCCCAAATCAATTTAAGCTTTACATTTCAGAGAGTTGGCAACAGGAGCAGCCTTGCAGCATGCTCGTGTGTGTGTCAATTTCAGAAGTTGAGCGGCCAGCTGAAACTGGAGCTCATGGCTTTTGGGCCCATCATCATGTCAGTGTGGGAGGTCTGGACTGAGGGCTCTGAAGTGCTGGGTGTGGTACCAGCTTGCCTCTCACAGCACCCAATTGTAGGGTCAGTCTCTTGAGCCCATATGCTACACCCAGATTGCACAGAAGGAGCCAAATTTGCTCGGGCACTGGGAACAGCGCAGCTGCATTGGCAGCGCTTCCTGCTCAAACGCAGCACTGTTCCAGGGAAGTAGCTTGGGTACCTCCACTTGGCATAATACTGGGTATAAGCAGGTTTATAATTTCAGAGTTGGAGCACCAGAAAAAGACACAATATGCTCTTATTCTTTATAAGGTAGGACTTTGAGAAAAACCCCAATCAATTTAAGCAACAAGGCAAATTTGATAAAACTTTGTTGAAAATGTTTTTCCCAGGCCTGTACAGCCCTCCACAACAATCAGTGTGGGGCACTCTGGTGCATCCTTGCTGCTTTGGACAATGTTTTGACAATGCTGGACCTTTCCAGCAGTTTCCAGCACAGCACCCTTGAATCCACTGGGGACAAGCATCAGTGACAGCCAACAAACTAGGGAGAAGATCTGAAGGAGGTCAGCAGGACACTGCAGACTTATATTATTATGCCAGCCTAGTCATTCAGCTGAATACATGTTAAATTCAGCAGCTGGCTTGTGGCCAACTGTCTGTTTCTCCTCCAGCCGGAGCAGTCACCAGTGAGTTTCCAAACAATTGCCCCTGCACCAGACAGGCTGGCTAGTACCATCTTTGCAGGCTACTGGGTTTTCTCTGCATTGCACACAGCCTTCGCCTGAATTGCGGCATCTGTTAAAAAGCAGGCTTAGCAGTTCCTCCCGCTCTCCCCAACACGACAACCAGAGACTGGCCTCCAACTCCACCAAAGGGAAGATCAGGCCCCTTTACAGAACAAGCGCCTACCAATTAGTGACACTTACTGATTCTATCTGTAGAGAATCATTATGAAAAATGCAAAGCATTATGCAGCCACTATTAATCTTCTGCTTTTGTTGCATTTACTCATGGTTTATGGCCCTCCGAGGAGGATAAATGATCAAGGCATGTACTCACATTGTTATTTGTCTATTTGTCTGTGCAACAATACACGTGCTCAGCACTAAGAAGTTATTTTTCATGGGGAATGCAGCTTTAAGGCTTTTCAAGGTCAGAAGGCTTTGTGAGAAAAAAAAACAACCTGCCAGTGACTCTGGCTCATTTGCTGCCAGCTCTTCCTTTTAAAGTTACAACCCACACAAGATCATAAGCAGGCGAAGACTCCAGGAGGAGTAGCCACAGACGTGCTCTTGTATTTTCACCTTTTGCTGGGGTACAGTATGGCACACCGGTGTCTAAGTATGACAGATAAGGTCATCGTTGTCAAACAATTCCTGTTCCAAAGCATTTAATGTCAGTGGAATGAGTGGTTCCACTCTGCACTTGTGATATTGAAAACTCTTATTTTGTCCCTGCTCCCCTCACTGGCTTATAGCTCATTGTGAGTAACAGTATTTTCATCCGTTTTTGTTTATGGTAGCAGGGATGTATTTCTGAAGGTTAAGTTCTAGCAAATTCAGGCTGTCGTACATCTGTAGTGGTGCTTAACTAGCCAGCAGACACTAACAAATAGCACTTAGAAATGTTCTTTGGCACTGCATAGCTCTTTGCAAGAGTGACCATCTCCATTATGAACACAGAGTACTTAAAACAATATTAGTCTAAAAATGGGAATGCAAAAGCAATACAAATATTTTAGTAGCTGGTAAAGAAAATACATTATAGTCAAAATGATCAGATTCCCATGTTTCCTTTGAAAACATACAGACGTGAGTACAAACTTTGTGTAAGTTTTTAGTCTTAATATAGAAATATTATATTATTATGAAAGGAACGGCACTCTGCAATTTGAAAGATGATAAAGATAAGAAGCAATATTTTTCATCAAATAGTCACATGGCAAAGCACAGCATTTTCCCCTTCTTTACTCAGAGAAACAGTGAGACAGAACTTGGGCTCAAGCCAACCGTGTCAATGCAAATCTTCCCATCACTTCTGCAGTTTTTGGATCCAACCTGGTATCCCCAAAAGACTGTAAATACAAAACATGGCTTCGGCACCATGTAACGGAAAACAGGAAAGTAAAACATGCTGCCAAAGTAGATAACAGGTAAAGTCAAACATCTGCCGCCTGATTCCCTGAAACAAAGCTCCATTCAGGCAGAGGGTAGTATCAAATATTTATAAAACATAGTCACAGAGGAACTCGGTTTCACACCTCCCGATTATCTTTTGTTCTTGTATTTCCTCCTCTCTGTTTCAAGTCAACCAAAAATAGCAAGAGAAATCTGAGAATACAACTTTTCCCAAGACACTTCCTAAACTTATTCTTTAAACCAGTTCTTGTTTCCAGAAAGCTGTTCAGAGTGTTCACATTTGCATGTATCAGAACCACTCAGTTATTTCCATTGGTGGATCTAGCAGTTATTAAGTTAAAGCAATCTAATTGCAGTAACTCAAGATGTGCAAAGAGCAAAGCTAGTGAAGTATTTGACAATAAATACTCAGGCATCTTGGAGGACGCTGAATAATATTTTCAGACTATGTAATGAGATACAATTCAATGGATCTTGCCCAGTGATAAATGGCCATTGGTTGAATAGCAGGTATTTTGCAGGACATTATCCATGCTATGCTATGAATATTGTATTACTAACAATAAAAGTTTTGACACATAACAATACATTTATCAGACACTACAGTCTCAATTATCCATACTGTTAATTGTTCAATCTTTTTAATTGTTGTGAATGGTGCCTTTATTAAGGGTTTTGTCTCTTATAAATCAGAACGATTCATTTAATACCTCCTTGGGCAAGTCAAATTCATTTGCCTTGGTGGAAGTGCAGATAATCTTCAGAAATGAAGGATTTCTCTTAACCTAAAGTGCTGCCTCCTCCAGCTTCATGTACAGCATGTGCTGGCATTAATACCATGTCTTTTTAGGGTCCCCAGGATACCTACAAGCTCCAAACTTTATCTTGTTAATTACAAAGGTGTATGGTAGGAGAATCTACCAAATACCTCTCTTTCATAGAATCATAGAATGGTTAGAGTTGGAAGGGACCTTGAAGATCATCGAGTTCCAACCCCCCTGCCATGGGCAGGAACACCTCCCACTAGACCAGGTGCTCAAAGCCCCATCAAGCCTGGCCTTAAATACTTCCAGGGATGGGGCAGCCACAGCTTCTCTGAGCAACCTGTTCCAGTGCCTCACCACCATCATAGGAAAGAATTTTTTCCAATATCCAATCTAAATCTCCCCTCTTCCAGTTTAAAACCATTACCCCTTGTCCTATCACTACACTTCCTGACAAAGAGTCCCTCTCCAGCTCTCCTGTGGGCTCCCTTCAGATACTGGAAGGCTGCTATAAGGTCTCCCCGGGGCCTTCTCCAGGCTGAACAGCCCCAGCTCTCTCAGCCTGTCCTCACAGGAGAGGTGCTCCATCCCTCTAATCATCTTCGTGGCCCTCCACTGGACCTGTTCCAACAGTTCCATGTCCTTTCTCTGTTGAGGACTCCAGAGCTGGACACGGGACTCCAGGTGGAGTCTCACAAGCATAGAGTAGAGGGGCAGAATCCCCTCCCGTGACCTGCTGGTCATGCTTCTTTTGATGCAGCCCAGGATATGGTTGGCTTTCTGGGCTGCCAGCGCACACTGCCAGCTCATGTTGAGCTTCTCATCCATCTTTCTTGTTTGAAAATCAGTGCTAAAGCCACATAGCGTTTTACTTTCTTTTTTCTTTAACTATAAAAATCTATTTCTGTCACATTAATTGTTGTTCCTGTCTTTGGCATTACTCTGAGATGCTTACAATTCCTACTATTAACATTCTTAAAGCTACTGTTCTGCCTCCTGGAAATACACTGAGAAAGGCTCTTGCCTCCGTGTTCTGACGACATGTCATTTGTGCTTCCAGAGCTGACAATTGCCTTGACCTTTCTGCCTGCCACTTTGCATTGCACTGCAAGTTCATATAATTTGCTGTCCACTATCATTTTTGGATTGCATATCTATTTCCCTCTATGCCACTGAATCTCTGGGTTTGGAGTTATTTTTCCTCCCAGATGCCCTCCATGGCTTTTATCCAAGCAAATTCCTATTCAGTGGCATTGGGTCCTATTTTTTTCCTTAATAGTGAATAGTTTCCCTATCAAGTCCACTCTGCATCATATATGCTTTTGCATGCAACCAAATGCTTTCAGATACATATGTAGAAAACATGTTAGGCAAGAATAGATCTCATGCGAGTGTGATAATTTCCACATATCTTCATCAGCCCCCTGCTTTCATTTCTTTTTTTCCCTTCTGTCAGTTAGCAGCCAAAAGATACTTATAAATTCCAAAACATTTCAAGATTAAATTGTATGAGTTAGACTTCACCAGAAACCATATAATACCAAGTCAAGTCTTCTTCATTGACAACAATCCAATTTCCAAGCCAGGTTTCATTCTTATAGCCCAATATAAAGCATGTGTTTATGATTCTGCAGTGGGCAACATACTTCAGGACACCTGCACAGTTTTATATACAGAAACTTCTGCTTTTTGAAAAGGAGAGGTCACTACCTCTTTTCCAACAGGAGTCTGCAACAGGAGGAGAGCACATAACAGAAAAGAAGAAGGAGATGTCACTGTATGGAGGGACAGTTTGGGACATTTCCCCTGAGTACTGGCTGTTTGTTTGAGGTCTCCAGGAATGGCTGGAGTAGGAGCAGCAGCTCGAGCAGGCTGGGTTGCATGAAGAGTTGCCACCCAAAGGCCATGTGCCCCTGCATATATGGACAGGCCTCTTGGAACTCACCACAACTGCCATAAATGCATAGAACATGCACCCAGACTACGGCAGAGTAAATCCTACTCAGTAACAGTTCAAAAAGCATCAGACCTACTGCGCAGCTGCAGGTCTGCAGATGCCTTTGTTTTCATTTGGGAAACCCAAAAGTAAGTACACCAGCCTGCCCTGTACAAGAGCTTTTCTGAACAGAAATTCGTACCAACCCATCCCTGTACCTGAAGTTTCCTTAGCATAGTGTATGTCTCTCTTACTGCACAAAGGACTGGGTGCCTATGTTGGTAGCAGACCAAAGGAAAATACAAATAGGAAGAGGAGGCTGCTGGGTCTGTCCTGACACTTTACTTCGCAGAAGAGCATCAGCCTGCTCCTGCTGCTGCCTTCTGGGCTGATCTGCAGCATCTTCCCATGGTCTTACTAGAGCTTGAAATTAGATCTGCCAGGCTTTTTGAATTCTGGTCTAAGACAATCACAAATGCTAGATATGTCTGTCAGCCACCTTATACATCCCAGAGGTCAGAAGGAAATCTCAGAAAATCATGACAATTCGGAATCCAGAAATAAAAACTGTCAGACAGTAGAATTTTATTACAGTAATGAAAGTTATCTGACAGGAATAAATGAATTCCTAACAGCTTTCTCATGTACACACACACACTTTAAAATGTAACCAGCAGAGGGAAAAGAGAGCAACAAAAATCCTTTCTCAAAGGCTTCTGCTGTATCTTGATTTTTATAACTCAAGAGTGGTATGGTAGAGCAAAACAGTCATGGTCCTGCATTGTAGCTGGCAGGGATGTCAGCATAGACCTTGGTTTCTGGTCCTGGCAGTGCACAAGTGGTTTGGTGTCTCAAAGAGGATCAAAGCCACACATTTCTGGGTTCTGCAGAGTCCTTCACATGGGAGGCCTCTGGTGACAGCAAGTGGCAACTGGAGATTTGGCCTGTGATGCAGAAAAGAGCTCCTACGTGGCATTCATTGCCAGGAAACAATTAGCCATACCTGCCATATGGGCCCTAAATTCTGTACAATACATACTCAATTCCAACCCCAACATTTAGAGGTCCAGATGGTCCTTTGGGTTATCCCCATCTGGAGTCAAGTAAACAAGGGATTGGGTATATATGGTAGGGTGTTTCTTGTTGGGTCCACTCATATTTCACAGCCATTGCCCTGACTCTGTGTCCTTCTGCTTGGGTCCTGCACATGGAATCAGCCTGTTTTCTGCATCATCTCCTTCTCTCCTCCATATCTAAATAAAGGTCTCCATCCACAGACTTCATTATTCAGGCCTGCTTTTCTCTGCACCATTGTTACTGGCATCACCTACAGAAACCAAAAGCTGATTTATATCCTTTCTCTTCTGGATAAAACCTGTAAGTCTCTCCATGTGCTAAACTATCTCATTTAGTTTCCCACTAAGTCTTCAGCATTATATTTTACATGACAATTAATTCATCCTCTATTTCTCACTACAGTGAAGGCTGTACCATCTTGAAGTCTGTATCTGAGCAGAGCTAGTAATTCATCAGCACTCCAGCATCTCTATGTACAACATCCTCATTTTGCTATAATGGGCTTTTTTAATCTTGCTGACAATTGAAATGTTGATATTGTTAAGGTTAATGACCCGCTGATAAACACCAGAAAACATTTTTACCCTCAAATAGTTTTTAATCATGGCTGTTGCAAAGTGTGACAAGAATGCTTTGTGCCTAAATAGACATTTGGAGCAGTAATTACTAAACATCCAAAACCCCCTTTTACTACCAAGGTGGTTCCTCTGACAGTTACTGGGTTGGCTTTTGTGCTGGGTTCTTAGGTTTATTAGACTGAGTTTTTGTATGAACTGCCTGGCTTTTCTTTCATACTTCTTAATGGTCTGCATTGTGTGTTAGATGTGCTGAGATGCCTTCGATCTGTACCTTACAAATGATGAAATCAATTCAATCAGTAAGCAAGCTAATGGAAGGAACTGAATGCCTGTGAGACTTTTATTGGGGCAGAGTCACCTAAAGGGTACTCTCTGATAAAGTGCATTCAGCTACAGTGACAGGGTCATAAGAAGGCAAGATTAACACTGATTTTTCACATTTTAACTGTGTATGTTTTAACACAAAGTTGCTTGTGGGGAGATGTTTGCATTTTACTAAGGAAAAGGCATGCCCAGTTAATTCATGTAATTGCTAAACCAGCATGCAGAGAGGGCTGGAGAGGTAGTTACCATTTTTAATCCACATTGGATTTTTTCTGGATTTCTTCCAAGCATTGAACCAGCAAAAGAAATATGAAGCACTTTACATTGTGTTCTCAGAGATACTGCCCCAGCTTTCTTTAGCCAAAAAATGTCAATATAGCTTCACTGGAGCCAGAGCTGCATGTGTCTATCAGCTGATGATCTGACCCTAAACAGAGATTCCTGACTGCTTAAGTTCTGTGAAAAAGAGACAAGTATCACAGTATGTACAGCATGAAGCAATGGGAATGCAAAAAGGAAATTCCCATTCAAAGAGAGCAGTATTTTGCAGCACTGAAGAGATTTTCAAGTGGGGAAATAAAATTACACATGTATTATATCTACATGAGGGGAAAGAAAGCCTTTTGCTTTGGCATTTACTGTCCTTGATTTGTCCTGTTAATTCCAAAAAAGGTGGCTGTAGAAGTAGCTAGTACTTACAAATACTTTCAGATGAACTGAGTATTTAGGAGCACATTAGCCAAATGCTACTTGGATCAACACTCACCTCGCGCTGAAGCCAAGCAACTGAGCCAAAGGACAGTGCTGGGGAAGGACAATGAACTAATGGAAATGGCTAGAGATATATTATTTCTGGAAGTAAAAGGGTCAGTGAGAAATGATTCCTGCTATTTTCATTATGAAGTATAGCTCCTTTAAAAAAGTCAAGGTAACATTTTCCTTACAAGACTAGCCAATACATCTTTGTGTTGTTCTACAATAGCCTGGGCTACATATGCTAGTCAGAGAGTTCCAGAAAGAGTCCACTTCTGATTGTGGATTTGACAAGGGCTCAACCTCTAGAGCTGAGGCTGAACCAGACAACCTGCGCTGCTGAAGTGCAAGGTACATGAAAAACATGAGGATGTAGGAAGTGCCTCCTGGGTCAGACCGATGGTTCATCCAGCCCAGTATCCTGACTCAGCGGAAACAGGATAACCAGAGAGAACATGTCAACCCAGTCACTCTGCTCTCCATTTACTCCGTGCTCCCACAAAGCTCTTGTGTCAAGGATGCTATAGGGTATGTCATTGCTCAGTCATCTTAGTATCCATTTACAGACTCTTGCTCCACAAATGTCTATAATCCCTTTTTGAAACTGCTTGTACTGTCTGCCTCTACAAACTCCTATGGCAGCAAGCTTCTGAAGTTCACCACTCACTGCATAAAGAAGCACTTTCTTGTATCTATTTTAAACTTTTCCTACCAGCTTCACTGGCCTTTGTGAAAACTTCAAGTGATTCAAACAGTAACTCCTGCTGCATCACACAGTAACAATAAAAATATATATGTGGTCCCTATTCCAGACCCAAGAGTTCCAGAGTCCTACAGAATAACTTCTAAGTTTCCATGAACAAATAAATGGACTTTTGTCCACTTGGACAAGGTCCACACTTTTGAACTGATTTAGTTTTTAAGTGCAGTAGTAACATGATGTTGGTTTAGCCTCCATACTAGCACCCAATGCAAAGGAAAAATTAAAACGCTCATTTTATTTATACATATACACACATACCAGGTGTTCTGTATTTTTAGATTATCTTCAGGTGTGTGTAAAAGCAGGTTTGGGACTCATTGATTGTGGAGTTCTGCTAACTGTCCTAAGCTTGTACCATTCCAAAAGAGATACAGTCCTAACAGCCTCACTGCGAACAAGCAAACACTTTACAGGAGCTGGCTTTTGGCTTGGCTACATTTGTTTCAAACTGTTATTCTCTGCTAATTAAACTTTTGAAAAGGAACATAGCTGACAAGAAGTTCTGAGTAATTTGTTCAGTCCTTGACATCAGTCAGAAAGTCTCAAGGCGGAGGCCACAGAAGTACAAGGATACTAACTTCCAAGAGAAGAAACAACAGTCCTTAATTAGAATCTTAACTCAGATGTTGTTGTGAGGGATGAGCTGAAGATATCAAAGACATTCAAAACACAGATGATTCTGGTGGTAAGCGATCAGTTCAGACACACTGTGGCTGGTAGATCCCTAGAGGCTAAAAGAAATGGAAGAAATTCTGAGTATAGCTTGAAGACACAGATGCAGAGACTTGGCATTTGCCCTGTGGAATTCTTGGATCCACTTGAAAGGTTCCTCTCAAGGATGAAAGTGCAGTCTTTGTTTGTTTTGTGCCTGGAATGAACTGACACCATCATATTATCTCAGACTCATTGGTAAATGGCCTCTTCCAATGGCTGCAACTGTTATGAGATTACAAAATATGCAAAATGACAGATGGATGCTAAATTAATTGCCAAATGATTAACTGCATGTTAATGATGCAGGCGTTTAAACAAAATGAGGGGACGTTTAAACAAAGGAAACCTGAAAACTGCTCCCATTTTCACACTAACAGTGGCTGGGATCTATCTTATTAGAGTTCACTGTTAGCCAAGGAGACACATTTTTTCAAAGTTGTGAGCTGCACATAAATTTTCTGTACTCAGAGCAGGAATTAATAATTCAGGGACACTTCACCCTGTCCCCAAACTTCAGTGGAAGTCTTTGAACTCATTCTATAAGCATCAAGACTTACTCCCCTCCCTGGCTCCAACTAAAACTACCCTTCACTAGAAATTATCTAATGTAGTGTTTGTGGAGACAACCCCTCCTTTTTTCACCAAAAGCTGTTTATAGAGATTAGTGCTGTTGATATCTACAGCAACTCTGGGCTGTGTGAGTAAATTACAATAAATCCACTAAAAGACAGACTCAAGCACCTCCCACTCAACACAAGCTATAGATTTAGGCACACCCCAGTAGTAAGATGGGAAATAGAAGACTTACGGAAATATGGAAGGGTCAATGGAATTGTCATGTCAGTAGTGTGAAAAAAGGCTTGATTAAACATTTTAGAAGCAACAATCACAGCCAAAAAGCCCATTACACAGGTCAGACTCAAACTGCTGCCTGGTGTTGCAGCTCCTGGGCACTCAAGCTAAAGGGGTCTGCAGGGCCAGCCCCACGGCCTCTCGACCCCCCTCCACAGACCCACACCATGGCCCTGTCCCCCTGCTGCAGAGGGGAGCTGCAGGGCTGCTCCCACACTCCAGCAGGCAGAAGCACTCTCCTGGCCATCACTGGAAATGAAAAGCCTCTGAGAAACAAACCTGGTCTTGGATGAAAATGCCACCAAGATTTCCTTTCCTCCTGTTTCCTACAGGAGGCGATAGATAAAGCCGAAGACATTCGAAGGAGGAGAGGCAAAGCACTGCCTGTAATGGCAGTTTCCATTTTTCTTTTGCCTTGATATGCTATGATACACAGCAACGTATCTTCAGCTTCTAGGCTCAGCTCAGTGCTGTCTGCAGCTCTCTGTTCACCATTGCTGCTCTACACAGTGGTGCAAGGACAGCCCAGGAGCTCTCTCAGAGTCAGCTCTGCTTGGAGCTCCCACTGGCTCTGCTTCAGGCCAGAACACAGGCTTCAGCTAGAGATACCCAGATGTGTCCCAGCTCCAGCACATTCCCTGGCACCCCCAGCTGGGACCTCCGTGCTGGCTCTATGTGGAGACATGAGAGGAGGCAGCCAGGTCTGGCAGGGCTGCTGCCCCAGGCCTTCACAGGCCAACAGTCCATACCAAAAGTAGCTGTATTGCTTCAGAAACCAGGCTTGTCCCCGACAACACGGATCATCTTCCTTTCTTCCACATACAGTTCATTTATATTAACTCAGCACTGACAGATATTTAGCTCTGCACAATGTTTTCTGAGAGGCTCTGGAAAAGCACACCTTTGTCTGTGATTTTGCACAGTGCCAGGCCGAAGCAAGAGAGGCAGAGGGGTGGGATGGCGGCACAGAGTGGTCACCAGGTTCTCCAGACACATTACACTGATTTTCAAGGTAGGGATTGCTTTTGGCTTTCTCCATATGATTCCTTAAACATTATTGTTCTGGCCTAGGTCACTGTCACTGTGTACCAGCACTCGCTAACAGTAACTGCATGGAAACATCACAGCAGATGATAGAGAACTACCAGAAGACAATATATATCCAGTTAATCAATTAGACCCAAAATGGCAATTTAATTGCTCCTGTTTATTTTGCAAATGCGTGCTGGTATTTTTAACCTTCACAGATGTAAGCTTACATATAGCAGTTTTGGGGGCATGCAGCAGCAGCACTGTAAGCCTCTTTTACTTCTAGCCTCATGTACCACGGAGTATTCCTCTTCTGAGCTGCCTGGCTATTCGCACTTTGAAAAATATCAGTGCCCAGACTCTGTTAAGACTTCCTCTTAGCCCCACTGACCCACCTCAAATCCAAAACTTTGTAGAATGATCTCAAACCTTCACAAAAAATAAAAATACACTTAATTATTCTGCTCTCTTGAGTTTCTGCCAAGCCACCCAAACGCGTGGCCTTCCCGTGTGTGATGGGGAGTCTTGTTCTTGCTATTGGCCTGAAATACACAGAAGAAAAGCCCTCATTGAGTCCCGCTCTCACTTGGCTTTAAAGAATTTGGTTAAGTTTGTTTTGGGACATGTCACCATGGTCTTTTTCCTTTTAGTTACCATGGCTGCCCAAGAGAGACATGACGTGACAGAACATCTGCAGTGCATGTGGTTCTCCTCCCCAAGTACCAGACCAAGAAAAACAGCCTGGCAATGAAGTCAACTAATTATAAATAAGTAGCACATGACAATTTGTGTGCTCTTTGCTGCTGCTAAAGTAAAACCGTTCAGAAGCCTGCAGACACTTCTACTCTTTTTTTTTTTTTTTTTTGGGGGGGGNTTCTGTACATGCTCCATGAGATGGTCTCTGTTTCCACTGCTGCTTTCTGGAGAACTCAGTTGCCTGCAGTTATGGGATAGAAAGAAAACATGTAAGGCATGTGTTGAAGGAAGATGGATAGTCAAGTTCTGCATTGGAAGGAGTGGGACTGACCCTCCAGTGAACATTAGCTGCTATCTTATTTTTCAAGAGCTTGGAAAAATGAGGAAAGAAAAAAAAATACACAGGATAAAGTCTGTACATCCAACCTGAATTATGGTAATGGGTCACAGATGGCTTCTGACACTCAGTTGAAACATGTCACCCTGTCAAAGACCAGTGAGATGAAGCATCGACTTCCAGCCTTCATCCAGACAAGACAGGCTAGTAGTCGTGAAGCAGAGAGCCACAGGAAGTCCAAAGTAGGAGGAGAGTACAACAGCTTCACAGCTGCAAGTGGAAGCGGGTCGCACACCCCATAAAAAAGTAATCGTGTGCAGTAGATTCATCACCTTGCTCTTTAAATACATCTTTCTGCATCAAATAGCACTTGTAGTTAGGCTGTATCATTTCACATTGCATTAAGCTGTATCACTTCATATCATTTAGCAGTAAAATGATATGCCATGACATACACATAATCTGGGGCATGTCACACCCTGTATTTACAGTATTTAGTGTATTTGATTTAAATATATGACCATCTTGTCCCTCTTTTTCACATCTTCCTCTTACTGAAGCTGATGGGAGAAGTATATGAACAACTGACAGGATAATCAGGATCCAGAAGCAGGAGGAGAGGGTGAGTGACAGTCTAGTTCCAGTAGCTTATTACTAGCAGCATCATTTCAGTTAACCTTGCACACTTCTAATTCCCCTTTCTGTCTGTGGAGTGTCCCATGTTGTCATAATGTCAGTGAATGCCATTAAGCCTGGATAGTCACTTGCAAAGTCTTGAATAAACTAAAGGAATAATGTTGAATGTTATTAAAGCTGTTCAGCTTCTTCATTTGGTTGCTTGCTTTTTGCTTTCTGAAGGATATCCTGAGGAATTTGATTGTTTTCTGCTTGCCAGGTGAGGTCTTTTCTTTCCTTGCCTAAATTAAAGTCTACATGGCGGATTCTGCTAATTAACCACAACCAATAATGACCACATAATACATATCATCTATATATACATATATGATGACTCAATATCTACTATGGTGAAGTCTCCCTCATCTGAGACAGGACAAAAGATTTCAAAACAGACAGTCATCACATATTAAATCTCCCCTCAGCACATACCAGATCAATATCAGTAACTGGAAAGAAACTGGTCTGGAGCAAGACATGAGGATAGAAATTTGTTATGATGCTGATGAGCCTTCAAGTGGAAGCCTGCTGCCAAGTCAGAGATGAGACGAGACATGAAAGAGCTCAGACAATAAAGCACCATTTCCCAAACTCCTAAAATTCAAGTGCCTCACTTCCAGCACACCTGTTGTTCAAAACTAATCGGCTCTTGGATGAAAACTTGCACAGAATTAAAATAAAAAAATACCTACATCACTTCGAGTCAGTCACAATCAGTCACTATGGACAACCAATAAAATGCAATATATGATATCTTCACTTGAAGACAGAGTAAAATTAATGAAGATGCCTAGACCTGGCACCCATATACGATCGTAAAAATGTAGACAACCTCTCTTGTTAAAAAACAAACTCTGTATAGGATTGTATATTGCTGTGCACAGGCAGTTTCTGTGTTACAGTACAGCAATAATTTAGCTGCATACAGCAGCCCTGCCTGGCAGTTTATGGAGAATCTATAAGGGAGCACAATACCCAAATAACATGTCAGGGGTTTTCAGATGGGCACAGAGTAGTAACTGGAATTGGATTTGAAATGCTCTTGCAGCCTTGCCACAGTCGATTACAAGGCCCTTTGGAACCGCACACGATCAGAAGAACCTTCATTCCCACCTCCCCAACAGCCTGCTCTCAGGTACCCACCTCAGGAATGGCTGGGGATGACACACTGCTCCCATTTTACCTGCTCCGAGCACCCCAGGGATCAGGGGCTGGAAAGCCCACCACAGGGTGGGAAGCAGCAGGCTGGAGGGTGGTGCCAGTGGCCACAGCTCAGTGCCAGGTTTTTCCCAGGGGCACATGTGCAAGGAAGGTGAGAGCCAGTGTTGCCAAGCTTGGTTACCTGGGATGCCCATTTATGCTCTTTCTTTTTAAATCTTAACTTCAGATAAAACCTTTGACTCTCTATCTCTGCGAGTGACCTTTTAATGTACAGATGGAAGCTGTTTATGAGGAAATGTTTATCCTCTCTTCCCAATTTAACAGCCAACACTCAGGGGATGAAATTACTTCTGTAAGATCTTTTGCCATTTAAGAATTAGAATACAGGAAATGGCTCAGTTTAGAGTGCATGAAGTGTATCTGTATGTTAAACATGCTGCTTGCTGGTGTTGAGACAAAAATGTAAGACTCATTGGACCCATTTCTTCAATGAACTTCAAAGAGTGTGTTGGCAAACAAATAAGCACATGAAAAAAAACAAAACACAAGCAGTGCAGCTGCAAGATGTGCTGAAGAAGCTCATGGTAACCACAAGAGTTGAGACACCCCCATTTTTTTCTGGACCCATAAAATGTGCTAACTCTTCTCATTCCTATGTCTGGAAGACTTCTTGTACCACCATGCTTTTAAAATAAAACACTAAATTTCTCCTTTGGGATAGGCAGCCTCACTCAAGCCCCCTTTTTCTTCCTGATTTCCCTGCACCTAGGCCTATTTCTGAACATTCCCAACTTCTTTCTGGGACAGCTTTATCTTTGGGGGTGTGGGGCCCCCACACACCACCTCTTCCCTGGGCACGGCGACTATGGGTGGACAGGATGGGAGGCACAGAGCCAGCGACAGGTTACCTGAGACTTAGTGAGAGCCTAGTTGTCCAGTGTGGCCAGTGGTCCATGGGCAGCGATGGTGGGAATGGGAAGAGAGGGGCTGATTCCCAGAACTGAAGCAGGACCCCAGGGTCCTGCGGTGGCACCAGGCATTCACGGGGATGGCCTTGGTGGATTCCTTAGGGAAAGTGTCTCAGCCAGAGACACATCACAGCCACTGAACACAAAACATTTGCTAACTCAGCTTTAATATTTCATATAATATTAGGTACTTCAAGTCACTCATTTCTTGGGGATTTTTTTTCCAGTGAACATTTTGTTCATTATCATTTATTACTTGATGCTCACAGGAGAGTTTCACACTGAAGGTTCACTAGATTAAAAGCTGGAACATTTTCTGACCCAGGGTGAGCTTACCAGGTTAATTTTCATCCATGTCAAAATGTCACAGCATCTTGAATCAACAGAGCAGTTCTGTGCCTACTGCTTAGTTCAGAGTTAAAGAGAAACTTGCAAGGTTAATGAGTAACAGGAAGCAATTCAATGAAGTTTTGATAATGTAATGTTTTACAGCAATTCCACTTCATAATAAATTTTACATCCCAAAGGAAGAACGAAACCGTGGAAAAATGTGTGCCAAATGTGAAAGACTGGCAAGCAGGGAGAACTTCTCAGCACTGGCCAAGAATTTTGGCAGCTTTAACACAGTTTGTGGAGTTCAGGTCGTTGCTCAGAAGTGCTTATTCACTGAATTGTTTCCCTAAACATGGCTTTTCCTGACAAAATATTTCATAAAGATTTTTATATCTTCCCCTTAAAAATTCAATTCTGTATGAAAACACCCTGACAACATTTGCAGGTAATTCTCATGTAACTTGCTCTGTGCCTTTAGAATGAACTCTTTTCAACAAAGAAGTATAACACATGTATCTTCTGACACATCCAGTGTTAGCTCCTCTTGGAGATAAGATGCCAGACTGGACAGACATGACATCTGGTCTACTAAGGCAGTTTCTTCAGTACCAACAAACATGAAGGAATTCCTGCAAAGCCTTGCAGCCTGTGGTGGGCTCCACAATGAGTCCAAATGTTTTTTCTTTCCTTTTTAAATCAAAACTCTATTCTAAATTAACCTCCCAAACTGAAAAATCCAGAGATCTGTCCTTTTAGCCTAACAAGCCCACTTTCTCCATCTCCCTACTTCCCAGAGAACAAAAAAAAAACCCACCAACAAACCCTCCTTCTTAAACAGTGAACAATAACAAAAATATGAACATGACAAGATAATGTGATCGATGACAGCTCTTGCCATAGCAGTTGAAAGCTAGGGCTCCCAGCACAATTCTACTGAATGCACAACATTACTATAGTTACAGGTTACAACAATGAATGTATTTATTTATGCAGTCATCATTGTGCATTTTAACGCATTGGTAACTGGCATTTAACTTCTGGAACAGCAGCTTAAACCCAGCCATTAAATTCATTTTAATTAAATGTTTGTGAATGCTTTTTGCTATTATATACAACACAGCTCCTGCTAATGCGATGCTCCATCTAGTCTCCACAAAGCATTATCCCCTGTAGGAAGCCCCTTGCTGCTCTGTTTTGGGAAGGGTGTCAGTGCCAGTCTCTATGCACAGGGCTTGGTTTTTCTGCTGCCGCAGGAAGACATCTCATTCCTCAGACTGTCACTGCTCATCACTCAACACCGCAGGGGATCGGCATCACGTTCTCTGGGGAGGTGATGCATGGGAGGATGGAGCACAGTTCGCTTCACTCACTGCTGTAGTCCTCAGCGTTTCTTTTCTCCTGCAACTCTTTCCCCTGAGGTTATTTCTTGCTTTCTGATAGGTTTGAACAGAGCTCCTGGGTATTCACATAAACTTAAAGGATACAATCAATTTCCAGAGGATTTAGATTTTGCTTTCAGAAAAAGCTACTGGCATGCTTAATGCTAGAGGCATACCTGTTGTCTTCCCAGACAAGCCCCAACGCGTACACAGGAATCCACAGCAGTAACTGTAATCACAGTCACCTTTTCTGCTCACCACCCTCCCCATAAATCTTCCTTGGAGTTAAGGACATAAGCCAGTTAAGGAATATGGCTTTTGGAGGCTGTTGTCATAGTACCTCTCCATCAACAGAGACTTCACAGAGCAGAACTGCCATTATCACCAAGCATCATCATATCTAGCACGCTCCTGTAGACAACCACACCATATCAAGTTGATCATGAAGCCATCTCTTTCCACCTGACAATTAGATCCCCCTCATTAATCCTACCAGCAACTGCCCCCAAACCTCAGTACACTTATGGTGAAAACTTCCTCTTACACTCCAGAATTTATATTTAGTAAATGCCCATTTGTATCTATTTAGGTTTAAACAACTAAGAGTGAGAACTTCCTAACATTTCCTTGCCTAAGTCACCTCTGGTGTTGTATAACTCTGTTTCAGGTCAGATAGATACGAGTAATTACTTTTTTTTCTAATAAAAAAAAATATCTGTGTCATAGAAGAAAGAAATTTAAAAAATATTTTTACCCACAGTGTGCTTGGTGTTCGGTGGGTGGAAGAGTAAAATACCAGCAAAGATTCGTTGGGAGAAAGAACACTATGGGTGGTGAGCAAATCCTAGATTCTTCACTGCAACCAGTTAAAGAAGATTTTGGAAGAAGTGTCACAACATCTGACTTGGTTAAGCTTTCCATAAACTTAACAAATAAAACTCTGTCAAAATAAATTGAGAAACATTGTTTTCACATGCTTAAAGCACTAATCTCTGGAACAGAGGGACTATTAGTGGGACAGTCATTTGTCTGCAGCTGCCAGAAAAGCCAGGAAGAGGGAGAAATGGCATTTGCTGCTGCTAATGGATGGGAGAGACTTTTCTTGGTTAGTGGGAGAATGGAAGGAAGATCAACTCTGCCTGCAGAGACAAGCAATTACAGCAACAGCACTCATAACTTGCTGGAGAAAGCACAACAAACATGCCTACAGCTCACAGGAGCTGAGAATTCCCACTGCGTGAAAACAAACGCATAGACAATATGTCATTGGAAAAAAGTTAATTTGCCTTTTTAAATAATCGTTAAATTTTACCACAGAAAGAGATCTGAACTGATGAAAACTCTAAGCACATTACTGACCAGCACACTGAGAAGGGTTTTCCAAAGTCACACCTTGTTGACACTTTTCAAGACCCCAGTCTTGTGGCCAGGAGCAGGGGAACCCTGGGAACACCAGCCAGACCCACTGAGGTCCACTCTAAGTGCTTCTGTCTGCTTTGAGATGGGCTCCCAACAGGCTGCCAGCCCAGCAGCACTCTGCTGGGAAGGCAGGTGAATTGACAAGAAACCAATCCCATTAGAGGATTGTGAATAAAAAACCCCAATGCCTTCCTATAGACTACCTTTATTTCACGGCATACCTTTACTTTCTGACTGAGCAGTCCACTGGAAGATCCACCACTCACAGATCCTGCTCTGAGTAGGATTATTGCTCATACGCCGATCAACTGAATCAGAAGTTCCTAAATTGATGAGCACTTCAGGCACATTCAAGGAGAAAGAAAAGGATTTCAGACAAGATTTGCAAAACTAGTTCCTGAGATGCTATTTCAAGTGAAGAGACATATCACTTCATTTTCCAGACCACTTATCCCACAACTCCCACTGCGATGAGTAAGAATTTCTGGATGCTCAGCAATTTTGAAGAGCAGGAAGCCTGATTTTAGGAGCAGATGAGCAGTGCCAGCATGAACACGATGGCTCAGCAGGAGGCACACAATACTGGGGAGGTGGCAAAATGCTCACCCACTCCCATTCAGGGGGCTGCCCCTCTTTAGCAGAAGCTCATGGATTTGGCATTTTCTGTGGCTACGTTCACAGCAGCCTTCTCTGAAACCAGCTGTGATACCCTGCAAAAGAAGAGGTTGCATGACTTGCCCGCTGGCCAACTATATCAATTCATTATTTAATAAATATATTTATTTATTATTTATAGTCATGAGGCAGTCCCTTGCCTACGAACCCTGCTGCCCAGCATCTCTCTATGCCACGAACAAGGAACTTGGGCACATTGTGTGCACACTGCTGCACACAGATTTATGGGGTTTAAGTCCTGTGTGTGAATTCAGCCCTAAGCATCGCAAATACAGTACTGAGGTACTGAATTGTGAAGAGGTTGGCCTTGACCTTCCACTTTAAAGGAGAATATTTCACGAGCCCATGGAAAAAGTACAATTTCAGCCACTATGGATTCAGCACATTATTTCTTTTCAAAACACACTGACACAAAAGTTACATGCTTGGGGGAAAAAAAAAAAGACAGGGATTTTAGCTGATTCAGTTCCATAGCCGATGTGATGAACAATCTGAGGTTCATCCTCTGGAAATCTAGATATTATTTTATGGAAAGCTGACAGGACCTAAAGAAGACAAGAGATGGACTGAAACTCCTATGAGTCTTAAAACCACCTGTGACTTATGAAAGAGAAAATGTTTGTTTCAGATTTTTCAGAACAGAAAGCCTGAAGGGCCAACCAAACCATTTGCAATTTCTTGTAATAATCTAATTTAGATGTCAGACAAAGTTCTGGGTTATTACTTTTCTGAGAAATTACAATGTAATTGTTATTGTTTTCTTCTATAATTACTCTGATGTAGTTAACAAAGGATATTTTTAATAAGCTTTGATTATCTGAGAGATAACGCTTGAACTAACATAGTATAAACAGAACTTATCCTTCATTGAATGCCGTGATATTTTCTGTAGATGTACTCACACTAACATTAGGATTTTGCTAAAGAGAAACCTGTTCCTGTGTTGATTTTGCGTCTGGCTATATTCATGTATCAGCAGTATGAATCGGACAACAAAACTGTTACTCCGGTAAAATATTTTTTACACTTTTATTTGGAAGCTCATATCTTCAGCAAAATACTATCACTTTTTTTATAACACATCAACATATTCTCAGGTGCTTCAATGAAGACTACAAGATGCAACTGCCAGATACTGCTGGCTGTCAAGGCATTTATTTAATTATTTCACTGGCTTTAAAGAGATTGTGCTAGCCACAGTTTTCAGACTGCATATCAAATATCAACTTTGACAAATACACTTCGTAGACATGATTGTACCTGGAAGCATGGGCTGAAACATAAAAGTGTGTGCTTTGTAAGAAAATCACAATACTGTAGCAGAAACTGAAGTCTCCAGTCTTGTTTCCACACCTCTAAGCTTGGAAAGAAATTAGGCATCATAAAGTCTCAATTTAAAATTTCAGATTTCAGCATTGGGCTATGCTTTTTTTGCAGCAGCAGCAGCCAGCATTTTGATGACCAGCTTTAGGAATAAGTCAACAGCTGAGCATGCATATCATCCCTACACCCATGTAGTGAGCTTTCTCATGGAGTTTCAAAACTGTCTTCCACTATGGGTGCAATTGCAAAAGTTTGGATAATTTCACTCCAAGCTTTTCACCTCTGTGGATGGGGACTGTCCTCTGGAAAAAGTTCTAGTAAGGGCTACGTCAGATATACAACATACAGCAATATTTTCACAGACTTAAATCATGGCAGTTCCCACAAGGCAGTGACCTATGTTTATAGGGCTGAAGATTATGAGCTATATATTCTATTATAAGACTGAGAACCATAATGTAGTAAGTACTCTGCATCTCCATGAATCACTGTGGGATTCTCTGAGGAAATGTACAGGCTTCTCTCCTTCAGGGTCAAGAGTACATTTCTTTGTGACCCTTCATTTTAACACAATGCAAGGATGTAAAACACCAAAGGCTCTTTTTCCACTGACTTGAGTGGCAACGGTCCAGAGTTTATTAAACAGCAAATAATTCCACTATCAATCTAGCATCTTAAAACTGGAAACCACCTACGGAGAACAGACAAGTATGAGCTAACATTAAAATGTAGATACATATATACATACAGAGTCTGCTATTCAAAGAGAGTGGTTTTAATAAAGCTTTTTTTCTGAAACATATTCCTTCTGCTGCCTGAATGACTGTGGTCTTTTTTACCTTAACTATCCTGCCCAGTGAATTAAGGCAATGTAAATTATTCAGGTATGTCTTGTGAATCTTTAATGAAGAATCTCTGTAGCAAAAGAAAAAAATCTGGAGATATAATTTTGTCCATTTGCAAAGGCCTTCCCTAAGTTTATTGAAATATAGTACATTTTATTAAAGAGAGAAATCATAAAACTAATGTCACATTTGATTCTGGTCTGTGCATTTTTCAAATATGAAGAATAAATTGTACTAAGCATTATTTTTACTGTCAGATTTTTACAATGAGAAACCTGAAGTGCACGGTATATTCACAGTATGCTTGAAAAAGCCTAGAAATTGTGTAGGAACATCAGTTCATTTTTGAGAGTGAAGAATAAGATCACTTCCCTTTCAAGGATCACAGTTTTTCAGCTTAAAAAGACAAGCAGACATTGTAGTATCTAATTTCACAAACAAAAATATTATCTACTTTCACCTAAGTAAGCATCTTAGAATAACTAGAGAAGTTACGTTTTTATGTATTTCACCTGAAGACATATTTCAGTGAAGACATAACTGACATTGTGTTTCCAACCAGGGAATATAAATGGGTTGGAGATAAAAGATACTGGAATTTTAAAAAAATTAATGTTTAATAAAAGATACTGGAATTTTAAAAAAATTAATGTTTTATAAATAAATTTTCTGAAATGCTTAAAGTCATTTATTATTCAACATTGCTGGTTCAATTATTTAAACTATGAAAAAAAAACCCCATTGGTGGGTCAGTCCCATGGTAGGGTGTTTGGGAGCCCTGTACAGGGCTGGTCCCTCTTCCACACCCTGAATTCAAATTACAGGGTGTGTGCCCAGAGCACCTATTCCCGCTGGGAAGGTGGAGGTCCCTACACTCAGGGACGTCTCTCTGCTCTCCTGCTGCCCCAGGCCAGTCTCCTCCCAACACTTTCACACTCCTGGGTCACTGAAAGAGGCAATGGTGTCATAGAATGGTTCAGGTTGGAAGGGACCTTAGAGATCATCGAGTTCCAACCCCCCTGCCATGGGCAGGGACACCTTCCCACCAGACCAGGTTGCTCAAAGCCCCATCCAGCCTGGCCCTGAACACCTCCAGGGATGGGACAGCCACAGCTTCTCTGGGCAACCTGTTCCAGTGCCTCACCACCCTCACAGTAAAGAATTTCCTCCTAATATTTAATCTAAATCTTGTGTCATCTCTGGTACATCGAAATAGTGGGGGAGTTCTTGAAAAGCATTGAGGGAGTGCTCACTGTGTCTGCCCATTGGACCTGGCCTCTGCAAAGCTACAGCTTGTGCCCACAACTTGCAAGGAATCAAAAGTATGTGCTCAACAGGCATGTGGTTTAACTGTAATAAACCTGAGCATTGCAGCTACCTGTGCTGGTTCATGCTGCTTCATCGCACAGGAGACAAGACAGAAGGCATTCACTTGCAATACAAACTCCTCCCAAACACACCCCTGGTTGACAGCTGTGGTGTTACACCAGGACAAGGGGGTTCTGTGTCCTATGCGGCTTGTGGGTTAAGCTCTACCAACACCTGGCACACACTTACACCTTGGAAACACTACCTTAATCTATCAGACGCTTACTTATACTAGCAGGAAATGTAGGCTTCAATCTTACAAGAAACTATATATTTTTTCTTTAATTTGTTGAACCTCATGAAAGAAAAGGTTTGTCTGGAAATGTAAGTGCTCCCAACAAGGCTTCCATAAATAGCAGCCCTCTTGTTTCAAACTGGGTAACTAAGGCAGTGATTTATAGCAACTCACTGTATTTTCTTGAAAAAGCTCCAAAGTGAATCATCCTCTGCACCATCAGATTAAGCTGAACTTTGTTCTCAGATTCTTCCAAGTCAGCTAAAAGGTGTACGGTAGGTTTTTGTGCTTTTCTTTTTAATTATTATTTAAATGGAACTATAAGTTTCCATGCATGTGTCCAGCCTTATTTTGATTAGGTATCAAAATAAGGTTGATTGGCCCTCAAAAGGGCTCAGTAGAGTGACATTTAAACAGACACAAAAACTTTTTAAAAAAATTCTAACAATCATCCACAAGCTTAATTATAGCTTTATGCTTCCAGTTGTAAAATATGATTGCTAGACTTGAGATTTTTCTTCTCCTGGGTGGGTGGCCTAGTTGCCAGGCTATAAAAGGTCATTTACTCTCTCAGTCTGGCCCAATTAATATTTAATTATGTCAGGCACAGTGAAACAGCTTGAGTGGAAAGACTTGAGGGTCCTCACACAGCCCAGGGTAGCCCAAACTTACAAATTCATGTGGCACAACAAAAGCAGTAACTGAATCCAGGCCTTACGCGTCCTAAGAAAATGCTCTGACTGCTAAATTTCTGGATAACAGGCAACAAACAGCATTACCTCACTTTTGTCAGCTGTACTTGGTGCCAAGACCAAACCACTAAGTTTGCTCTGAGGTTTGGGATCCTTTGAGAAAAGGAAGACAGACTCTCAGTCTGTGAAGCCTGGCAAGGATTAAATGCGGGAGAAATGTATACCTATCCCCAAAACTGACAAAACAATGCACATCCACAGGTGCCGAGGAGCTTCAGCATCCAGTCAGAGTACTCTTCATTTAGGATTTCACAGCTCAGTGCCATCAGGCACCAAAGACCCTCTCTGATCTAACCCCTGATCTGGGGCTGGATTTTGACTCAACAGTCTAAAGTGACAGGATGGGGAAGAGAAAATGAATGCATTTTTCTGCATACCTTGTCTTCTAGCTGCCATTCAACATTTCATGTCAGGTGTTTTATATGCAGGATGTTACAAAGAGAATTGCTTTGTGTTTTCTTTATGTCTAAAAATGACATTTTTTTTTAACATTTACTTTTGTCTCCTTCAATTCAAAATACATGCTTCCTGGACTGAAAAAAACAAGTCCTCCCACTGATGTAAGAGAAAGCTTTTCCAGTTGCTATCATTATTTTGTAAATCCAGCTTGCAATTCCTAAAAAAAAGTAAAGCTCTATTTATGCTGCAATTTTATACTGCATCTGAAAGCTTTAGGCAGGCAAGGGCTAAGGTGAACTAACTCAGTTTTCTCTGTTGTTCAAAGAAAATGAATTGTGGATGTAAAGGACTACATATTAACCTGATGGACCTATGTATAAGAATAGACCCTAAAGCTCAACAAAAGCCTGGATGTTGAAACAGCACAATTCTAACCCAAAGGCAGACTCTGGGACTTGAGTTCACACGTTCTGAATGTCCATCAGGCAGGGAAGGCAGCATGGAGAATGGGTGGGAGAACTGTGCCTGCTGCCAACCCAGCATCCCCCTTAAAGATGTCCAGAAGGAGTGAGTTTGTGATGCCTACAACCCTTGTGTCCCACAGGGCAGCACAACCCACAGTTCCTAGATCTCTCACACAGGGAGCTCAACTCCCAAGCTCTTGTCCCAAATGTACTTCAGCCCAAGTCCACCTCCATACTTTTTGTCAGTAGTTCTAAAGACTTTCAGTTCTCTACCCCGGACCCTCCTCATATCCTGCACACCCGAGCCCCTCATTGCATCTGTCCCACATCTCCCACTCCCCTCTCTCCCAAACACCTTCCTGTATGGCTTTGTACCCACCACAACATCCCTTCACTTTCATTTTTTCAGTCTTTATGGCTCCATCTACACCCAGCCAGACTCCCCACTCCCAACTTCAGGGCCACAAGCCCTGTCCTACATACGCTGACATGACTATTGATTTTTGTGGGCCCTGCTGTCCCTCATCCGAGCTCCAAACTCCTGTCAGCATTCACCGTCATCTTCCAACCTCCCACCCTGGCCTCCCAAGCTTACATCTTCCAGGACTTTGCATGTAGAAGGCTGCTCTGTCTTCCACTTCTGGCAAACACTTTCAAAACCTCAACACAGAAATCAAAAATAAGTCACATCCAATAATGATAGGATATATGGCAGCTATAAAGATCTGCCAGTATGAATTGGTTGTTAGGCCCCCCAAATCAAAGAATCATAGTTAATAATGTAATAATTAAAAAATAGGCAGCTACACTAGGTCTAGCTTCCCTGCACGCACATGTGAAACCAGGTTTCATTTCCACAGTGCATCCAGTTATATCTGAAAATTATTAGATGGAGTTGTAGGGGTATATATACTGTAAATCATGTGAAGAACCTTGGTGCTTTAAAATGTGATATAAATATCAATAAGCCATCATTATAGTGATAAGCTGGAAGCAATGCACACGGGCTTACAGCTGTCACAGCTTAGTTCCTGGGAACAACCGCTTAATATATGTTAAAGAACTCCCTTTTGCCTCAGGAGTAGCAGATTACAGAGTATTTTTTAACTTCTTTTATGTGTTGCACATTTCTCAGAGCTCAGGCCTGAAAATTAATTATCTGTAGCAGCAGGATGTTCAATCAGCCCTGAAATCCAAGTGTGATGCCATTTCTGTGGCCACCACGACTGACCATACTGACCACTCTCACATCTCACTGGATGAAGAATCCTCAGCATCAGGAGTACAAATTTCAGAACATGTTTTGCAAGCGTGAGCTGGTTGGTGCCCAATGTTCATGATGTTGGCTGTCAGTTTGGTGGCACAAATCACAAACAGCTTAAAAGATTGTCTTGTAAGGATAATACCAGTGCACTGTAAGTATTGTTTATATTAGTACTTAGCAGTTAAGGATGTCCCACATCCTGCTGATGTTCACCAGTTTGGGGTTTTTCCTGCATTTGGCAAACCATGAAAATATCTGAAGAGTTCAGTGATTTTAACTATACTATTGTTCATACCTGTGGGAGAATATTATGTCTTGATTTTAATGGATCTCATCTCCAGTCCTACTTTCCAGTAATTTTATTCATTATTATAATTTTTACCGTTATTTTCCTCCTTTTTTCTAGGATTTATAATTTCTATTAACATGACAAAGTACATATTTGGTGATATATTTAATTTAGATAAGCGTGTCCTTAGATTGCTATTAGTCTTAGCATTCTCTGTTCAGTTAGGTTAACCCATTACTCAATACTTATGGTGGACAGTATATCAGATTGACTCTTTTTCCAGTATGAAAAATACAGACATCAGGAAGGAAGGGAGGAAAAGGTGGCACATCATCATTACAGAGACTGCAAGGCATCTAAATGTTTTTAATTCTTTTACCCATTTTTTTTGAGAAAAGGGACACTTTGAACATCCGCATATTTGGAAAGCTGCTACTGACCTGAGCTATTAAATACATCCATACAGGTTTTGCTGCTTCTGAGAATACCATTCTTACAAAACATGAATACGACTTTGAAATTGTTCTATGAACTATCTGTGGATCTAGAGTTAAGTTTTCAAATATTCATCCCCCAGACCTGGGCAGACATTTCAGAGAGGCTTGATGCTCGCGCAAATACCTACTTGAAATGGCCTGAGTTTTAGAACAGCTCAACACCCAGCAGCTACTAGAGCCTCCAGCAGCTCACTCTGCACATTCACATCTTCTGCATAGTTTTGCTAAAAACAGAGGCTTTAAGCTGTATCTGAAACCAGTTGTAATGCAGTGTCCACCTTGGAAGGTCCAACTCTGTGGCTGTGCAGTTTACGAAGGCTATATTCACAATACTATAAAAGGCAGACGACTTATACAAGCTTCCCTGTAATTAGAAACTTTATGGATCTTTGTAGTGTTTTCATATAATAGTTTAGTAAAGAATTGAATCAATAGAGAATTTTTATGATACTCCTAGGGCCTGCATGGATTAAAGCAGTAAATATTTCATTTTCTTTATACATGTTAGCAGGAATAAAACGGAGCAAGATGCAGTAAGACTCAAATACATCGTTCTTGGTTGGAGGCACACACTGTTCTATCATGTTTGCAGAAGTTAGGACAGTCGGTGGAGCAGCAGTGACAGAAACAAAGCTGAGCTTCTGCTCCAACTTCAAACATTACTATCCCAAAGGAAATGCTCATCACACTTTGTCCCCTGCAGCTGGTGACCTCTTCCCACTGCCACCATTGCCTCACCAACCACTTTTCCTGTGCCCAGCCAGATCCTCCTTTTCCCACTTTCCTCTCTGCCCAAGGAGAGCTGTGGGAACGCTGGTGGGAAGAAGGGAGGCCAGCTGCGGTGAGGACTGCCTCCCTGGCTGGGCAACTACGAAGGCAACTTCAGCCCATGAACTACTCCAAGTAGGAATGAGAGCCTGGGAACACCTCAGAAATAATTTTCCCTGCATCTTTAGCGTAGCAGGAACACTTCCCCCCAACTTTTCTATATATGCTTGGAAATGGAATTTAAGCTGGCACTAGCATCATGTCGCTCAAGAATAATTCTATCAGATTTATTACATCTGAGCGCTTCAGTAAATATTTAAAGAATCTGATTGCAGCATATAGGGTTCTATGAGATTAAAAAGAAATAAATTGCCTTACATTAGCATATAATATTATTTACCCAAGATCATTAAATCAATTCAGTTAATCACTAAATCAACTAAATTTTCATTACCTTGACATACTTAAGGAGTACAGGTAGTGTTTGGTTAGAAATGTTAATGCAATAATAATAACAACGCTTGGTTGAGCTAACATGTAGTAGTATTAAAACACACAAGTACCCTTGCCCTTAATCTTAGACAAAAGTCAAGTTTGCACCACTGGAGGGAAAAGTATTCATTCAGTTGTGAAAAGAAGATTATAGTTTAAAAATATTTACCACTTTGCCCTATACAAATATTAAATAAATATTGCAGTGCCCTTAACTCCATCACAGGTGGGAAGCCAATGCCCTGCATCATGTGCCTCCCAAAGCAACAAATTAGTTTCACAGGGTCTAATCTTCTAATATTTTATTCAATACTTCACAGAGACCCCTTCATTTGAGTGCTTACAGTCATTTAATTTTTCCCTGTCAGGGTGTTCAGGATACTCAAAGGTGATCATATAAAATGGTGGCCGGTTGGAATCATTTTACTGCCAACGAACTGGAAGGCCTGTATAGCACACCAGTAGCCAGGACAGAATGGTCAGAGGAATGAAGTCTGAGAACAGACAGACCACTGTCATTACCAGTAGCAAAAAAAAAAGACTTTTTTCACATGAAACAGTGCCACTGTATGGCTCCACTTTGTATTTTGTTTGGTGTCTGCACCTCTCTGTATCTGATAACATCTAGATGCTGCTCTGCTTGCACAGACACTCCTTCCTCAGGAGAAAACTCTTGGCAATTCCTGTAACTGCAGGCAACAGCAATACATCCCAGGAGTCAGACCTTCCCTCCACCGCTCCAGGCAGCTGAGCCAGAGCTTTCCCAGGGAAAAGCTGAACTTCTGCAATTTTACTGTTCCTTTCAAGATGTAACTTCTGATTAAGACTTCCTTCAATCAGAGGCATTCACGGGCAATGCTAAAACTGATGCTCCTCAGCATCATCTCTGTAGCAACTGACTGCAATGAAGGGAGCTTATTCTCAGTTAGCAGACGTATCACAAGCAGTAGTGTCCCAATCTCACTGCTAGCAAATGGAAAGCAATCCAATTTTTATTGCTGACCACAAAAAAGCTTTAAAATTAAACTTTTAGAATATTTTATTTTATGGTTACTAATAAAAGGAATTAATAGCTTTTTAAAAAATAAAGTATGAGTACTCTATGCACTTTTTTCCCCCATATAATATCAGCATAATTTTTTCTGTTAACATCCACAATACCTATATCTGTCTGTATTCTTCCAGATACAGGCCTGAGAAATAGAAATAAGGTCATTCCATCAAAGACAATGAAAAAAGCGGTACAGAGGGAAGTAGAAGCAATCATTCACTTAAAATCATGATTAATTTATGTAATCTACTGGTCACTGCCTGTTAGGAACCTTCCTTCCCCTGTTCTGATCCACTGGGACTGTTAATGTCTTGCAATTGTCAGCTTGAGAACCACACATATGCAAAAGCCTTGTATTTTTAGTCTAGATGCATTGGTCCAGGTGGCATCCCTTAAATTTCCATTTACTGGGAGCCCATCCAAGAGGAGATGGAAACCTTCTTGGCCAACTGCATTGCAGGGAATTGGCCATGAGTGAAAAAATCACGGCTGAGCATCCGTGAACAGCAGATAGCGGAGCTCCTGCGAGACCAGAATGCAAAAGGTAGGAGGGAGGGAGGGAGGAGCTGAGAGAGCTGGAGATTTGTCAGGACATCAAAAAACTCTACACCAGACATGGAAAGCAAAACTCTCACACTTGCTCTGTTTTGTTTGTGGTCACTGTTCTTGGGTATAAAGCAAAGTCTCACCTCAGATACTTTGAAAACAGTGGATTGTCCCCTCAGATGAACTGGGAGATAGCTACATTTCAAATCCTTCACACTTGCAGTTTACGTTCACCTTTCATGGCTCATCCTTGTCAGCACTTTGCATATTTTCTGTTCTAGCATATAATGTACAGTTTCTATTCCTTTAATCTTAATCATCTTTAGTGTATAATTTTCTTAGGTGCTTATCTACATTTTCATCTCCCTGCTTTGCCTAATTACCTGTCCCTTTCCTTCAGATGGTTCTTTTATTCCCTTCTTGCTTTTCAGAATCATTAGCATTGCATTATTATTCTTAACAGCGGTATGTTTATTATGCAGTGTTTGCAAATAAATAGAGAACTGAACTTCTGGCTGTATTTACCTAAAGCTAAAAGGAGAAAATGCAATGTGGGTTGAATTCTTATTTTATTTACTTATTTATTTTTGGAAGGAAGAATTTTAAATGACTTTAAAGACCTCTGCTTTGCATTCAGTACTTTTTATAGCTTTGGCGTTTCAAGGAATGCTGGAAATATTTACCAAATCATATCATTTGAGTACCAAAAAAATGTAGTAATATTCAATCAAATGTTCTTCTTTCCTGGCTACTGCTCTTTTCCTTAAGGAAATATCTGTAACTAAGGCAGATGACTGAAATGACCCTGACTAAAACCTGACATTCTGCCTTGGGAAACACTTCTTGCTAGCCCACATTTGGATCTATAAACTTCATAAAAGGCTAAACCTACCCACTTGGTGCTTTACTGCTGTAACCCGTTTGGGCTGTTAGTTTGGTTTTTCTCGTTTCCTCCTGGCTGTGTGGCTATGCTGCCATTGGGTAGGAAGACTAAAGCAACGCTTGACCCTTCTCCCATTCAGTTGGAGGGGAAACACTCCTAGAGATTACAGTGAAATAAAAATTAAAGTCAGCCAGCTCCCCAGCTAGGCAAGCATGTAGCTGTGCAGTAGTCACATTAAAGTAAGAAAGGATTATTGTGTGCACAAAATCCAGCACACCTGATCAAGGCCCAGTCTGCCTGCTGATCCAGCATCTACAGATTCATCTGGTCTTTCTTTTGTAGAAGCAGCAGAAAGGTGGAAGCTGTTGGAGTATGCTATTGCTTTGTTTGAGCTCACTTAAGTTAAAATTCACTCATGCTGTTGTGGTTTTGTATAAGAGAGTCCTGCTTCCTGACAGCCTAAGCACTGACTGCCATAGCCACCACAAGTGGGTTTCCCTGTGTCAAGGTTCTATTCAAAACATTGACACAGAGAAACTCAGCCTTTGAAGAAAGAAAAAGACATTCTGTCTTCCTCTGGGTTAGGCAGTAATGCTTTTAATTAGTTCAGGGAAAGAGGCAACTTCTTCCACTAGGGAAGGTCCTGGTTGCCTAGGTATTTGTGAACTGCTTGCTTCATGACTCCATTACCCTTTCTCCACTGGTCTCTATCAAAAACCATTAGCTGTGAGTTGTGACCCTTGTCTGCTCTCATCCTCTCCACCACCACACATCATCATAACATAGGGTCTACTGATAGCCTGAGCCTTTAGGTCCCTTCTTTTGCTTATGTTTATATGAAAAAAACACTTAAGGCCTACTATGCATGAAGTAACCCCAACACCTCAGTATTATTCCAAAGGTATTTTGATTTGTTACATGCATTCTTCTTCCTTTGCCACCAGTATGTAACTATTTGAATTCTAATGGGAATTCTGGGCCTTGCCTATTAAACAGTGTCTGTGACTTCCAGGACCAGTCTGTACTGTGAGATGCATGGTTTTATGAATGCAGGATGCATGGTCTTCCTCACACATGAACAGAAGCCCAGGCTGCAGCTGGGTCACAGAACCAGTACAAGTCCAGCTGCCAAAGTAACAGGCGCTATTAGCTCATGGGATCGCATCTCACTGGATACAGCCTGAAATACTAGAGTCGCAATTAGTGCTTGTTCTTCTCCTAAGAGGCATCACTGAGCCCAAAGCTGCTTCTACCATTTCTTATTTTTACCTTGTTTTATTCTTTATGTCAGAGACATTACCAGTCAGTGAATCCATTAAATCATATAGGAAGCAAAGCACTTACACACCAACCTTTGCCTGAGAAGTTACAGTTGTGTTTTATTAACAGCACCATTTCAGTTTCATAAATTCTTAATGAAGCGGCCGCCCATAGCAGAAAGTCACATCAGAGCTAATTGTTGCTGTGGCCAAACCACCAAGCTGCTTAGTATTTGGCTTGCAGTGTCACATTACAATGAACTTAGCTGACAAACCAGTTATTAAAGTATTGGAAACATCTCCTCAAAACCAGTGATTGTTTAGTTAGGACAAGTACCTCTGGAATGATGTAGACCAAGAGTCTATTGAAATACTGCATGAAAGAAAAGTCAAGGTAATGAATACATCCTATACAGTAAGACTAGAGGCTATACACTCTGGGGCAAAATGTCAGTGACAATTAATTTGTAGCCATTTATTTCCATGAGAGCAGCAGAAACCTAAAGTTACCCTGCTTGGCTCACTGGTAGAGCAGTGAGCTACAAACCAGAAGGCGCAAGAGAAAGGAAGACAAGAAGAGACTGCTGATCTCAGGAGAGTCTGAGTGGTACCCGAAGGCATGCTGTGAAAGATGCCGGTGGTGCCAACAGGAGCAGAGCAGGGTGGCTGCTCTTCCAAAAGAAGTGGGTGCAGTGGCATCTGCTCAGCTCTTCTGACATTGAGCAACACAGAAGGATGACTGCAAGAGTAAAGTAGATAACCAGCATGGACAAATAAAGCACTGAAGAAGGAAAATGGTAAAACAGGCCCTAGATGAGATGAGGGTATAAAGCCTTGCAGTTTCTGATTTGGACAGCCAGAGAAAGATCTCTCTAAATGAAGATCAAATAATGGTACATGTTATCTTTGTAAGGTGCTGAGACACATAAACGCAACAAATTGTATGTATTTTTTTCCAAGATAATCCTTGCCACGTATACATTCCCATACCTAACAGAAGAGCACTAAAGCCTAAACTGGAGGTAGCATGTTTTCTTCCTTCATTTTTCCCTTTCAAGCATCGTGTTTCAGCAAACCTGGGTTTTATACAGCAGTTCCAAGATGACCACCTCATCTGAGGTGTCCTCACATCTACTGAAAAGGCATCACTAAGGATGTCTTGATCCCCCCACCAGGTTCAGAGCCTAGAATAGCCTGGCCATACAGAAACCCCTATTCATAAAAGCCAGGAGAGAAAATAAGTAGCAGATACTGACCTACTGGGGCTACTACCTAGGGCTTCCAAAAATAATCATCTGTTGGTCTCATTGTGGGATGGGTGGACTCCAGACACTGTGATTTACCATATAGGGCCTTAGATATGACTGCTGAAGATTTTTTGCTATTTCAATAATCACTTTTCCCTGCTACACTACACAGCGAGTCAGAATTCATGCTTAAAACAAGTGGTGAGTCATACCAAGACTCGCTCTCCCAAACCTATAAAAGTTTATTTATTTATTTTCCTTTTCAGAGACTTTTGCTGACCATTCACTGCTGTTACAAGCTACGTAAGTCAGCAGTTTGACAGGGTTGTTTCAAATATTGATCCAAACAAAATACATATGCTGAATCAAACAATGGAAAAACAGAGCAGGTACCAGAGACCTCAGCATCGAGATGTGATTTACAAAGAAGCAGAGGGAAAAAAGCCACGCCAAATCTGGTGAGCACACCAAATCTGGGCTGCAGATTGCATTCTCAAAGGGTTGTCTACACAGGCAGTCTTAAAGAGTAGTGGATTTCATCTCCAGATATAACAGAGATTAAAACAATGAAAGCTATTAGAAAATATGAAATGGCATTGAAAGAAAGGAAAAACATGCCTAGTTGATTGAATGAAAGTTTAGTTGGCGATTATGGCATGTTGACTACATACAGATATTTAAAATGATAAAAAAGTATATGAGAAAAAAAATTTGGTGTTTTGTGTTCATGATGTTCCATTCTGTTATTCATCACATTTGTATCTCAACTGATATGTCCCTTTTTAATTTTTCAAACATAGCTTATGTATTGCTGTGGAGTTACACACGGAAGAACACTCTTGTATGTACGGGCTCTAAGAAACATACAATTCTTATCTGTACTGGGAAATTCCCTTGTACAGGAGTGCTAGCTCTTCCTGTCTACATAGCAACATGCACTCAGTACAGTTTTGAGGCCAGCTCACTGCAAGGACAGCAGCTACTTGATGCTTTGCCTTGGTTTTTTTAACTGCTGAAATTCAGACTTATGCTCTGTAGTGGAGAATCTACATGTATTAGGAAATATTTAAACAAACAGGACATATACAAGTCCATGGGACCTGATGGGTTGTACTCTCCAGCACTGAGGGAGATGGTCACTGTCATTGTGAGGATACTCTCAATTATCTTTGAAAGGTCATAGTGATTAGAGGAATTTTCTGAAGGCTGGAAGAAAGCAAATCTTCCTCTTGAGAAGGGTAAGGAAGAGCATCCAGGAATCTACAGCCCAGACAGCCTCACCTTGATCCCTGGGAAGAAGCAAGCCCAGAGAAGGGCCACAAAGATGATTAAAGGACTGGGAGAACCGGGACTGTTCAGCCTGCAGAAGAGAGGGCTCGGGGATTTTATCAATGTGTATAAATACCTACAGAAGAGTATAAAGAAGGTGAGCCAGATGCTCCTTAGTGGTGCCCGGTCAAAAGACAAGAAGCAACTGACACAAACTGAATATGTGAAACTTTGTGAAACATGAGAAAAACACCCAAACACTTATTTTACTGTGACTATGGTAAAATCCTGGAACAAGTTGCTCAGTGATGTTTTGGAATCTTCATACTCTAAAATACTGAAGACTCAACGAGACATCATTTTCAACATTCTTCCCTACAGAGGTCCTTTCCAGCCTCCATGACTCTATGATTTTATGTGAGTCTGGTTTTGTTAAACCTGAACATTTTTGTTCAGACTAGAATCTCCTGGGTTTATTTTTCTAGGAGACTTTCTGAAGATCTGAGAGTTCTTTTCAAATCTCTGGTGATCTTCAAATCCAACGACCTTAGATTTGAAAGGTCTGAATTCTAGCCTGTCATACTAAAGATTATCTTTTTCCAAAGCGTATTTACCCCTGCACCTCTCCAGTCCCGAACACAGGGTATGCATAATGGCAAGTAAGAAGTTAGATGTGATCTATGTGGTCTGTCCCTTCCCCACATTTTTTATTGTTTTCTTTTCTACACTTTTGTGATGCTGTGATTCTTGTCAACAGCCTGCTAGAACAGGACAACTTAGAATATCAGACTTCTAAAGGTTTTCAAGTGGTCTTTATATATCAGCAAGTTCTAGGATGACAGGCTGATAAGTGTTTTGTTTTTTTTAAAAACATTTGTACTCTTTAGTTTAAACCTCCAGATAGCACAGGGACTCTCAGCTATATTATTTTCTTTGCTTTAATATAAA
Source organism: Pedionomus torquatus (assembly GCA_013398155.1). Taxonomy (NCBI): domain Eukaryota; kingdom Metazoa; phylum Chordata; class Aves; order Charadriiformes; family Pedionomidae; genus Pedionomus; species Pedionomus torquatus. Next base: position 450,591 of record VZRU01007633.1, read on the forward strand.
ATTCATTAATTCCCATTACTTTAAATGACTGGGCTGTTGGTAATCAGTGTAACTCCATTGAAATCAGAGGAATTATACCAACTGGCTTTAGAAGATCTATTAATCCCAGTGCAACAGAATTTTAGATTAAGATCCAGGCATGCAAGTCTTTGGTGACAGCCACCAGCAATCTGATTAAAAGCAGTTCAGAACTTTATTTCAAAGACTTTTCATGAACCTAAGGGCTTACAGGACTACCCAGCCACTCAGTAGTTTCAAATCATTTAAAAATAAATCCCATGAGCTTGCCTTGGCCTTTAATAATATCAAGATTGGAAATATGGGCTACAGCATCTGACCCCATTACAAAATCTTCTCACTAAGTGATCGAGCTTTGTCTCATTTACGGTTTTTAGCATTACTATGCCCACACTACTACTACTTCAAGGTTTTTCTTCTAGATTTTAGCCATCAGTCATCAGGTCTTGTTTATTTGTTTTTATGAAACTGGTTCTGCGCTCAGCCTCTGATGCTACCCCAGAGCGTTTACTTAGAGAACAATTATTTTACCAGAGCAAACCAGCTAAGTCTGGTTAGTCTCCACTTAAAATACACGTTTTCCACTCCCCTAGTGCCCTAGTAGCCTTTTTTTGTACCTTTTCCAGTGTGACTTAATCATTTCTGAACACAAATGACTTATTTGTGTGATAGAATTATTCACAGTTTAAGATTAAGTTAACTCAGAACCTTCCGCATAGCCCTCTCCAGTGGAAAAATATTGCCTGACATTTTAGGTTCACATTCATCTCGCTTACAGTGACAGTCATCTTCTGATGAAGGAATATATTTGTGCCTTGCTTCTACTTTTTCTTTTTCAAAAGCAGAGCTCTAACAGTATGTAAGAAGCCATTATTACTAGTCACAAATAGCACAGACTTGGCCTGTGCACTGAGGAATTTTCAGTCACTTTTTTTTTAGTTCAGTCCTTAGACTTCTTGTTTTCCCCTGTATATTTTGATCTTCTACATTTAGATAAATTTTCTGTGCATACTCTCACCTACTCATGCCATTAATAAAAATATTAAACAAGATCAGTCCATCTGCAAACCTCCACCAACCTTTGCTCTCCCCTTCAGCACAACCTACTGTTGTCTCACATTGAGTCCATTTAACAATTCTTCCCCTTGTCCATATCTTCATCATGTTGATGATCAAGTTCCCAGCTGGCAAGGCCACACGAGTTGCACACTTGCTGAAGCACAAAATATGTGTGCAACCACGGAATGAAAAGTGACTGTCAAAGACAAAAGGATGAAGGAAAGGCTCTTTTTATGTGTCTAATCTGATAAGACTCACTACTTTTTGGGTGCTTTAAGGATAAATATCTGAATATGCAAACATCTGACCATCATTTTTTGGAAATTAAGTATATTATAAAATTGACTTTATATGAACTCAACAGTTTCAGCTTTATCTAGATTAATGTCAGGAGTGACTTGCTCACACATCTAGAGTTGAAGACTGAAAAAAATAAATAAATCACCAAGCACCTGAATGGGGCTCAGGAGACAGGGCTTCCAGTGCCATTTGTGACCATCTGATTTCCCTTCCATCCTAAATCAGCGTCGTACAATGGCAATAGTGCCTGTTATCTTCTTTGTTCAATGTTCCCAGAGCTATGAATGCTTGATGATCTGTAGAACTATATCCTTAAGCATCTGCTTTTCCCCCTTGATCTATGGAGAAGCATTTCTTCCCCATGTAGACCTTGCCTCACCTACAACCATGGATCATATACGACTTTAACGGTATTACTACCGCAACCTGGAAGACAACATAAAGTATTCAAGACAGCAAATACACAACACAAAAAAGGGACAAGCTAAATTGCACATACTTCCCAAGTTAAAAAAACCCAAAAACCTACACAAATACACACCTTTAGAATTCATTACCCACATCTGTCTCTTTGACGACCAAATATAATGGCAAATACCACATGGAGAGTGCTTGTGCTGTTCACCCCATCAGACAGTGTGTAATATACTATGCAGTAGGTTTGCTAGAAACTACCTATTAGGTAATTATCATAACAGTGGAAGTTCTTCCTTGTGCCTTTGTTCTGACACCACAGTACAGTATCATCATCATCTCTCCAGTACTGTGCAAGATAAATTTCACGTGCTGATCACTGCCTCTAAAGAACCAGAGATTGATACCAGAGGATAAATGGGACGGAAACATGGTACTACATTGGTGCTGCTGTACCTGTCCATTTCCCTTACAGAGAACATCAGGAGCAACCTGCTGATGAGGGAATGATAAAAGAAAGCCCATCCTTGCTAGTTAAAATCCTCACACTTTTCAATGAAACATCAATTATACATTCTACTATATCAGTAATAACAGAACATCATGACTCAGCAAGCTTTATTACAGGAGCAACACCAGACTGAAAACCTCTACTACTTTTGTACAGTTTTTTACAAACAGAATGCTGGAGACCTGAACCTGGAAAAGCGTTTTTTCAGGTATATGTAAATAATTACCTTGTTTTAGACTCTCCCTAACAAACCTTTCAAAAAGCATAAACCAATCTGCTAATAACTATTGTTCCAGTATATTGTGCTTCTCTATCAGGTTTTACAGCACGTTATTAGCTTCTTTAATAAGTGCTATCATTAAATTCCCCCATGAACATTTAGGTATGGCATGCCTCAGGGGTAAATTATGCAAAGGATTATGATCTCTTTATAGATGATTTTTCTGACCAAACCACTTGGCTGGAGAGCGGAACATTCAAGACCTAGAGCCGTGCGGTACTGCAGCTGCCCTGGAGCGGCAGCCAACAAGCTGAGCAGCAAGTGCAGCAGGATGGCCACTTGCCTTCAGCACCGCTGCTGAGCCGAAAAGAGGGGTAGAGCTGTACAGACAGCACCAAGGAAATACAGCCCTCCGTCACCCTGAATCCTGAGACACTAATAAAGGACACAGACATATTAGAAACCCTCATTCTCTCAGACACATCGCTGAATCATTTGCTGAGGCCCCACAACAAACACATAAAACAAAGGGAAATAACCACAGGGCAAACACCCACTTGCTGGTTTTGAGGTGGAAAAAAATGAAGTGCCTTGCATATTAAAACCTTTTGTTCCATGAAATAATGCACTTGTTGTAGTTAAACAATCAACACCTGGCAAGAGCTCATTCCCATTGTTCCCAATGCTTCAGAGGGTTCACAGAGTAGAGAAAAACTGCACCACTAAATGTTTCATTTCATCCCCCTCTGATGCATGTCGTGAGTGACTGAAAGTCAAACCCACCCCTACCAGGTTTAAAAATGATAAATTATTATAATCCTCCAACTGGTGGGCAGAATGGTTAGCAAGAGTATCAAATGAAAGGCTGGTACTTTAGCACAGCAAGTAATTGTGAACGGAAGAGGGTTGTGGACACACAAGTTACATAGAAAATGTGCCATGAGTGATAGCCATGCTGTGAAGAAAGAAGTAAAAAGCCACAAACCACCTGGAAGAATGTTTGCGTTTTTAAGGACATAAAGAGAACAATGCATGTTTCTCTTTATCAGCAAAAACTACAAAGCGAGAAAAGTATGAAGGGAGGAAAGCAGCCAGTAAATTACGGTTACAAACAGGTGTAGCATCACACGATCACACAATTTCTTTTTAACAATCACAGTATTTTCCTTATTTTACTTCTTTTCTGTTCCTGACACACGATAGGCATGTTTTGTCTTACATATGACATTTCACTAATGCCAGAGTATTCTCTCAGCTTTTTGTGCTCAATGAATCATTATAACATTTGGAATGGAGATTTATTCACAGCAATTATAAATGATTCCCCAGTTTTCTCTGGGAGAGGTGGGGGTCACGACTCCACCCTTGCACAGTCTCCATCTCCATCTGAAGAGCACACCTTCTGTCAGAGCGCACTGTGCTCCCAAAGTTGCCAGGTTTTCTGAATTGGTGCTGGAGCCTCCACTCAATAAGCAGATACTCCACACTTCATCAGCCTCCTAACTTAGCACAGCAACACCACAGGGTCACTCGGCCTCTTCCTAAAGAGGTAATTCCCTCTGGAGTCCAGAGGAGAAGCCTGGAAAAGGATGGGGCTCACGATCTGATCAACACCTATATATACTTAAAGGATGGGTGTCAAGAGGAAGGGGCCAGTCTTTTTTCAGTGGTGTCCAGTGAGTGGACAAGAGGGAACAGGCACAAATGTGAACATAAGAAGTTCCATCTAAACACAAGGAGGAACTTCTTCACTTTGAGGGTGGCAGAGCCCTGGAAGAGGCTGCCCAGAGAGGTGGTGGAGTCTGTCTCTGGAGACCTTCAAACCCCGCCTGGACACGTTCCTGTGCAACCTGCTCTAGGAGGACCTGCTTTGGAAGGGGAGTTGGATTAGATGCTCTCCAGAGGTCACTTCTAACCCCGTATCATTCTGTGATTCTGTGACACCAGGCTTGCCTGGTCCAGCTGCTGCTATGGGAGCAGTACAAACCCCATGTGTGTTTCCAAGGAAAAAAAGAACTTGGCTAACCCATGCTCAGGTTGTTTCTGTGAAGTGCTTCTTCAACATAAACCAGCACAAGAGGCTACTGAAACCTTTCTAACTAATTTTGCTGCTGAACTGAGCCAGATACAGAAACCTATTTGTATGCTGTTGAGCAGTTGCCAAGATTCATACTCCGGAGGGTTTCTTTGCATGGGCTGAAAAGTTAGTTGTTCCATTTAGATGAAAGTTTAGCCTCTGGATAAGTTGATGGCACCAACAGAAGTCTCCTGGGAAAATACTGTGCTGGCAGCCTCCTCATTTTTTTCAGGGCAGAAAGATTTTGCAAGCCTGTCAGAAATGAACTGTGCTTACTACCTAACTTCCAGGGGCTTCCACCTGTTGCACTCAGCTGAATGTGTCTGACACCGATGCTTTAGAGCTACTGGTAGAGCTCACCAGCATCTATTTTAGTGTTTTTTCCCTTTGCTGAGCATGGGCCCTACTCTGGTTTTTGTGTGCATGTGTGCTTCAAACCTATCAGAAGGTTAACAAATGCATCAGCTGGCTCTCATGAGCTAGATGGCTCCAGCTCATCTGAAAGCTAACTTTCCACAGTGCCATCTCCTCCTGCTGCCAGTAACAGATCAAACCAATCAAAACTATTTCTAGCTTTGCTGTTGTACCCAGCTACAATCAGGGCATTTGTTTCTTCTTGCCACATTAAGAACTTGTCCACCAAAGAGAAACTCTCCTCCAATGCTGTTACAGCCAGCACTGCTGGTGGGATGCCACACCAGGCCTGTCACTGTGCCAGCCCACATTTTGCTGTGGACCCTAAACAGGGTTTGACTGAACAGCTTCATTCATTTTTGCAGAGGACTAAATCAGAAAGATGTTTCCATAGGATTTAACTGAAAAACCTTTTACATAAGGAGGATGTTATTTCTCAGCGCTATGAACTACAACTAGAGGCTAAATGAATGTTTGATGAACATATTTTGTTTCTATGACTCTCTTTTCTTCTGGATTACATGGATTAGCATCGTTTACCAGATAACCTTTCAAAGTGGATGAACTGCAATCATGAGTAATTTCAGACATCTCATGTACAGTATTATCAATTGCCATCAATATTGCTCCTTTTGTGAGTATAACCTATGTTTTATCTATTATTTACCTCTAAAGATTACTAGCCAAGATAAAGCAGGGCAGTAATAATTGAAAACATTATCATAGTCTGCTGCACAAAGTATGTGTAGTTTGGAAAACTGATATTGTTGGTCTTAATAATAAATGTTGAGCATTCTGTTTGGTTTTCAAATTTTAAAATTTAGTGAGGCACTTAGCAATTAAAGTGGACCAGGCAGTTTCCTTTTTGTTCCTCCTTCCCAAATGTTTGCTCTGTTTAGCAGCCATTCCTGTGACAAAGAATACTGTGAATCCAGCCTAAGTAACATAGTCCAGCCCTGTGCAGACCAGGCAAAATAGAGAGAGAGTATCTTGCAGAGACAGAGCAGACAACTGCTCAGTTTCATCGTAGAAGAGATACTCCCCAGTGCCTTCCATGTAAGATCTTTAGCTAAAAGGTTTGCTGTCAGCTCAGCCCAGAACAATATTTAAAATCATTAAGTCTTAGACCTAGCAGACAATGGGAAATCAACTAGATGGGGTCTAATGTGATGAAAGGGTTCAGCATGTTCTGCGTTTTAGTTTTTTTTTCTGTATGAGCTCTAATTCTAGTAATAGTTTAATAAAAAAAAATAAATAAGACAAATATGAGACATCCATATGATGGAATAATGAAGTCAAATGAGGCTAGCACATGCATCAAGAAATACTTACGACACAGAAACAGGATGCAGTTATAATGCCCACCACTTCAGTGTGCTCTGTGAGAGAGTTAAGTAAAAGCAGAGACACTGATGTTTCTAATTCATCTCATCAGTGGGTCCAGAAATGGTTCTTAAAAGGCAATGGCCCAGTTAGTGGCCGTGCTGAAGCCTTATTATCTCGTTTGCACGCACCATCCCTGTAGGGACCAAACCCAAAGGCGTTGTACATAGAAAAACGCAGGATTTCTTTCCTATGGGGAATTCTGATATTTTGTTCTGAATTAGAATAACAAGAAGTTTAGAAATATCCAGAACTGAGAACATTGTGGAAGAAGATGAAGGGGGAAAAAAAAAGAAAAAAAAGAAAAAAAAAAAGAGTAGAGAAGCTGAAATAATTTTGGTTTTTTTTTTTCTGAATGAACCAGAACAGTTGATTGCACCCAGCTCTGGGGGATTTTCTGCATGTTTTATTACTCTGAGGGACTTCACAAGAAGTCCTTGAAAGTCATCAGTGGGACCCTATATAGAGGAGAAGAACAAAACCTTGAACAAGGGTGTTTGAGGCTCTCTGCGAAGAAGACTAGAGTTGGCCATCTCACGCTGAAGGGCCCAGAGCCTCCCGTTCCTAGACTCCACCCCAGAGAGCTCAGGAGGCTCCCAAGCCTCTCAACAGTCTACATGTGAAGCCTGCACTTGAACTGTGAGTCCTTCAGCACCTTAGCATCAACAAGAGAGCAAGAAAGCAGACAGTTCTCTATTAGAAACTCACAAATATGTCAGCAATAGGTTGTCAAACAGCCAGGTTTCCTCAAACATTTTGATTTTGACATAACTGACATTTTCCAATGAACACCCCCTTCTAGGGGGAAAAAAGCATTCTTGGAAAGTTCCCATCCAACTGTACTTGTGATATACAACTACAGAGATAGCACTGCATTTAAAGCCCTTTCAAGCTTAGTTTATATGAACTCTACAAAAAAAAAAAAAAAAAAAACAAACCCAAAAACCCAGAAAAAAAAAGAGTACAATTGCATGTGATGAGTGCCTAATAGTATGCAATATCCTTCTGTGAGAAAGCATCTCTTAGATTACAGTGCATCTACGTAACATATATCACAATCTGTACATGTCTGGCTCTCAGTCACTGAAATAACACCTTGGTATTTCATTTTTGTGACTGCTAATTAGAGCATACTACCTTCCTTTGTGGTAACATATTCTCATGCACAGCTTGACATTACAGTGCACACAGATTGCCCAGAGAAATGCGAGCTTTTTCTTTTTTTTGGTGCGATAATTGATCTGAACTTGCCTGCATTCATTTCCTTCAAAATGCTTCAGATTAAATGAATGAATCTTGTGGCTGCAGAAGAGCTGAGTATTAAAAGGATTATGCCCTCCACAAGAGACCCAGTACTCCCACATCCACAATCACTTTTACACACTTTCTACCTGTCTTCAAAATATGATGTCTCTTCACTAAACATCAGAAAATTGTGGAGTTCTGCCGAGTTTAGAGGCAGAGATGCACTGGCATATTTTGCTCAGACAAACTGCATACCAAGAAATACTGTTAAGGTTCATGACCTAATGATTAACAGCCTTTGCAGGCAGATGAAGTTCACTAACAGAATTACTAAAATAACAATGAACTTTGCTCTCTTCCAGTTTTATACATCACTGCACCTTGGGAAGGTGCAATCTCCTCCCAGAATCATGACTGATCATTTAGCAGTGCTGTTTTTAAACCTGATAATGACTAGACAACCCTTCATCATTTGTAAGAGGTAGAATCACCGTCTCAGTAAAACTAAAAAAGATTTCTAAAAATGAGGGATGGAACTAGCAATTATATCCACTGAAAAATGGTCACAAAACAGCAATTGCTACAGGTCAGCAGTATAGCAAGTATAGTAGATTTTGCCAGCATTTGAGCAGAGGAGATGGTGGCAATGAACTAAAGCAAAGATTAAAGCAGGGACAACATCCTTAGCTCTCACCATGAGAGCTGCTGAAGCAGAATTAGGCTCTTTGTAATGGATGTCCACCCTCTGCCCCTAGGGAGCAGACCAGTCTTGTAGACCTCCCTATCTAATGGTCTCTGCCTTTTAATCCCCCATCTGCTGGTACCCGATTCAGGCACAGCTTGCCTTACTCAGCAGTAAGGCTCTACATCCACTCTAGATCTCACAGGATAGTTCAGGACATCATCTTCTCCAGCTCCCTGGTCAAAGCAAACTGGTTGCTCCAGTTCAGTATTGAACATCCCAAACCTCTCCACAGCCCCCACACAGCACCTGGCCTTAGACTGTGAGTCCTTGAGTCCACCAATATCAATAAGGCAGCAAGAAACCAGGTGTTCACTTTCCAGTAGGATACAAGCAATCTCCTTTAGTTCAGAGATGTGTCCTCCAGAACGCGAATTTTAAGAGTGCAGATTTTGTATTCATATCAGAAGTCCTTCCTATTCACTGGGGTGGGACACTGTAGTGGGATGAGGTCCTGAAGTCCCTTGCCAGAAGACAGGCATAGAAACTAATAAAATGGAGTCAAGATAAAGATTTTACCACACTCTTTACTGCTTAAACTACTCATGAACCAGACAGATTGTGTTGGGCTACACCAAAGACAGAAAGCTAAACCCATAAACTGATGAGGCAAATCAAATGAGAGACTGCAGAGAACTTCCTAGTCACTGCTTTAAATATAGACTATATACTAGACAGTATTTTATAGAGCAGGAAAGGAAAAGTGTTTCCTCACTAGAAGTAAAGAAGCAATGAAATCAGCTAGCAGGAATTACAGGCATAAGAGAAAAAAAAAAAAAAAGTAACATTTTCCCATATGCTGCCTCCCTGCCTACATCTCCAACCAAATGAAAAGTCATCCTGTAGTCATATTTTTCCAAGAGTGATGACTTAGATATGTCATCCCATTCTTCCTACACACACACACAGACACAGAAAATCACCAAAGCTCCCCAGTTGTGATCACTGAATTATGCCATCTTTGTGCTTACATCACCCAATTCACCACAGGACCACTCAGATCTGATGGTGCATCCCTCTTTCCACAAGGGAGTCACCAGCTCCACAAGCCACTCAAATGCAGGTCTCTCATACACAAAGACAGCACCTTCTTCATGGTATATGGTAAGTCTGCACTAAGATAAATAAGGTTCAATAAGGCTAAGTGTCAGGTCCTGCATTTCGGTCACAACAACCCCAAGCAACCCTACAGGTTTGGGGAAGAGTGGCTGGAGAGCTGCCTAGAGGAAAAGGACCTGGGGTTGCTGGTGGACAGCTGGCTTAGCAAGAGCCAGCAGTGTGCCCAGGGGGTCAAGAAGGCCAACAGCATCCTGGCTTGTATCAAGAATAGCGTGGCCAGCAGGAGTAGGCGCCTCTGTGCTTGGCACTGGTGAGGCCTCACCTGGAATACTGTGTTTAGTTCTGGGCCCCTCACCACAAGAAGGACATTGAAGTGCTGGAACATTTCCAGAGGAGAGCTACCAAGCTGGTGAGGGGTCTAGAGAACAAGTTCTGTGAGGAGAGGCTGAGGGAACTCAACATGTTTAGTTTGGAGAAGGCTGAGGGGAGACCTCATGGCTCTCTACAGCTACCTGAAAGGAGGTTGTAGAGAGGTGCGTGTTGGCCTCTTCTCCCAAGGGAATAATGAAAGGACTGGAGGAAATGGTCTGCAATAGGGGAGGTTTAGCTTAGATGTTAGGAATAATTACTTTACTGAGAGGGTGGTCAGACACTGTCTGCCCAAGGAGGTGGTGGAGTCACCGGCCCTAGAGGTATTTAAGAAACATGTAGATGTGGCACTTCAGGGCATGCTCTAGTGGCCAAGATGTAGGGGTTTTTTGTGCATGTATGGTCGGACCCAGTCTCAGAGGTCCTTTCCAACCAGGATGATTCTGTAACTCAGAGGGCTGGAAAGAACCCACCACCAGATCTCACTGCAACTGCAGTGGCATCACTCATAACAACATACCAAGCACAGTGAAAGTATCACCAGGGCACAGAGCCAACGAACACACTTTTGATAAAGGAGCCCATCAGATTAGTACTTGCCTCCACTACTCAGTGCTGGGAAACCCAGCATCACACTTTTTCCTCCAAGTACACTGTAACACAAACTTTGTGCTAAACAGGAGAAACAAAATGAACGCATATGAGATGAGGAGATTGACAAAGGCTAGGTACTATCACAGAAAGCTTTAAAATGCAATGCCTGTATTTTAACTAAGTCGCTAAATAACCTTTTCTAAAGCAGAATCACCACGGCCACAAAATCAGCACCTGTGCGTGTGGGTTGGGGGGAAGCTTAAGTGAGAGAAACAGATTGCACTTTAAAGCTCTTTTATATAACATGGCCACAGAATCCCTCAATGGTTCTTAAAAACACTTCAGCCAGAAAAACACACTGGATGAGTGAGCAGCACAGGGGGAACAAAGCATAGCTTTATTCCCAACCTGATGTCTGTGAAACTTTTTAAACAGGAGTGGTGTGGGAATCTCTCCCGCTTGGTCTGTGCATTGGATTCACCCCAAGACTCCACAGGAACCGCTCAATTAAGGAACTGAAAATACCTGACACCCACCTGTCCTCCAGTGAGTGTGGACCAGGACCGACAGGCAACTTCAGTATGAAGGAGATATGAGAGCGGGCATGTGTGAAAATGATTTGTTTTGTTGTTTTTTTTATGGGGCTGAAATAGAGGCCATACTTCAGGACATATTTAAAAAAATACTGACCATATTGACAGAACAAGGTAATGTTGAACAATGTTTTCAAGGCTTTTTTTTAAACATGTATATGATGCACTGGGAAATAAAAAAAAAGCTTTGGCAATCAATAGCTGGCATTAAAGGGCTACTTGGTTTGCTTGCCTTCCTCTCCTCCCCCTGCTTTCTGTTTAAAGAAAGCTTGAATCTTTTATTAGAAAAATAGGATGTTAGTTTTACCAGTTTTTGCAGAAAGCCATTTCACTTGTTCTTAAGTAAATACCCTCTGCTTGTAATGGAGATCTCTCCCCTGTGGTTCCTTTCTCACTGGTCTCAGAATTAGGCAAATTCACCTCTTGCAATGATGCAATTCTCTGCTTTCTTAAAACACGATAGAGCTGTTATGCCCTCATTTTTTCAGTGAGGTACTGGATTTCCTGTTCTCTTCCGCTTTTTCAGGACAAGCTCCCGTACTAGTACTAAGTTCAAACTGTTGGCTGAGCAGAGAACAAGGTTGGAAAACTAAAAAACAGGGCTGGAAAAAAAAACAACATTTCAAGCAATGGAAAACAGACTGTTTTATTAAATAAGAAAGAGATTAAATTGCTCCATTTGAAGTCCTAAAAAAATATAATTTAGCTCTAGAGTGAGTGTCAATAAATGCACTCTGGTATGATTTCACATCTCCTGTCAGTGCATTACTATTCCTCCTGCAAGTAAGCGAGAAAGGGAAATTTATTGCATTGTTTCCTGACAAACATGTAACTTGTGTGAATAGTGATGCTGCATTAGCCTTGGAAAAACAAAGCATCTAGAACCTGGAAACCAACACGTTCCTCAAAACTCTCCCAGTCAGATTTGTTCACTGTCCAAGCATGAGAAAAGGCCCATTTTCCACGGTCTGAGCTGCATGCTACCACAGACTTTTGTTGGGTAGGAGTGGGGGCCCTGTTTAAGCAAGTGGGATGGGCACTCTTGCAGAATTTCAGGAAGGAACTAGCACATTCATTAGTTGCTCTTTTGGGAGTTGTAGACAGCATCCCTCCAGCATAACATAGTTTTCAAGTACTGACACGAAATCCGGTGAGAGAAAACATATGTACCGCACAAACCTAATACCAATAGCTCTGCTTGAGCTGGCTCCAGTGTAGCTCCTTCCAGGAACAGACACTAATCCCCACAGGGCACTGCATCAACCCCAAAACTAGATCACTATACCTTTGCAACCAAATGAAAGTTATAGATACAGACAAGCAGGAAAAAAATAATAAAAATCCCACCACAACAAAACTAGGCAGAATTTTTCATTTAGTAACAAAACACTTTGCAGAATAGTGCCATCTTCACCTGTGGAGAAATGGAGCAAACTGCTCTTGTTGTGGATAGCATGAACTGAACCTAACCACTGGATGGTTAGGAACCTCACTTTATCAAAACACACCACCTGCTCTGACTCCAGCCCCACCTCTAACGCTGTTTAAATTCTGTGCCTATGCTACAGGGCTGTCAATAGAGCAAATACACTGGGGAGAATGTGAGAGATTTCTGGGGTAGCATAGTACTCGTTTAAACACCGGATGCCTTGCTCACTACTGAGAGTAAAACTGGGTTATTTGACTGTTGTTTTAACTTAGTCTTTTTGTGAGAGAATTGCAAGAAATACACTCTATAAACTCAGTTTGACCTTAGAACTTGCAATACTCAAGGCTAGAAAGATTTTTCAAGATGCTAAACCAAGCATTCTCAAAGAAAGAACTGACTAGAATTAAAGTTGCAATCTCTTGTGAGACTAAATCCCAGGACAACACTGGGGTGAACGCTATTAAAGCTTGATTTCTTTTGTCTCTCCAGTTTCTCAATTCACTTCAGTAGTTTCTCAAGCTAACAGGTGATACAACAGGATTCTTTCCTAGCGATTCATACTATTTGGAAGACACACTAAAGCCATTTTAATGCTGCTTTGATGCCTGGAGATGTGATCAATTTAGACCAGATAATTTAACACAGGGATTGAAGGGCATCTCTGTTCCTGCTGCATAGCAACACACACGGACATCAACCCGCCTTTCCATAGGTGTTATCCCAGACTTCAGGCACAGCAGAGTTGCCATCTCTAGTCCAGGTTCTACAGTCAGAGCTGGGGTCCAATGGAGGAGCACAAGTGGGAGGGCTACGCTCGCACTTCACTGGGTAGAAGTGATCAGGACACAGTAATAAATCCGTGGTCCTAAAACTTGAGTTTTGGGGACTCCTGAATCCTTTTCACCACTTGTTGCCTTCCTGCTTTTTCTCATGAACTGTGGCCACTGGACCACCTGGAAACACTCCACAGTCCAGGCTAAGGCCAGCCCCTGAAATCAGTGCATCCCCACTCAGGCTCCATTAGCAGAGAGGTTACAATCATTGCCTCCTAAGTAAAGGAGTGACCTCCACTATGAGTAGATCCAATTCCTCCTTTCCCTTAGAAAGAACACAATGCATGGGAAGTTCTGTCTGTTCAGAGTTTGGATTGGGAAGAGAGAAGGATTTTGGTTGGTAAAAGACATAGATTGGTTTACTTCATGGGTACAGACTAGCAATTGGAAAAGCACGAGGCAGGTCTGACATTTAAATGTAATGGCACAGCTACTATTTACCTCTTTTGTGCACAGAGGGTTTAGGTAGCAAGAAAATTGGTCCATGCTCAGACCTCCCCGTCACACTGCAGCAAATAGGGTTAGTAAGAACTGACTTGCAGCACCGGGACATTCTCCAAAAACAGTCTCCAAAGGAACAGCTTGTTTCCTTGGCAAAGATGGCAGAGGACAGGGACTAGATACCACATACAGAACAGGAGATCTAGGGTTGATCTGGAAGTGGTAAGAAAAACTGAAAAAAAAATAATAAAAATTGACTCAACCATGTAAGAAGCATAAACAAAGACACTTCATGCAGACTGGCAAAACAGGTAACAAAAGACAGGCAACAAAAAAAACCTTCATGGACAACAGAATGGCTTATGAGGTCTTCAGAAATATGATCACAAGAATGAAGTAAGTTGTCCAATATGTTGGCAATTTAAATGAAAACCCTTGGATAAAGAAATAATAGTTCAGTGGTACAACAGTGTAGAATATGTTGTCCTCTGGGCAAAACAAAAGCCAGAATATTTTTCTATGTTTCTGCTTTAATTACTTCTTAGGAAATAAATGGCCACATCAAACTAGGTCAAGATGACAAATCACAGTAAATAAAACCTGCCATGTTGGCTCATACAAATTAGAGTCTGCAACATGTTCTTGGTCTAACTGGGATTCCACAGTAACTGGTGAACCTGGCTGGGCAGCCCATGTTAACCCTGGAGCAGGGCACCAGCAACAGTTCATCACACTGAGATTTTGGAAGCTGTGGCAGTGCCTGCAGAATGAGTAAATTTAGAGTTCTCCTTTCAGGGGAGAAGTAAAGTATTTCCACAGACCAAACTGAAGTGTCATTAACACTGAACAAAAGTACAATAGTACTCTTGAGTAGGAAAGAGTGATTTCACAGCACTTGCAGATGAAAGACAGCATGCCCCATAACACAGTATAAAAATATCCCCCAGTCTCCTACTTTACAAAGTGATTCAATGAAGAGCTATAAATAAGCAGGAGAGAGTCAGATGTTACAGTGAGAGTAGTTGGTGACTTAAAACATTAAACTGATTTGGATTGTTAAGAATCAGTGAGTAGGTTCACACAGCAATAAGATAAATAAGCAAATAAAAATATATAATCCTTTCTGTGGCTCTTGACAAGCAGAGGTAAACAGAGAGAAGATTTTTCTATATACACTGATGAGATTATAAAAATGTGACCAGATGTCTTCTATGCTTCATAATACCCCATGAACCTTCGAGACATCTGTAGAAAATGCTTTGAGGATATAATTTTGATATGCTGCCTTCTGCTTCCCTTCACTAATATTGTTTCCCTTCACAGTGGACACTGAGATTGACTTCAAGCAGCTGTTCAATCCAGAGCAATCCGATTCTCTTCATTTTAACAGGATAAGGAGGCTACAATAAGTGTATTAACTTAACGGCCCTAGAGGAATAGTTTCTTGCTTAAATAGTGCTTGCACTGACAAACACAATCAATACAAAATTAAAAACGTAGAACCTCCCCCTACCAGTCCATGTTTGTATTTCCAGGTTAGTCACACAGCAGCTTCAAAAACCTATCTTCCAAGATTTTTTTATGCTGAGTGGCAGAACTTAACTATCAACGTAGGATAATTTTTGTCTTATTTCATTTTATTATCCATACCAAGGTAAAAATGCTATGGATGATTTAAGCATTGGCTCTGTGTGCCACATCTGATCCACCTGGTGAGCCACTGGAGCTAAGGTCAGGAGTAACTGAACCACTCATTATTTGAACAAGGGCTGTGGAAACAGCTATTTGCATTGGTCTGTCCACTGACTATTTGCTGGTTGGATAAAGCTATTTTATTTTTCATTTAATTTCAGATTACTTCAATAAGATTAGGCTTTATTTTCCAAGGAAGCTAAAGTATTGGAACAAAACATGTCCAATCTATAATAAAAAAGCACATATATAAACATGTTTCAAAGTTAGAACAGGACACACTTTTTTATTATTATTTTTTATTCTTTGAATGACTGAAATAAAACAAGTTCATACTGGATTCTCTTTCTGGGACAAAGATCTGATGAAAAAATTTCACGTAGCTTTTCTTGGAGCCAAATAATTCCTGTAGTACCCAGAGTAATTCTTGTAACGACCCTTGTCTGAAGGCAATTACCAGATTGAGTAGGTCTGGCATCTTCTTATTTCCTTATGGTTGCTTACACAAATTAACTATAAACGTGTCCTTAATAATCACAAGGCCTGTTTCTATTAAAAAAAAAAAACAAAAAAACAAAAAAAAAAACAGCTAAGAGGAGATCTGAAGTTACCTAATCAAGCCACAGAGATGGCCCACACCACACTCAGTTTTGTGCCTAGTTCTTTGTTACAGCTCTGTCTCCTTCCAGAAAGATTTCCAGACGAGCCAGACAGACAGCAGGACTCATTTCACTCAACCCAAGTTAGTGTTATTTGTTGGACTCTAAGACAAAGTCCAGGGATTTTATTCCTCCAGCACAGTAGCCCAGGGGTCTTTGGGGGATTTCAGCAAGAGCCACCTTGCATCTCTTTTCACATCAACTTTTCAAAGACCCAAATAAGGAAAGGCATTTAGCATTTTGTGTGTCAGACAGATGGATGGGAGGAGTGGTACTTGGAATGTTGAATAGTGTGAATGAGGCATCTGGGGACAGATTTAAAACATGGTGTACTGACAAAACCATTGGAGCTAGGGAATCTGGTTATGCATTAACAGAGCAGCCAATTAGTTAAGATTTTATTCTGGGTTTGGCTCTAGGTTTGCCTCTGTAGCCTTTCACCAGACACCATTCCTACTAAAAGTCAGTTGTATTTATACCACGGTTGAAAAATGCATTGGCGAGTTGCTAAGACTAATTTTAAAAAGAACTGACAAAGTTTTAATGAAGATACAGGAGATTAGAGAGTGAATATTATTTAGATGAACAAGGAGGAGTAAATCTGCATTTAACTCTCAAAAAGTCAAGATGACTTTGTTTTAATGCTTAGCTGCAAAGTTTCTCTTTATATATCTGCATGGGGAGGGGAGAAACAGGGAGACCTGTAAATAAGAGACAAACTGAAGAACATAATTCGGCATTGTTAGGGGAATGTCCGAGAAGTTATTTTCATTCTTTTTTCAGATTCAAACCAACAAGCAGGGGATGAAGACAGCTCAAAATGCATTTTCTGTGAATTACCATGAATAGGAGTTGTACTCGGGACTTTGTGGACTCTTATTTAGTTGTTCCCTCTTGTTCGTTGTCTGGACTACCATAAGGCAGCTCTAGCTTTCATTAAGGTCTCTTAGAAGTGTGCCTTGTCTGAAAGCCTCCTTGCATATTTCATGCTTGTATGTTACTATTGGTTGTCACTCTTCAGACTCTTTTCCACTTTCTGATCATTAGTTTAAAAATGTTGATACACACAACCATGAGCATCTTTTTTTCTTTCTACATTGGCCAACGACTGCACAGTTCAAAGTTTTAGAGAAGAACTACTTGATTTCTGGGGAAAAAAAAAAATAAAAATCATTTGAGTTGCATCAGAGAATCATTCAAGTCTGTAACATGAGATGTAGATGAAGACTCTACATCACTGACATCCACTCTGGACATGCTGCTGTGTCATCACTGCCAGTGATACAGAGATAAAGGTGGAAAACACTGGAGCTGCCAGACTTTTTTTTTAAAAAATCAGTCTATTATTTTGCCAGTAACCTCTGTATGACCTTGCACAAGCTGCTTTATCTCTCTGCTACCTCCCTTCTACTTTTACTCGGGATTTATCATCCTTAGGGAAGGGACTGTCTGTGAATAGGGGCAGCACATTCCACTATGGATCTCTCATTTCAAAACAGTAAGTACCAATACCAAATGATGACAGAGGTCTTGGAAATCAGAGAGAGATGTGGTATGAGAGACACTTAGCACTACCTCTTTTGATCCACGAGAGCTTTCCTCACACTGCTAGGTTTAGAGCTGGAACAATGCATATCCACCAGTGCTTTTACTATTCATCAACGCACAACATAGTATTTTATATTTATTAGTGCTGCTGTTTCATCCATGTTTAAGTAATGACTTGGTCCATGAAAGGGGGGGGGGAATCCGGAAATCTTAATACAGCGTAACAATAAATCTCACAGCCCATGGGGCAGAGGGAAAAGCATCTCAAAAAGCATTGCTAGCGAAGGTAAATGTGAAACTGTGGGGTAAAGTGGTGGGATACCACGGATATCTGTCCCACAGTGGTGGGACAGAGATAGCCCTCCACACACAGCCTCTCCCCTCTGTCTGTAACCTTTCTGCCCTTGAGGACAGCAGAGCAAGCACAATGGTCATTAAAAAAAAAAGGTAATTTAAAAATAAATAAATAAAAAAGAAGTACAATTATTTCCCAGTAGAATAAACAGTAGAGCACAAGAAAGTAATCATGAGGACAAACGTACACGTCCTTCCTACTTAAGTGCCAGGTGAGGCCTGCTCCCCGTCGGATGCCCACAGCGGCCCATACCTGCTGCTGCCGGGCAGCAGAGCAAGGGACACGCCGAGGAAGACCCATCATCTGCAGCGAGCTCAAGAAGACGCGAGGTTACACCAATACTGCTATTTCTGAGCCAGCCCTGCCCAGCTGGGAACACGCTACCGCGTCGGCGAAGTCCAACTCCGGCCGGTCGCACCCCCGCGTTCTGGTGAGCGGCACCCCCGGGCTGACAGGCCCGAGAAACCGGCCGGCCGAGAGGAGAGCCCCACGGAGCCAGGCACCAGTCACTGGGAGGAACAGGGGGAACAAAAAACAACTCAAACCAACCAAAACGAGCCGACAACCGAGCACCCGTTGGACGCAGGGAGGTGCGGCGCAGCCCCCCCCCGCCCCTGCGGCCCCTTCCCTCAGCCCCGCGGCCTCACCTGCCCACGGGTCGTTGTCCCTCGGGGCAGCTTCATTGCTCTCCCTCTGGAAAAAGATGAGGACTCCAGGGCGCAGCTCCTATGGGATAAGGGAGGGGGATGCTGAGGTGAGGCGGGCTCCAGCCGCCCCCCGGCTCTGTCCTTCCCGCCACTGCCTGAGGCGAATCCCTCCCTCACCCCCACTGACGCCATCGGACCCCCAGGCCTCCCCGCTCACCCACCTCCCACAGCGACCCGGCGCCTGAGGAAGGTCAGCGGGTGCAGCCACCATTTACTCAGCAAGCTTCAGGTGAGCGCCAGTTGGCTGGGAAGGAGCTGCAGCTGCGGGGATGAGCTCCAGGTGCCTGTCAGCCCCGAGGCCTTCCCCTCCCTCACGCCACGGGGAGGGGGTGGCACATGGGGCTGTGTCCCCCTCCACCTCCTGTCAGGGACATGGGTGCCTCGTGCGAGTTGTGTTTTGGGGTGGTAGAGTTGTACTCGCAGATGTGACATGGCCCCCTCATCGAGGCACCTGCCCTGCTCCTCATAAGGGGGCCATAGAGCCTAGGGCCTCCAGGCCGTGTCCCTGGGCCCTGGCTGGCCCCGTGTCCCAGCCCCTCTTCCTTGGGGATGGCTGCCGTGCAGCAGAGGCGCTCGCCATGGCCTCTCCCTCCACATGTAGGCTGGGGCCAGGTTTTGGAGGGAAAGGCTTGCCTTCCCCAATCCATGGCAAGCAGGTGGAAGCTCCTGGCCCAAAATACACACAATATTGCTGTCTTGGAAGAGGCGTGCAACCGACCTTGCAGATGCCTTTAATCTATGGAATGTAATACTTCAAGAAGCCACAAAAATCAAAGCACACCTCTCATGAAGTACTACTTGGTAAAAGGAAATTTCTTGCCCTGAAATCTCTTCAGAACTGTGGGAGAGAAAACTTTCCTGCTATGTTTTGTTTTATTTTATAAAGTTAAGTATATTTTTCCTCTTTTGCTGTGATCTCTCTTAATTTCTTCAGTGTTTGCTTTTCTGTTAGCTCTTGTCTACACTCATATTCTTCTAACTGAATTGCTTCTCTATTGGAATTGCGTTGTCTTTAGTACCTACAGAAGAGGTCCAGCTTTGCAAGGAAATTTCCATGTGAGGTCCAAACCAGACATCTTTGCATTAGGGACAGAAAACCTTTTTGGAGGGTGTAACAAAGCCAGTCTGTGTTTCCTAATATATATTTGAGCCCCAGACTGTAATTAAAACCAACTTTTTTCTTCTCCAGTTGACAGTGACTCAGATCAGAGGAGCACAGCAGACCATTCCAAGGTAGGCCAGACTCTCTAAACATGTTTTTTTATACGTAGCAGCCTTAAAGTGTATTCCTATTAAGCATGAATAGTGTCTGTACACCTGCTCTATTTAACTTCCTTTTAATTGTTCCAGTCTCTATTGATGTTTTTGTGAGATTTTGTGTGAAAAGAGCTCAGCAAGCCTAGTCCTGGAAATTGGAGAGTTTACTAAGTATTGAAATTGGAGAGTTTACTAAGTATTTTTCCTCAGCTAACCTTCCTTTCCCATGTATTTTGTTCTTCCTTTGTCCTGTATTTTTGCCATTGCTCACTGTCTTGGATATCTTCTCTCTCAATCTCTGTCTTCAACATCTTCTATCTTCTTCTCTCAGAAGAAAGAAAAAGCAACGTGATGCAACTGTCCAATGTTACTTCCAAATAAATTATTTCATTCCTATCTGGGAGTAAATCAACTCAACGTTTGCTGGGGTTTTTTTACCTGTTTACAGGGGTTATCTCTGCTTTTTGTTAGCAAATGAGAGGGTTTATTGCTGAAGGAGCAAAAGATAAACCATTAATAATTAGTTTTCATGTTGCCAATGACTGTTCATTAGTGCATCTGGAGAAAGATGAGAAGGAAGATTAAAGGGGTTTATGTATATGCATCTGCCTTAATGTGGAAGTGAGGTTGGTCCAGAAATCTGGCATTAGAATAACCTTCAGTATAAATTGTTTGAATTACATATCTAAGTCAAACGTGGACGCTTGCACATAGTAGGTTTGCTTAAAAAGGGAGATGTCTGAGGGAAGCCATTAGGAGAGGAAGAGAAGCTGAAAGACTCTACAGAAGGTTAAACCTCACTAAAGTATACCTGATAAAATAAATCCCTCCATCTTCTCCCCCGCTACACACACAGATGTTTGCCAACCCCAGTGGAACATGACAGATTACAAAGGAATTTCTTCCAGAGGTTATCTTCAAAGGATGTGCACAGATACATGTTTAAATAAATTGGGTGGGTATTGAATTCACATCATTACACTATATAGACTGCCTGTTTTCTTCCTTAGTGGATGGCTCTTGGGGATCCTTCTCTCATTAGGTCCCAGACAGGAAAAAAACTGACTTGTTCATTAACTGGAGGTCTGTGTAATCTGTTTTTTTTTTCATTGATCAATTAGTCATCATCCACAAAGGCCATAAGCTCTGTCAGGCACCACTTTGCAGTTTCCCATGGATAGGCTCTCTTTGGTGAAAGCACAGTCATTATCAAGTGTTCTTTATACAATAAACCATGGGTTAAAGAAATTTTAAGCCTCCAGCTCAGCTGTTAAGTGTACTCTCAGCTTCCTCTGAGTGGAATAACAAATTTGTTCCTCTGTATTATTTGTACTGCAGTGAAGGTAAGGACAAAAAAGTTGAAGCCTAACCCAGGACCAAACCCAATACTTAATAGTCTTAAGAGAAACTATTTACCCTTCAGTAATCCAGACAAAGAATTCAATTCATATTTTTCTGAGTATCATGAATTTTCCTGACAGGTTGTGAATTTTCCTCCATATATAATAATATATAAGGTGGCAATAATGGCAGTAGAATCTGGGAGTGTTTTTGCACTGTAACTGTGACTCTTCTCTGGTGTCAGAGTATAACCTCCATTTTCTTCCATGAATGACATTTTATAACTTGCTGTTTAGTTTACTCAGTTCAAACCTATTTTTTTTCCCTATCCAGGGCAAACAAGCTAAGCAATAAAGATGGCTTTGTGCAGTTTGATTGCTATTTTCTATTATTATGATCTGTTCCTCTTTCACATTTTTTTTTCTTCTACCCCCCTCCATGATAGTTAGGCTAGAGCTGGGGAAAAAATATGTGGAATTTGGCGTTGATAAATTGAAGTGAGAGCTTGCAACAGGGCGGAAGAAGTGCACCTCTGTTAGTCTGTTGCTTAATGGAATGAATATTTCACCTGCCTCACCCTGCCTAAGAGTCTGGATGAAAACTACTATCAAAAGGCAGTGGTGCTCTCCCTCCTGAATGACTTTGTTCATTTCTAGACCTCCCATTAGGAAGGAAAAGAAAAGGTAGAGCAGATACCAGCACTGAAAGGCAGGTGCTAAATACTGATAAAAGACAGGAGGGAAACTCCTCTTAGTAGGTAACTGAAAAAAGATCTGGAGTGATTATTTTAATGAGAGGCTATTATAAAGATATAACGATTAGTAAATAGAATGCAAAAGGTTAATGAGTATCTGCTATTATTCTAACTCTGAATACAAGCATAAACCAGTATTTTCTGGAAGACAGCTTGGATCTTGGAGCATGATTCAAAATGGCCAGGCAGTTCAGTATGATATATGGAAATGTAAATGCTGAATTATCAGAACCAGGTTGGGGTCTTGCGATGGTTCCGGAAAAAATTGTGAACTCTTAATGGAATGTGCCCTGCACATGATGGTACAAGGATGTATAGATATTTGGGAGACCCCAGATCTATTGTCACAGCAAATTCAGAGCATAAAGTTCAATCCCGGAAGTAGATAAAATGTTCCCAATGCATGACTGATTCCATTATTCTCCTTTATAGGCTTGGGGTTTTTTTGTACTTTCATCATATCCTTCATCTTTTCTATTTTCTTTTCTGGAATTGGTGATTTTAGACTGAGATGGGCCACTGGTGCACTCAGGAATTGTAATACTTAACTTTTCTCTCATGGGACAAGCTGATAATTCTGAATAATGTTGCTGGGTTTTTTTAAGCTCTTAATTTTTCGCGTCTCTTTAATTATGATTTCTTCCATCAACTGATTTGCCTTTTTTCTAAACTTTATGCTTATTGATTTTTGAAGATAACCATTAAAGACATGTACTCATTTCCATGTACCATGAAGTCTTTCCGGAGTTCTCAAAAGACCATTTGCCCAAGTAATGAGGACTGACAGTTCACGGACCTTTGCTCATGTGACAACACAAGGTACTGTCTTACACAATCATTAAAGTGAATCACCTTAAAACCATTTATGAAATCACTGCCTTGCTTTTTTCTTAATAAGCAATGAATTAAGCCCTCATATCTAACCCAGACTCTGTAATTCAGCCACTGTTACTTTTCTGCAGTTTCATGTCCCAGTCTGCCCCCTATAGCAGAATATATTCCTTTTTTTTTATTTTTTTTCTTTTCCTTAGAGAAGTCCTAGGTATGCTGGGGGCAACAAGCTTAGTTATCCTCAGGGGAGTGTCCTTTGTAGCTAGCCAGTATGAAACATCCCACAGTGGTTTGCTCTCATAGCTGTTTAAATGGCCACAAGTTATTTCCGGGGTCTTTTTTTCAGGAGATCAAAACATAATATGGCAACAGTGAGCACTCTGGGAGAATCCAAAGCCCTCTGCCATCCAGAGAGCAAGAGATGCACCCAGAAATGTATACCAAGGAACTGCCTAAGCAATGGGAGACAGAACTGTGTCTTAAGCTCTTTCACTAGGACAGAGAACCCAGTTATTTTAGTGGCAAGGAAATACGTTCTTCCCTTTTGAATTTGCTGTGTGACACCATCCCTTTGGAATCTGTTAGATGAACCAGCTTTTCCTGTAAAACCTGTAAAGACCTGAAGAAACGTGCTGATGCATACAGGTGTTTCTGCACAGCTTGGTGTCTATATATGGAAAGAGAAATAGATAATAGTGCAAGTCTTGTGCTGCACTGAGCTGTCCATTTGCAAGACAAGCCTTATTGCTGGGGCACAGCTGAGCACTCAGACAGCTCATAGCTGCCAGTGTGCAAGAATAGCAAAGTAAGGATGACCCTATAGCTGTGCCCCATGTCATCCTGGGGCCAGCTTTTCCTCCAGTATTAGTAAAATAGTTTGGGGGATCTCAGTTTGGATGTAGTTGCTTACTGGGACAAAGCAGGTGGCACTTTGATTTTTCAGTCTATATAGGTTTGAATCTTGCTATTGCTGGATGTGCTGCTATGTCTTTCTGGCCAAATGAAACACATTCCTAGGCTCTGCTTGCTACTCACAGTTACTTGCTTGTCTGTGGATATGAACATAAACTTGTGAGTAATGTTAGACACAGTGCATTTACTTCTGAGAATTCCTCTTCTGCCTGTAAGAAAAGATGAGGGTCGTTACTACTGCATAATAAGTTAGTACATGCTGATGTGCTTAATTTGTGTTGACTTTTTTTTTTTTTTTACAGATTTCACCTATGGTAAATATAATTTCTTCTTTGCAAGGAGAAAGAAAAAAATAAGGTTCTGGGAGGTTAATGAACTTGTTTGTTCACACTCTTCTAATAGATTACATGCCAGAGTAGGAGCCAAAAACATGAGTTCTGATTGTGGTTCTGACATGCACTTACAATGTAAGAGTACCGTTCCCTGAGGTTCATTTTCCCAGACAGGCAATGAACTATGGGTCTCTTCATCTGAGGTTAATTGGAGTCTCTGTACCTTTCCTTAAATTAAAGAAATGCCCTGAGGAAATTGATGCACTAAATGTGTCTAAAGAAGTTTACATCCAATTTAAGGTGGAAGTGAGAAAGGAAAGGCAAGTAATAGGTGGTGACCACAAGCTAAATGCATCAGAGACACACAGGAGAGTGTACCAGGCATGTGGGTAACATAGGTGCTTTCCAGGGAAAAGCAATACCATGGCCACTCTTAGCAGTTTCTAATTCCTGGAAGATCTGAGGACATTTTAAATTTAGAAATTTTAGACCCAATAATAGTAATAGGATGCCTTCTGGTTCTGCCAACCAAGTTACTCTGTAATGAAAAATACTGATCTTGCAGCTAGAAAAGTCTGTTCACTTCTGGCTGAGAAAACGAGGGCAGACACCGTAACAGTTTGTACAATACAATAAAGGGAGCAGACTTCTGCTGCCCCGATGCTTGTCTGAAATCAACAAATAATGGGTCATTACAAAAAAAAAAAAAAAAAAAAAAAAAAAAAAAAAAAAAAAAAAAAAAAAAAAAAAAAAAAAAAAAAAAAAAAAAAAAAAANAAACTGAAGGGTTGTTTCAGGCCTAATTAATCTCTTTTTACTCCTGGATGATGGAAGATCAATGTAAACTTCTGGCCCTGCCTTCATGCCTTGTGGACTACCACGAAAGCACCTGTAATATCTGCAGCTACCTTGGAAATGGGAATGACAGCACACTGCTGGACACACTGTGACCCCTGTGAGAAACCATGGGTCCTGTGGCTGAGAGGCACCCTGCAGCCTTTCCCCCTGGGAACGAGAGAAGATAACATCTGTGGAAAAATGGGAGGCAACCCCACAAGGAATGAGTTTTCTGTCTTCTCTGTGGGAGTTTTCCAGTTCTAGGCGTTACCTTGGACCAGTGACTGCAGAGCCAAAAGTCCCTAAGTAAAGGACAGGTAGCCACTGTGAGTGAATAGGGCTCACACATCTGGTGTAATCTCCTCCTGCTTGCTCTGGCAAATTTCTTTCATCCATATGTTGCTTTCTTGAAAACACACAAGATGGAAAAGTAGTAATTTATGGTTGTAGGACATAAACCTGAATGTGTAGGACACGGCTTTCTGCTACTTTTGGAATTCCTTCCTTCTTCTAAAGTTAACTCTGAATCTCCTTGAGGACATAATAAAAACACAAATAAAACCTGTCTTTTTCTTATACAAGCAGGAGTATTTTCACTTTGCTCTTTTAGGATGATAGTAGTTAATATCAGGTTCCTGAGTTATTAATGATTTCACAAGCGTCCTTTCTAAAAAAAGACTGTTTATTTTCAGATATAAAGCTGAAGTGTAGGAAGACTTCCTACACTGAAGTCATGCGGCCTCTCTCAGTGTCATAAGGCAAGCCATCATTCTGCTAAATCAGTGGTTGTATTTGGAGCTGCACCACATTGGAACCCCCGGGAAAAAGTAGGCTAAATCCACTCCTTTTTTCCCCCCAGGGCTTGCGTGTGACAAATCATATGCTAGACATGTTTCAGAGCCAATGTGTCAGTTTTGACACATTTCCAAAAACCAAAACGTATCAACCAGCTCACAAGGAACTACAAGGAATGATTTTGATTTCTGATGGAAGAAGCACCAAATGGACTATAGATGGTTGCAACCACTTCAGGCATTAGGCTAACAACAAGGGCTATTTAAATTAAATTACAATTAAAAAACTTCACTCAAAGATACAAACTCCAGCACTGCTATTAAGGAACATCCTTAGGGTATCTCATCAAATCTGATTTATTCTGTGTATTTTTGGAAAATAAGTACTGAATCAGGTGAGAGGCAAAGCCTTTAAATAACCCTACAAATTTGAACCGTCAAAGAAGCACTTTTTAAAACATCTTTGGGAAAAGAAACAACATCCTTTGAAGTGAAGTCAGGTTGGATTTCAGAATGAAGTGGCTTCACAGATTTAGACACCTGCTTAATTAGAGGATGAATGTGAAATCCTTAAACTTGAAAGGCTTTTATGAGGCAGCACTTCAGAGAACAAGCATTCCTGTAGCTTCAGCAGAGAAGAGCTGTTGGCTATTATCTTGGCAGCTGGGTCAAAAATGAATATATTAGCAAAAAGAACTTTCAGTAGATGGTGAGATGAGCCATATGTAATTCCCAGACCTCAAATAGGAAGCATTTTGAAAGGGTTGAGGAAAGCTGGAGTCATGGATGCTTTAGGAGGCAATACTCATGTCATCATGTAATCATTAAACAAAATGAGTAAGAAAAAAAATGAGGTTGGTAGATAGCAGGTACACAGTCAGTTATACACAATAAAGGAGTGTTTTGGTCATACTATTGTAGTTCAGCAGTCTGTTCTATAGTTTGCATTCAGCCCATTCAGGAATACTACAAGAGGAACTCCTAAATACTGTCAAAACAGGAAATACAAGATACGAAACAGCTCATGTCTTTCCCACCAACTTTTAAGCAGGAAAAAAGCAGCTGTTTTGACAAAGAAGTGAAGAGAAGCTCACAAAAAGTACTTTTAACAAATGGTTGTAAGAGCAAAGGGTTCTGATATGTCACTTTGGGAAATGGTAGAAACACGACCACAATAATCAGCATCTGACACAAAAATACCAGATTAGGGTTTTTCCCCCTCAAAAGAAGAGAGACTGCAAAGTTCATGACTGACAAGTGATGAAAATACTAAGCTGACAGCAGGGTCTTTCCTTTTTCTGGTACTCTGGCCTAAATGAAGACAGCAAAGTAACATGATTCCAACCAAAACCAAGGGCAAGACTTTTAATATGGCACAGTTATTGCAAGAGCCCTGTCAACAGAGAACGTGGATCTGGTTGTTTATGTAGGAATGGAAGGTTGATGAAAAAAGTCCTACCTGCTGTGTGGATGTAGGCTGGCATTTACCCAGGAGACTGCCGCAAGTCTGGTGTCTCTTCAATAACATTTAGAGCTCCCAGAAGAGCAGGGAGGCACCTTTATATCTCACTATATTTATTGCAAGAGGGAAAAAAAAAAAAAAAAAGATCAGGAAAGTATTTATGTGCTGAAGAAACAGACCTTTCTTTGCCAGACTTTGACCAAAATATTAAGAATTCCGCAGTCCACATCTTTTATTCAAAGCATCATCTGAACAGATTAAAATATTTTATTTAAGGTTTTATCAGCTTTGTAACTTACAAAGATGATGAAAATATTCAGAAAGAAATACAAAACTTCTAACAGACAACAACAGTTTCCTCCTGTGGATTATGTAGTTTTATTCCCATTCATAGTTCACTGTCTTTTACAAAACACACTATTTACTTTATTCAGACTGCTTTTTTAAAATTGCCTTTATCATATTCAATACTGAAAACAAACTGAAGAAAATTGACAAATTTATTCAATAAAAATATAAGCAGATGTACTGCAAATGAAACATATGCTTGAGAAATAGAAATAATCATTAGAGCTTGAATACAGCTTAGGGAAAAACCAATCTATTTTGGAACTTAAAATGCCCATGATGCAACTAATGTCAAATACAAATGTAAGTGGCCTATTAATTCCTGTAACATAAAATGAACTATAAAAGACCTCAAACTAATTATTAAAAAAGCTAAATGACAAAGCATGTATTTTACTAGTATTTCTACCCCAGTGTACTGTAGACATTCATACTGTGTTAGTTCTGGTATCAAAGTACAGCAAGTGGTTGTATTATGCAAGGTTTGGTGTCTTGGCTTCCATTTTTATTCTAATACTGCCCCGGCTCCTAAGTGGGATACAGTAAATATTTGCATGGCACTGCTGCTGCACTGGCCTGCAACTCAACTGCAGTGTTTCAGGAGTAAGTTTCAACTGTTGTTTATCCCTAACGCAAAAGCTCAGATCACCACCAAATGTCTTACTGCTCACTTCACTGCTTTGTGGACTTGCGTACAACATTTGCCTGCAAGTCATTTGTCATCTTTGAGCCATAAACTGTAGCTTTTCTCAAGCCCCCAAGAAGAGACAAAGTGTGGACACCTTCTTCCATGACAAGCACGCCGGCTCTGACACTGTTCTATGTGCACCACCACCACCAACCTCACTCGGGGAAATCTATGTCTCTGTGAGGCCCAACAGCCTGTTGTTTTCCCCCCAAGCTGGATGATTAACATAGTTTTTATTTTATATAAACAGTCTTCTTTCTGCTTAGGAGTTAATTTTATTTCTTCTCCATAGAAGAACGTCAGGCTACAGTAACTCACAAATTTGTCACAAGTGATCTGAAACTGAATGCCAAAGATGCTCACCTTCTCTGCTGCTTAAGCTTCTCTGAAAACATCAAAGCCACCATCAGTTCTCTCCACTGAGTCTCAGTAAGTTTATGAGGCCAGTTTAAGACCTGGAACCTACACTTTAACATGAAACAGAAAAATCAAACTTCATCTGCCTCAAGGCCTGATCTGTATCAGCAAACCTTCTGTGAGAAAGATTTGCTACCCTAGGAGATACTTAGAGTACAAATATCCCCCTGTAGCCTCAGATCATACCAGCTGCTTCTGGAGAAGGCCCCGCCCATGCCCCTGAAAAGGGAAGATGCCGGAAGACTTGTGACATCCCGTGTGTTACAGATTTTCTTCTCAGGCACGATGATACTCTCTGATCAGTGGCCTGGGCAATGTAAAACTGCAAATTTTGTAATCACTGCAGTTACTTTTGATTTTCTGCACCTGCAAAAAGATGGGAAGGAATTCACACTCTTGGGCTAGTTACTATGCAGGGGTAAATGTAAGAAGTTAAACCGAAATCAAAGGAACTATGCAGATTCATAGGAGCTGAGGGCCTGCTGTAACATTTCATACCCACAGAAAAGTCTCAAACCCTTTTTTGATTTCCCAATTTCATACATGTGGATGTTGAAAATACTTGATACTGGCATTCTTGTTAGAAAATTTTTTTTCAGATCTGCTTTTTAGAAAGATCAAGTGCTCTTCCTCAATATACTGTGCATTTAAATAGAAAATTACTATTTATCTAGAAGCTTTCTTACGAGATTGAGGCAATCTGGTTTAATTTCCACAATTTTAACACAGAACACTGCAGGGTAGCAATGCTTTTGATCATCTCTGATTAGTAAAACTTCCTAACTCTATATGCATATACAGAAAATGTGAAAGTTACACTAGGATCTATAGTTTTGATGTCTTACTGCTTTCCTTTTTTGTTACTGAATAAACCAGGCTACAAATCTGGGATATTGCACTTAATTATGGGAAAGAGATGTCAGACAATCTCCATTTTAACTGCATTAAAAATGTCAGTACCTATTCTAGGTGTAATAGCCTAAAAGCCTAGCCTAGTTTATAAACCCAGAAGACATATGAAAACATGTTTTCATATTTCCCTGAAAAGTAATTTTTACAACTGTATTTGCAAGGAGTTCACAAAACTAGCAGCACATTTATTTTTCAAATGAAATGTCCATAGCCTGTAGAATAATTCAAACAGGTGCTAATTAGGTGTACAGAGAGGCCACTGAGAATAATTTATATATCCCCCTGCAACAGAAAAAAAAAATGAATAAATGTTAATTGCTTATATTATGCAACGAATGATTTTTAGGATGGCACTAAATTAGCTGCAAATATTATAATTACAAAGTACTGGGTAATTTACTAAAGATTAATTGAAATGATTAAATGCAAACTGCATAATTCTGCAAGGTAGTATTAATGCTTTTTGCACAGAAATGAAAAAAAAAAAAACCACCACTTGTAGTTGTTACTGGCTATTTAATGAAGTATTTTATGCACCTCATGAAAACATTGGTGGCCTCTCTTTTATGTGTCCGTCTCTTGAACACTATTACATGATTTTCATTGGAGGGAAGTCCCCATGGTGTTGATAATAAGCAGAATGTCTAAAACAGTCTGTGTTAAGGGCTAAGTCTGATCTCAGTGAGATGGGAGCAACACAAAAATGATGGTTCATGGTCTGCATCCAGCAGCCTTTTCTGAAACCTGCTTCAAGTCTGGATACGTACTGAATAAGAGTACATGCAGTTTGAATCCATTCCTCATAACCAGAAAAAGGAGGCCCACTTTAAGCTTGATACTTGGTAGTATGACTGAGCAGCAACAGTTTTAATTCTCCTTCCTGAATCCATTCTGTGCACCAGCCTCCTGCATACAGGCTTCATACTGTGCGTATAGCACAACAAGCACAACAGGTGGAAGAAGGACGGTGATGACTCTGGAGAGCAGAGGGACTTGAAAAATTGTTCTAGTCCAGGAGGGATTTCTTACAAAGGAGTATTCTCTATTTGAAATGCAGGACAATTTTCTGAGTTTATTATCTATTTATTACAATCTCTTGGCCAGTTTTTGTTGTTGTTGTTTTTTTTTGGTTTTTTTTTTTTTTTTTGTTTTTTTTTTTTTTTTTT
The DNA here is from genome assembly GCA_013398155.1 of Pedionomus torquatus. Classification (NCBI taxonomy): domain Eukaryota; kingdom Metazoa; phylum Chordata; class Aves; order Charadriiformes; family Pedionomidae; genus Pedionomus; species Pedionomus torquatus. Next base: position 481,303 of record VZRU01007633.1, read on the forward strand.
TTTTTTTTTTGTGTGGATTAATATCTAATACAATTCAAATGCTATTTAGCTATTTAGAAAGTAACAGTGGAAACAAGAAGAGAATTCAATGTTGGAAATTTCTGGACTTCTGAGGCAATGGGCAGAAAGAACATTATCATGTTCGACTAACACGTATCACAGCTATAATGACATTGACTGTAAGATGTTGCACTTTTCATTAACACACATGCCATAAATCATTGCAAGAAGCACTCTGTCTAGTGAAATGCTATAAATAAATGTCTCTGCTTTTGGCTAATTGTAACATTAAGCACCTTTGATGCTGTGATGCTCAATGTGCAGGATACATTTTAGGGAATGTCTCCTATTTCTACAGACCTAAATTTACCCATGTGCAGAGACTTGGGAAAAGCATGTATATCAATTAATTCCCACTTTAAAAATGGATAGACTCTTTATTGATTTTAAATACAAGGATGAAATCCCCTTCACACCATGCAAATTGTGATATTTTGATTGTAATTTCAGCTAAACCTTAAAATCTGTTCAATGTGAAGATTCCAGTCCAGGAACACAGGCACTTTCTGGATTTGTCCTACTCAGTATCTCGCTTTAATGTGTGTTTCAGCTCCTTTCACTTGAATAGATCTTGCTTAAACCTAGTCATGTGCAATATTGAATAAGAATGGCTCAGTAAATCTGAGCAAAAAGGCTCATCTAACATTAAAATGAAGTCTATGCATAACATCCATTAGGACAATATTGAGAAGACCCATGCAGGATTAGAGAGTCAAATTTAAAATTATGATAGACTTTGCCGTCTTGGTAACAGAAGGAAATAGGGATGTATTAAATACAGATCTGATTTACGAGATCAAAGAGCTGTGCATCTCATAGCCAGACACCCCTACACAGAGCCTCTGAAGTCAGTGCAGCTGGACATTATTATTTGTGTTGCCCTTATCAAGCTCTGACAGATATTTGTACCTCAAAAGGTTCATTACTGAGTGAGAGATCGGAATCACAATTCCTTATGCAGCGACAAAATAGCTGGCGCACTAGAAGACAGGGCACGACGCTGGCACTATGCAAGCCAGGAAAAAAGCGGAAGGTTGAAAATGAGGGGCCAGATTCTGTAGAACATCTAAATTGCAAACAAAGTGCAGTTCATAGCAGGTGCCTGTGTCTCTGGATTCTCAGCTGCTCTTTGTCTGGCCAGTCTCCATGCATTGATTTGGAGAGGTGTAAAAGCTGCTTGAAAATTAGCTGAGAACACTAGGCTCAGGGCCTCAGAAAAGGCAGCTGGAGGTTGCCATGCACCAGCACATTGCAACCACACGTGCTTTTGTCACCCACGTTCACTCTCCTCCCTGACACTTTCATAGCCAGGAGGGGGACTAGTGACACAGGAACCTGCTGTCACATGGAGCCCAAATAGGGAAACACCAAGCATGGACTGTAAGCCCACAGCAATTTTATCTTATTTCTTAAGAAGCCTCCATTTTCAAGAGAAAATTATAGATTGATTTTACTCACAAATGTATGACAGCAGTTATTTTCCAACGCTGACACTCACAAATGCTGGCACAGCAAAATATGAAAAGAAAGTCATTGCAAAACAGTAAACATTCAAAAAGCAGTGGCTAAATACAATTTATAACTGTTAGGCAAAGCTACAACAGTGCTCTTAGACTTATCTTATCTTATTTTACTCTGAGATTACATAGACAAGTTGAAAAATATTTTGAAATTAGACATTTGTAATTCCATCGTAACTACAGTGTCCTGGATAACAAAATAAGATCTTGTATAATAGGTATCTTATTCACCTGAAATACTTCCTTCATCTGACACAGCCAGTTGTTTTTGCCTTTGCTAGTATAGATTTGTTGTGTGATGGAAAATACTTTTTTAATATGTAAATGCAACTGATCCTGAGGAAAAAGAAATCATAAACCATCAGTAAAAATATACTGCTTTGCCCTTTAAAGCTGCACCATTTCTGATGCACATTATGAACATAATTCATGCATGTTTCACCAGTTTTCTTTTTACAGTGTGAAAGTATCACGGTGTGAAATGTATTAATAGGTGTGGAGTCCTCTGCAGTCTCTTCCTTTGTTCCGTAACAGTTTGTGCCTATTAAAATACTGGTTGAATCCGATGAAATTATTTGAACCTATCTCACCCCCCAGTTTCAACTTGTTCTAGTTATGTTCCAGAAACTTTAAAAGGGTTGTCTTGTTTAACTCAAGACATGAATGCTACATCATACAAACATTTGCTCACCAAACCCAAAATTCAAACACTTGATTTTCAGAGGTTTTTGCTTAGCAAGATTATGGCATTTAGCAACAAGAAAAAAAATCCCCTGGGTGAGTTATTCGATACGTGCCTACTGCAGGGCATCTTAACTTCCTCTGCCTGAACACTAGGCAGCTGCATCACTGCTTCCAGCTAAAAGCACAAAACCTTTTACAGAAAAGACCTCAAAAAGACACCTAAGTCTAGGCATTCAAGTTCTGTCTCTGCAGGTGAGAAGAACTGAAAACTACAGGCTGCACAGGTGGTGCTTCTGGTAGCCCCAAACCCCTAGCTCTCTAATCCTGAAGGAGACTTAGGTGTGCAAACATGGATACATTTGCCTGAATATTGACTGAGCATCTTAAGTGTGAGAATACTAAATTAGGGGTCAGGTTCGCAAGCAACAGGTACAAATTGCTTGAGTGAAGCCACAGTGATTGGTATGACCTGAGGAGCTGGTGGTGTTAGCACCCGGTGAACATTTCAGTATGTGCACAGAGACCACCCTGTCTAATAGCAGCCATCACAACTGATCCTTTAAGCCTGCAGTGAATTAGTGTCCTTTCACTCTAACAATGACATGACTTGCACATCTCCTCAGGTAAAAAGTGCACTTTTCCAAAAGGCAGTGAAAATGAATACAAGAAGAGGCATTTTTATTCATAGTTCAATAGACTGGTGCAGCTCACAAACCCTGGAACACACAGGACAGCCTTTTTTGCACTTTTGGTCAAAACTGATTTTCACTGATATGCCTGGAAAGCACTACTTCGTGGTATTAATATCCTTACTGGTGTAATATACTTAGTGATATTAATATCCTTACCATTTTGAAAAATCAGAATTCAAATATAAAATATTTCATGTTAGTGTAAAGTTTCTTTTCCATTTTATCCTCCTCATTTTAACATTAAAATTGAATTCTTTTTTAGGCAACTGAGCTGCTGCCACTTTAGAGACACCTCTTTTGCAGCTGGGTGTGTTGATGGTTTTGATTATACCTTTATGTCTGTAAATCTGATCTAAGAGCCCAAATTAAAAACAAAACTCAAGCCCCACCTCTGCAAACATAATTCAACATGTACACTAATACTATCTGCAAACATACTAGTGAGTCTTTGTTCACTTATCGTATGCTTGTACTGTATTATTGCCACTTTCTATATAATGACATCCAGTAGTAATTCTGGAACATGGCACCTTCTTTGAGTCAGGCTTGTCTTTTATAATCACAGTTGCCGATACAATGCCTGAAGTTGATCAGTAAGGTACAGGGTTCTTCTTCTGAGTTATGTCCGTGGCTGTTTAAGTATCAAAGAGATGTTTTACAAAAACACAGAGGCAAGTGTTTTACATTAAATCTTATAAAACTGTACATAATAATAGTCTACATCATGAAAACGGCCATTAAACTGCTGTAATAGTTACGAAATGTAGTAAATATAACAATTCTAATGTTTCATATATTTATCATAGCACTGTACTCATACAGTTGTGTTTGTATATATATTTTCAATGGCACTGTAAACAGTTGGAAAATGCACATTAAGTCTTAACCCATTAGAAGTTATTATAGTAGTTTTTCATTCAAAAAGTTAAAATGCATTAAAAAAGAAATAGCCTTGTAATATAATGCATGTTTTGATGTTTTCTAGGGTAGCAATCATGTTGATGCCTAACAGAGAGTGTTCTAGAGTTCAGATTGCTTTACATTTACACCTACCATGATACGAAATTTTAAACATTAAATGTAATTAAATAATACACAGTTTATGAAACAGAGTTGATTTCAGAGATCCACAATGCACAAAGTCAAGTTAGTGTCTAATAGGAGTTCCCAATAATTTATATCTCTGGGATCTTTATGGAAAATCCTCTTTAACATGACATAGGTGAAGTTTGAACTGAATTATCTTTTTTTTTTTCTCTGTACAGAGCTGCGTTCAACTGGATAAAACATTACTGTGTTTATTTATCTTTCCCATTGCTGGACATTCATCCAATAAGCCTTGAGAATATGCTTAAGCATGTGGTCATGGCATTTTGTGGGGCAGGGAAACTCACTGTCTATACCCCTCAGTAAACAAAATGTTTCTAATTTTTTCCATAGTTAAGGCAACTATACTGATACTTTAGACACACCATATGCTTTTATGTTGCTTCCTACAATCTAAACAGTAGCAGTGAAAAGAAGTTTCAAACATGCTTTGATCTTCTTAACCATGTAGGAATTTCATTAAGCTGGTAGAGAGTACTTCACTTTAACATGGTTTACATCTGTAGACAGAGCTCATTAGCTGTTCACAAGAAAAATGAAGTGTGTATTGGCTTGAAAATTTGAAGACTGACCATTTAATTTATCAGGAAAATAAACAAGCAAAACCAGCCAGTCAGGTTCCAGTGAACAAAACTGAGAAAAACAATAAAACACACATACACAATTTCTGTGTTTTCAATTATTTCTACCCCGTAACTTAAGCTACTCAGGCCCTTGTCATCATTCCCTCTGTATCTTGGGTGGGCTTTGTCAAAGGCTATCTTCAGACTCTGTAAGTGATGACACTTGGTATCTGCCAACTCCAGCATATCGCTTAATATTTATGCTAACATCACATAAACTAAAGAGCCATTTAAATTTGTTTTCTGTTGGGTAAGGCTGTAGGTATAACTGACAGAAACGCTTGCGTAGTGGCTGCAAGGTGATACAGCTACAGCTGACAACGCCACAGAACTGCCAGTGCTGTTAAAATAACCAGTGAGGAACTTGGGGCTGGGTTGCTCCCATTTCCAGTTACGCTGTGTTTAGAGGATGACTTGACAGTGCTTGTGGTGGTTGCAGTGTCAATCTTTTTCACAGTTGGTTTTGGTTCGTTTCTGTTTTCTGCGTGGGTTTTCTTGTCCTTGAGTATATCTGAAAATACGAAAGTAAATATAAGATTAATCACACATCTTTTAAATAGTAGTTTTAAATTCTGCCTGTTGTGGAAATGTGTACACTGGTCTGAATAACTAAGCTATATGTGGAGAGTGATGGGGTGCTTTTACCGATGTTTTAGCTGGACCCAGATTGGGCACTGGGTCCTCAACACCCACCGTGTTGCTCAACAAGTCTTCTCTCACTGACCTGCTCTACTTGTCTCCTTGCAGACACAGCCTGAGCAGAATAATAGGTCTGCATTGCAGTGGCTGGTCTCTGAACCTCTTTTTCTCTCACAGAAAGTACCTTCAGTTTCACCTGGGGTGGGAACTGGCTCATGCTTTAAAACATGATGTTAGGATTGAGTGGCTTTGTAACATGCCCCAATGAAACACCTGTCAAGTTGCTGAGTTGCTGCAGGAGGAGACTGGAGAACATACTGACTTAGTGTAATAGTCAACTTTCCAGCTTCTTTTTGCTTTGCCACTCTGCTTAACTTTAAAGCGACACGTGGCCCTTGATACGGTAAGACAACCTGGCAAGAAAGATTGCAAACATGAGGAAATGCACTGGCATCTCATATGCTTCGTTCTTCAGTTCTTCAACACGGGCAAAAAAGTGCCTACAAAGACAAAACGCTTCAAGTTTTGTTTCATTGTTTTTCCTAGTGAGCACAAGAATTTTTTTGTTTTTAAACTACAGAACAATATCACTTGGGGTTTTTTCTCTCACCGGATGTATTTTGGGGCAATTTGGGGCATCTTTTATAGAAAGGCCTAGATTCATAAGAATCTAGTAGCAGTAGTCCTTTATTGCAAAAACATGGATTTTTTTAAATGTGAAAATGACTGATAAGGGTCTCCAGTTATCTTGACATTCCCACACTATTTGCAAGTATCACTGAGATCATTTCACCCTTGACCCCTCTCTCTGGCGTTGTGGGGAAAAATAAGTCAATCACTATTTCATTTGATGATGAGATGATGATTTTACAGTCAATCTGTAAAAGCCTGACAAAAACCAAATTCCTACCTGGAAGAATCTATAAGTTAAAAATAATTGTTCAGGTCCAAGCTTGAAGGATTTGTGATGATACTAATGAATGCGGTGCACATACACAAGAAAGCAAAAGGCATAGATTTGTAATGCAGATTAAACAACAGTCCAATCTTAAAATAAAAACTCTGAATCACAGAAGCAAGTTCCTGGCAGAAACTGGAAAGATGGAAAGCATTCCAGAAATGTAAATGCAATCTGAGATCATTGTCTGCATGTCAGTAGTTCTGAACAACCATCAATAAACTCACTTGATAATAAAAATGAGCTATTGTATTGTGAAAGCTCACATTGTACTTTCACCAGTATTACCTGTAAAAGAAATGCAATCAATTCCTCCATTTTATCATAATATCAACATTAATCCCAGAGGAATCGTGATTTCTAGATCTGATTCAGTGGTGACTGCAGAGAAGGGACACTGCCTGGGCAGGCGTACAGTGGGAAAAGAGGAGCCTGCCGCTGCCCTCGTAATTCATCACAGCCAAATGTGGATATAGCTTCTCTTGCAAATTCCAACTTGCAATGGAGCTAACAGAAAGGAGGGGGAGAATAAGCATGCTTTAAATGTTTAGAAAATACCAGTATTCTGAGGACACTTGAAAAACGGACAACCTTCAGACTGTCATTAAAGTAAATTAAGGATAAATCATGGAAATAGGTGCGCTCTGACACTGCCTAGACTCCTTTCCATCACTGTCATTCTCCTTTTCGACTGCGGTAAAGGCACTATTTCTCTACTGCCTCTTATATCATCTCAGCCTGCTGACTTCAGCTCTCTGGGGCCAGCTGATTAAATTAAGACCTCACTCAGGTAAATCTATTCCCCTCTTTCAGTTGGCCATGTCCAGCATTGTAACTTGATTGGCCTCTATAAATCGGGCAGGCTGAAATGTATTAATTCGTTTATTTTCTTAATATTGACTTAACCAAAAATCTAAGGTAAGATTTAATGCTATCAGAGAGGCTGTTGGTTTTTAAAAGCTTTCCTCTCAGTGACTGCTTAATGCACTACATAACAAGTGTTAAATAATACATTAGAGAATTCTGCCTTTATCCTTTCCACAGGAAGGACTACATTCTGAATTCTCTCTCTGTCTTCGCAGCAGAGTATCTTCTGATGCTATTCATGGCCAATTCTAATTTGGGATTTAATTGTCCAAAACTGGCATTTTAATTAAAATGCCCTGTTTTCTCTCTTCTTAGAAATAAATAAAAATAGCCTCAGTCCTAATTCTGTGCAAGATCTTTTTCAATTCTGTATTTAGTTTTTAAGGCAGAAATTTCAGCAGTGTAAAGATTTTGTGTTTTATTCTAGTTCCCTCAGAGTTCCTGTTGCTTACTCACTCCAGGGTTTTGGCTGAGAGACTCTGAGTTAAATGAGTTTTTCCTCTTAAGTCTTTTGCTCCGAGTCAGAAATGGTTATGTTCAGTCTGCTACTGATGTTCAAAAGGTAAAAAAATAGTGAGCATGCTAGAAAACCGAAGAAGTGTCTTTGTGAAGACTAGCACAGAAATGAAACTCCAGTCTCAACAAAGCATACCCCAGACGTTCAATACCCGTGAATCAAGCCCCCAGAGTATGACTTCATAAAACCAAACAAACAAACCCCACAACTTTGGTTTGTTCTTGTATTTAACTTCTGCATTTTAAAGGTTTTATGGTTCCCAATTAATAGCTTTCTCCATTGCCAGAAACTTTCTTCCCATCATCAGTCCCTCTCTCCTTTCCCAAGATGGAATAGTTAAAATCATTGGAAGGCTTCAGCTAACCTCAGGTGAACACATGTGATGCCCTTTTGAACAATGGCATAGGAATATTATTCTACACTGTTTATTTGCTGCTGCATCTTGATGGTGATACAGCCACTGGAGTAGCTGCTGTGCTGTGCCCTTATCCAGGTTCCCAGTGTGAATATTCAGACCCTGCCAAAAGGGGTACTTAGTGAAGGCAGCTGAGTGCCAAAGCAGCCTTTGTGAGCAGCCCTTCGGGACTCTTGCCAAGGACGAGGTCTGTCAGGGTCAGTGAAGATGCTCAGAGTCCCTGTAGGACCCGTGATTACTGAGAGTATGGAGAGCAGCTCAGTTTGTCCAAAGGATTGAGTCCACTTCCTTAGCTGAACTTTCATCCGTGTTAACTGCTGTTCAATTCACATCTTGACAGCATAAACAAAGCACATAATACAAATTACTTGACCTTGATGTTTGGAGCATTTAGGATTATCTTCACCTCAAAGATCTAACCGCAGATTGCTAACCCAGTAATGCATGTGTCGCTCAGATGGCACTGAACTTCTCATAAATACTTATATGGATCAATACTACTCTTCAGAGAGACCAGACAGGATAAAAGGGAGAGTAAAAACTGTCACTATAATCTAATTTAGGAACAGGAAACCTCCCCTATAGTAAGGGCTGAACATGCCTTTAAATGCATTTGGTGAGTCACTCATTGAACCATAGAGTAGTTGGAAGGATCTTTAAAGGCTAGCTAGTCCTACCTTGCTGCAATGAAAAGGGACATCTCCAACTAAATCATCTACTACCTCTTTGGGCAACCTGGGCCAGTATTTCACCACCCTCATTGTAAAAAAATTCTTCATTATATCTAGTCTAAATCTACCCTTTTTTAGTTTAAAGTTACTACTCGTTGTCCTCTTGCAACAGGCCCTGCTAAAGTTTGTCCCTGTCGTTCCTGTAGGGCCACCTGAGGTACCGAAAAGCTGCAGTAAGGTCTCCCCGAAGCCTTCTCTTCTCCAGGCTGAACAACCCAAACTCTCTCAGCCTGCCCTCATAGCAGAGGTGCTCCAGCCTTCTGATCATTTTTGTGGCTTTCCTCTGGACCCCCTCCAACAGGTCCACATCCTTCTTGTGCCGAGGGCCCCAAAGCTGGACACAGGACTCCCATGTAGGGTCTCTCCAGAGCAGAGCAGAGGGGCAGAATCTCCCTTGCCTTGCTGGCCACGCTGCTTTTGATGCAGCACAGGATACAGTTAGCCTGCAACACACATTGCTGGGTCATATCCGGAATGTCAGACATAGCCAGTAATGACAAAGGGGAAAAACAATGTGATTATTATTTTTTTTAGGTTATTACCAGGTTATCTGACACAAGTTCAAGCCATATTGGCACCCCAGCTGTTAGTTCCCCTCTCCCTCGCCTAAAATGATTTGCAGTTTGCTACTGGCAAGGGTTATCAAAGATGTAAATATTTATTGGTGTATTTGCCTGTTATTGTTTCCTAATAAACAGCATTATTAAGCAAGGTCTGCTTAAACCTCTGCTGAAGTTTCCTGTTGCCCTGCCAAGGGATGAATAAGGCTCATCTACTTAACAGAATCCCCTTTACATTTTTGTCCTTCTCTTGACCTGACTTGAGCTCAGCCCTTTCTGTATCATTGCGAATGATCAGTGTGATGGGGAGTCTTCCCCTGCAAAGATTTGCCAGAGCCACTGAACCCTCCTCATCACCGTATCCAAAGGGTAAATGCAGAGTCCCTCCACAGGCAGCTGCTGCCGACAGAGAGGAAGAGAAAGTCTTTCTGGCATGCAGCGGGGAGGGGAGGGGAGGGGAAGGGAAGGGAAGGGAGGGGAAGGCAGGGGATGGGAGGGAAGGGAAAGGCAGGGGAGGGGAGGGCAGCTGAATGGGCTGATCCCATGCTGGGGAGGCTGCATCAGTTTTAGGGAAGCCTGTGTTTGAGCTGCCCCAGTGCCTTTCAGATTAAGCTCTTGTTGCCCTTCACCTCTCAGGGCTGAGCAAAGAGGGCCCTGGCAGCCTCTGTTCTGTACCCCACTGCAAAAGGCAAGGACCTAGGGCTGGTGGGAGTGGTGTTTGTGTCTCAGGACCTCTGTTCCTCAGGCAGTATTCTTGGGATTAACTAACAGCCATGGTGCCTGCATGCATCTAAGGCATGCATCATCACACCAAACAAGTGTACAAGCCCTGTGAGAGAATTCTGAATTTAAACAAAATAGAAATTTGCCAGACTAGTCCTCTAAATGTTAATTATAGCAGCCCTATTTCTAATGGAGTGGGGCACTGACAGCAGAGAATCGATGCTCATCAATCCACCATGCCCACAACAATGTGGAGATTTTGAACATGCTTCCATCAGTTTTACACCATGAGAGAACTTTCAACCCAGGTCTTTGGGGAGAAAAGAAGGGCAGATTGTTTAATTTGGTTTCCCCACATTAATTTCATGAAGTCAGACCTGTCCATTTCTTCCTAGACTTCCATGCAAACATTGTGCTTTGAAAAGACAGAATGTCAGCATTAACAATGGCAAATTAATGCCCTTGGTCGTGAATGCCTCATCATGGTTGCAAGGATACTCATAATGTAGGTCTGAAGTGAACTGGTCACTACCTGCGTTTACTCTCCATCTTGTAGCTCAGTTGCTTGCTAAATTTCACTTTGCTCAGAGGCTTGGTTTTGGCTGACAGCTTCACAATAAAATTAAAGCTAGGTGCAACTTGGTGGAACAGGCTCCTAAATTACAGTAGATGCTGCAGTGTTATTATTAGCTTTTTATCACCTCTGGTAGGAAAANAGGTCCACATCCTTCTTGTGCCGAGGGCCCCAAAGCTGGACACAGGACTCCCATGTAGGGTCTCTCCAGAGCAGAGCAGAGGGGCAGAATCTCCCTTGCCTTGCTGGCCACGCTGCTTTTGATGCAGCACAGGATACAGTTAGCCTGCAACACACATTGCTGGGTCATATCCGGAATGTCAGACATAGCCAGTAATGACAAAGGGGAAAAACAATGTGATTATTATTTTTTTTAGGTTATTACCAGGTTATCTGACACAAGTTCAAGCCATATTGGCACCCCAGCTGTTAGTTCACCTCTCCCTCGCCTAAAATGATTTGCAGTTTGCTACTGGCAAGGGTTATCAAAGATGTAAATATTTATTGGTGTATTTGCCTGTTATTGTTTCCTAATAAACAGCATTATTAAGCAAGGTCTGCTTAAACCTCTGCTGAAGTTTCCTGTTGCCCTGCCAAGGGATGAATAAGGCTCATCTACTTAACAGAATCCCCTTTACATTTTTGTCCTTCTCTTGACCTGACTTGAGCTCAGCCCTTTCTGTATCATTGCGAATGATCAGTGTGATGGGGAGTCTTCCCCTGCAAAGATTTGCCAGAGCCACTGAACCCTCCTCATCACCGTATCCAAAGGGTAAATGCAGAGTCCCTCCACAGGCAGCTGCTGCCGACAGAGAGGAAGAGAAAGTCTTTCTGGCATGCAGCGGGGAGGGGAGGGGAGGGGAAGGGAAGGGAAGGGAGGGGAAGGCAGGGGATGGGAGGGAAGGGAAAGGCAGGGGAGGGGAGGGCAGCTGAATGGGCTGATCCCATGCTGGGGAGGCTGCATCAGTTTTAGGGAAGCCTGTGTTTGAGCTGCCCCAGTGCCTTTCAGATTAAGCTCTTGTTGCCCTTCACCTCTCAGGGCTGAGCAAAGAGGGCCCTGGCAGCCTCTGTTCTGTACCCCACTGCAAAAGGCAAGGACCTAGGGCTGGTGGGAGTGGTGTTTGTGTCTCAGGACCTCTGTTCCTCAGGCAGTATTCTTGGGATTAACTAACAGCCATGGTGCCTGCATGCATCTAAGGCATGCATCATCACACCAAACAAGTGTACAAGCCCTGTGAGAGAATTCTGAATTTAAACAAAATAGAAATTTGCCAGACTAGTCCTCTAAATGTTAATTATAGCAGCCCTATTTCTAATGGAGTGGGGCACTGACAGCAGAGAATCGATGCTCATCAATCCACCATGCCCACAACAATGTGGAGATTTTGAACATGCTTCCATCAGTTTTACACCATGAGAGAACTTTCAACCCAGGTCTTTGGGGAGAAAAGAAGGGCAGATTGTTTAATTTGGTTTCCCCACATTAATTTCATGAAGTCAGACGTGTCCATTTCTTCCTAGACTTCCATGCAAACATTGTGCTTTGAAAAGACAGAATGTCAACATTAACAATGGCAAATTAATGCCCTTGGTCGTGAATGCCTCATCATGGTTGCAAGGATACTCATAATGTAGGTCTGAAGTGAACTGGTCACTACCTGCGTTTACTCTCCATCTTGTAGCTCAGTTGCTTGCTAAATTTCACTTTGCTCAGAGGCTTGGTTTTGGCTGACAGCTTCACAATAAAATTAAAGCTAGGTGCAACTTGGTGGAACAGGCTCCTAAATTACAGTAGATGCTGCAGTGTTATTATTAGCTTTTTATCACCTCTGGTAGGAAAAGCTGAAATTACTTTTACATATTCAAAGGAAGGAGCTCTGAAATTGCAAAACAATGTTGTCACCATAAAGTGTACCAACACTTTCCAAATGATCTGTTATCCTGACATTAAGACCAGTGCTAATTCTTTGCAGTTACAGCTGCAGCAGGCAAACGGAAACAGGAATGCTGTGGAAATGGGAATGTGACCACTCCTAAAGTGTGATGAACTTGTGATGCAATTCTAAAAATTCTGGAGTCTCCTATTTTACTAGTCAGTAAAAGGCAGGTGTTATATATCCCTTTTGGATCCAGAAGAAGGGAGTAATTAACAGCTCTGCAGCCTCCCATGTACGTACTGTTCTACCCCTTTCTGTTTCAGGCTGAGAATATAGTGTCCATAACAGCCTTTTCCCCAGACACCTTTATATGGAAACTTGGCCTTAGGAAGAAAAGGGAGGAATTAGAAGAGTTAGAACCAAATAGCTCACTGTCCTCACTTAACTGCTGACTTGCATAAGGGTTAGGCCAGCTTCTTCAGACTTGTGGGACAAGATTATGAGAGTTAACCGGTGTATTCCATTTTGTTCTGTGACCTTTCAGATTCTCTTTTTAAAGAGTGTGTGACTGAAGAGAAGTGGCCCTTGAGGGGATAGTCATGAACTGGGACTAGGATTATCTATGTCCAGTTTTTAGTTCTGCATTAAACTCCATGTGATCTTTGGCAGATGACTTCTCCCTGTAGGCCAGTGAGAGAACTACTGTATTTCCCTCTTATTTTGCGCATTCTGGATGTAAGTTCCTCTGAGAAGAACCATACCCACTCTAAAGAAATAACATTGGCTGGAATTTTCAGGAACTACTGTTACCAAAAAAAAAAAAAAAAAAAAAAAAGGTCAAAAAAAAGTCAAATGCAGCACAAAAATTCTGCAATGAAGAAAAGTCAGGAACAACTGTGAGACAATGTGAGATGTCAGGTGCCTGGAAGCCACACTGATGAAATGGCAACTCCTTCCCACATTCCCAAATAATCTTTTGTCTATATACATTTGAATGCAACATATACATAGAGAGAGAGACTAGGACATTATCTGAGCAGTGCTGCTGTAAGGAAACCTGTCACGGCATTTATTTGTCTTTTGATATACAGCTGCCATAGCAAACCCTGCATGATTTTCAGGAGCCACAATAAAACTGTATTAGTTCTGAGGGCTAAAAAGTAAAGCCAAATGTATAACTGCCTTAGCTCCTGCCATGGTAAATGTCAAGATGGAACAATCCATCTTTTCCTTGGGAAGAAATAACCCAACCTAACAAACATTGTGTGATTCAGCAGTAGTTCCATTAATCAGTCAGTCATTTGTAAGAAAAGGTTTTGTCATTTTGTTTATATTAATATGAGACTTATTCAAATGCAGACAAGCTGAAAGTATAAGCTTAAAACATGCCAAACATCTTTTACATTTCCTGGAAACATCTGGTTTTAGTCTAGTCCAAGGCACATGTTTGTGGTTACATGTTGAAGCTTCTTTAGTTTGCCAGATACCTCGTACATGCTGCAGCACAGCTGACATGATATCCTGAAACACAGCATGGAAGTATCTGTAAAACATGATGTTCCCAGTAAACCAGTTGAACTTCTGTTGTAACTTTCTTGTAATGAAAGAAACAACTAAAAAGCTCTGTGACAGCCTTCTGCCATCACTGTATGGTGCAGTTAATTAGTTAAGTTTAGAAATTCTGTACATGCCTCACTGGTAATATCCAGAAGACGGAGAGTGATCCCGATGCCGCATGCCTCACATGCTCAAAACTCCTATTAAACTTAATGGGAGTTTGGGGGGATGCGAGGAATGCAGGATTGACCTTTATGGTTAAAGATGAATGTGTGCTCTAGACTTCAAAGATTAGGTGCCCCTGCCAGTCTGGAGTGTGCAAGTGATCAGCACGCCAAGTGCCGAAGGCGTCTGCTAAATATCACACCACAGCTCAAAGCTGTAATTAAGAAAAATATAAACTGGCTCAAGGAAGAAAAATATTAGTAATAATTGAAAATGCTTTGGCTGTTGCTTTTGTCCTGATGATCTCATTAGTTTTGGTTACAGAAACAGTTCTCACACTGGCTGACATGGGGCACGCTTTGTTTGTGCTCTCATTCTACCCACATCTTTCCCAGTTAACTTTTATTGCTCGATACAAAGGTCAAATCGAAGGCTTAATTAAATTGTATATGGGAAACTATAAACTTATTTTGGAAGGGAGTACAAAAACATTTAAAGCCATCCCAACTCCTCTCCCCCAGACACTCCTCAATTTCTTGTGAAGAAAAAGAGCATGTGGTATTGGCATTCTTTCCCTTAAGGGGAAACTGCACCTCTTTTTGCTTGAAAATTTACATGTTACAAATATCCAGCCTTTTCATAAACTGCTAATTGTGTTTGCAAGTGACATTTGTAAGCACAATTTTAATTTAGCTCTGCAGCTCTGAACAGACAAAGGTCCATTTTGCAAAAAGCCTGGATATAATCTTATGCTCGCAGCAATATAAATTCAATTTACAGCAAGGATCTGTACTTCATCTGCTTAGCTTTACAGAGATTGTACCACCCAAATAACTACTACTACCCACCTGCTTGAAGTTAGGCATACGCTCTCAGCCCTGAGGCCTAAAACTGAAAAGCAGCATTTCTCTCAGCTGAAAACCCTCACAGGTCATATACAGGCACCAGTTACAAATTCTCCGTCCCAGAAAAAGCAAATCGCATAGCTTGAGAGGTTTGAGTACACTACAGCCTGTGCACCACCAACCCACCAGAAGTTTGTCACAAGCTAGCTGCCACAGCTGAGCGTTTTTGCAGCACTGAGATTCTCAAAGTTCCCGTTCGGCTGTTGTCTAGCCCTAGCAGCATAAGAATTCTCTGGATCCTTCAGGTTCCATCTCCAAAAGCTCTCTGACACTTAGGTTTCTGCAGCGACTGTGCACCCAAGCCCCAGGGAGCTGTGAGCTCCGTGGCCCTTGGTCGCTATGGTGGAGGTGGAGGATGGCCTGACGGGCTCCTCTCCTCTGCCAGACCTCCTCAGCACAGGCTCGCAGGACCTCACGCCAAACCTTAAGAGAGCAGACAGGTATCTGCTAGCTGGGACAGTAGCTAAAATGGGCACCAGTGACAGACAATATCTAGGTTCAAATCATTACTGTGGCTCATTTAGAAAGGATGCTTGAACCCAGGTCTCTCTCCTGCCCTCTCCAGTCAGAAAAGATAAGCAGAGAGGAGTGTCCCTCAGACCAAAGCAGGCTCTGCAGCATTGCTGCATGCTCTAACTACCTACGTCTGCACTGAGAGCAAAGTGGCCCAAAAATATGCTGGAAAGAACTACTCAAACTAATTAACAGAGTGTCAGCCAAAAGTTAAGAAACAACAGAAACTGCTCCATGCCACTGAGTGAGGTCTCTTCATGCTTCTACAAGGAGACGGCACGAAGACAGACTGCTATCTGCTTAGGAAGCCATACTTTCACATTTTGGCTTAAGTAGATACCGTATCCTTAAGGAGTGGGCAGGAGAAAATAAACCAGAGAGGAATTCCCCTCCCACCAAATAGCTCTGTGGCTCAGGACAGAGCCCTTTCAGCTTTGCGAGGCCAGGTTCCTTCAACATGTACGTTTCATGCACAGCCTAAATCCCTGAACACGGTACCCACGAACAAGGCATCAACTTCCAGCATGGCAGGCACAGGAAAACGATCACAAACATCTCTAAATGATGACTGAAGGGCTCTTTTCACCCTGCAAACATGCTGCTCTCATCATTCCTCACTCTTTAAAAGCCAGTCAAATTCTTCCAGTTATCGCCATTGCTCCCTGAGAAACGCGGGCAGACGTGATTCCTGCTGCATGAATTTGAAGCCACCAGGTCCCAGTGTCATTCACAGTAATGATGGTGGCAGTGAGGATTTAAAATGTTGCCTGTATTTCTGTCATTTCTTGAGCACACATAGAACCTTACACTACAAATCTTTTAAAGAGGTTCTAATAGGATGTAATTATAATTGATGTTTAATTGTAGAATAAACATTGAATTCACTTCAGTCCACGTATCATCTGATTTCTTTTAATCTAGATGACAAAAAGGATTAGTTATAATACCAAAGCGCAGTTCTGCTCCGTAGATCAATCAGTAGGAAACATTTGTTTATTGAATCTTTCCAGTACTTCATTTCAGTCAGAACTGAAATCAGAAGAAACTGTGGCAAGATATTATCCTGGATTAATCATTTTAGACTTAATACCAAGAACTGCAAAGGAGAACATCACAGCATTAGGCTTCCTTCAGCTCCGGTATGGGAAGTTTAAATTAGTCTTTTCTCCTGCTCTAGCTTGGCAACTATTCAGCATGCATATCCTCTATTTCACATTGCGAGGTTTATCCAGCCAACCAGAACCTCAGCTCTATCACAGCTGACAGTTATTGACAGAGAGGACGATTAGAGCCATCACTCTACTGAATATCTGTAGCAAGAAGAACATGTTTCATGTGAAAATACCAACTGGCTTAAAAGCATTATCTTATTAGTAGCATGCAGTGAAACTGATGAACCCTTATCACATTCAGCAGGATGACGAATACCCAAATCAACACAAACGAAAAGAAGATATATAACCAGGGGTAAAAAATAAACTTTTCTAATAAAATGTCTTACAAAATGAAGCACCACCATTAGCATATGCAGAAGATGATGTTCAGTGTTCAGGCTGTGGAGCAAATTAAAGGAAGGAAATTCCTGTTTGCAGCTGGCAATGATCCCGTTCCCCCAGTTCCATTCTGAGAGGGTGGGAACCGCTCCTTCCAGTTTTCATGGGAGACATCTACACCAAACCAACCAGGACTGAATTTAGCTGGTCTGCTAACACTGCGGTACATAATAGACTTAGAGCTATAAATCTTCCCCCTTTTTCAGGGAAACCAACACCACTAAACTTTACGTTGGCCAGGATCGACAAAGTGGTGACCACTTTCTTCTCCCACTTAGCCATATGGAAAAAATGCTGCTGGCCGTAGCCCACACAGTAGATAAAAACCCCTGAAGTATTAACTCCATCGTGAGAACGATGCACCATTTTGAGATAGATGAACGTTGCACTGGAACTCAAAGACCTGCAACTTCTTCCCTCTGGGACTGGCTTCCCTCTACACCGATGTGCTCCAATTTGACTGCTCAGATGACAGTAGTTACAAAGCCAGCGTGGTTCCCAGGGCCCTTCTCCAGGCACTGGCAGCACCTCTCCAACAGCTCATGCCAAGGAGCTGAGGGTGGTCGTGAGAAAATCTATTTGTTTCTAAGGAGGAAGAAGCTGGAGAGCACAAAAGCAGCAGGGTGTTGCTGCAAGTGAGTGTACAGCAATAGGAAACTCCAAATCAGGAAATGGAATGACCTTGAATGAATACATAAAGGCCTATTTCTTCTTGTTTCTATGCACAGAACCAGCATGGACACATGCAGCACACTTTTTAGGTGACGGAGCACGTGCCTTGCTTTCTATGTGCTTCCACCAAGCCACGGAAGCTTTGACAGGCACCGAGTCTTCTCTTTGAGATTTATCAGTTATTCTTAATCTCCTGTCATAAGAGCTCCAATAAGGGCAAAAACCCACTGGAAGTTCATGAGAGCTGACACCATGTGCTGCGATGGATCTGTTGGCACTGCTGCAGTATATTATGCAAATATGCATCAGTGGACTTTGTAAAACATAAATTATGTAAATGCCCATTTAGAGACTCTTCAAAATGCACAGTACTTGCCTGATGCTTGGAGACAATTAATATTTCTGACATGAACCTGCACTTGTGGAAGTCTAGGCCTAGCAAACCTTCTTTTGCATGCAGGTTCAATCTTGTGATGATGGACTTTTGCTCTGTAAGTCAATTGTGTCATGATCTGCTTAAGCTGCGTATCACTGACACCGTAGGTTTTAAGAGGCTCTTCAATTTGCTATTGTGGCAGTGCTCCAAAAGATCCAATCTGGAATTCAGGTATGCAGTTATTCATTTGAGATTATGAAGGGCTTTTCTTTTTAATTAAGACTTTGTATTTTAATTGATGCATGCCAAACATCTGCCTGTCTGCATGAAGCCACATGGCTCATTCTGCTGTGGGGGTAAGGGTTTGAGTCGTGGTTCTCCATCTCTGCAGTCCTGTTCCTGGCCCTCGGTCAGACTTGAGTCAAGGCCAAAACACAAAGAGCAGAAACAAACAAGAATTTGGGCTTGACTACAAGCTCAGGCCACAAGCTTGACACAGGAAGTATAGGTTGATTCCTCAGGGCGCTCAGTACTTATTAGGAAGGCTGGGCTCCCACTTGGGGATTAAATCAAGCAGTTAGATTTGATTTTTTAATTTTTTTTAGAGCATCCTAAACATCTTGAATTGCTCTTAGTAGACTCATTCCTGGCATCTGAGATCTTAGCAAAATCTAGGCCAAAAAATATCTCCTCTCCTACAAAAGAAAACTTCATGGAGTATTTACCATAAGATAAAGAATTCTTTACCATAAGGTAAAGAATTAGGAAAAACTAGGTTTTCAGGAGTAGTAAACTCGGCATCTGTTGGATTCATTAAATTCTTGTTTAACTTGAGCTGAGATGGGTGAAATTAACCTTTATACTTCAACAGTGCTCTTCCTATTTGAAGCAACTGAATCGAAGTATCTTACCGAGGGTATCTTTCTACTTTATAACTTCAAAGAACATTTATTCAGAGATAGCATGTGAGGATCACATAATTGGAGCCAGCTGATGGAGAAAGGGCTGCATACTGAGCTAGCTGGGGAAAAAATACCTAATTTAGGGACGGATTACAGATCTGAAGCGAAGTTCATAAGACTGGTGTGTTATAAAAAGAAGTAATAGTTTTGCAGACCCACAGAGACAGTGCAAGGTGAATGGCAGAGTTGTTCTCGTCACTGCTGGCTGAGTAATCCCCTGAGCTGTGAACAAAGTCCTATAAAAAATCAAGGAGCTCAGAAGACAATTTGCAACCACCTCAGTTTTCTTTAGGCTGTCTGGGCTCCTTTGGACACAGACAATAATTTCTGTGGATCTGCAGTAGCTATCATCACAGGATCATGATGTCGATGGAGGCATTCATGTACGGCTGTCAAATCGACAATGGGAAGACATGTATCTTGATAATTAAAAGACAGTGAAGAACAAATGTAGACAATTTCAATTTAATTGAAACCCAACATTTACTGGTATCCAGAACAGATACCAAGTTACCAGTCATTTACCAGCTGCAGTCAAGCCTTAAACTAGAGCCCCACAAATTTTCAGCTAATTACAAATTTAGATTAAAACCATGCAAAATAATTACAAAAGATAGGACTATTCATTTCGCTGAACCCTCTCCAACTGATCTGTGTTGGGATAGGCACTACACATCATCCAGCTATCACTGACTTGCTGCACTCAAGCAATGCAGGCTGATAACATCTTCAGAGCTTAAAGCAAGTCAAGGCAGGCTGTTGTAACAGGGAGTACAGATACTCCTGGCACATGTCACCGAGCCATAAGAACCTCTAAGTTCTGACATAGCTACTCCATAAAGCAGAAGACATTTTGAGATGAAAGCTGGCAACACCCAGAGCATGTATTTCTAGTGTGGCGTGGGAGAAGAAAAGGCAGGAGGAAAGACAATCTTGTAGCTTTCTCTGCAACAAATTGTCACACTTCACTAAATATCAAAAGGCCGTTGATAATAAATTGAAAAAATTGCTGTGGAATGATAGTGGTCATGCAGCTCTAAAAAACTAGTTTTCTTGTAAAATTCCAAGGGATGGAAATCTCATTTGTGTAAGGATTACTGTAGGTAGTATCGTCCCTTGAGAGAAAAAAGTCCTTTGTGCGTGGGCTGATACTCGATCACTTCCCCCTGCATTTCCACCAGTTTCCATTTAAAAATTAGAATCAAATTGCTTAAGTGATAATCCTTACACCAAGATGAGTTAGAAACTGAACTGGGAGAAGTGTCTGAAGCTTGCTTTGGACTTTACTATTACTAACCCATTACACAGGGATGTGTTTTGCTAATAGGTTTTGCTTAAAACTGAGCATCTGTGAGAGCACCTGAAAAACAGAAGCAATTTTACCAAAGTGTCTCCAAACAGTGACTCAGAGCATGGCAGAGCTCGGCCGGGCATCCCGTTTTGCCAGACAAGAAAAGAGAGGTACGGGAATGGGGGGAATGGGGTGCCTGGTGACAACCAAGAGAGCCAGACCTCCATTTGCATTGAAACTGGCAGGGATGTGAAAGGCCACGAGACGGGCTCATCACTGGCGAAAGGGAGAGTAAGAAAAACACATACCTGCTGATGAATGAGACAGAAATGAGAGGACACAGAAAAGCCCGAGGTGTGACAAGCCTTTTCTGCCTTGGTTTCATGGACAAGATCATTGCTCAGGTTCCTGTGGCTGAGTTCAGGAAGTGAAATATTACCCACAGCAGAGGAAACTTGAGTTAGGGATTGCGTGTTGGTGCTAGGCTAAGGACCAGCATTAGGGCTGTGCAGGCAGCTGGCTCTGGGAAGATGTAAAACCCCTCTCATTGAAGGTATTAAAGCCAGACTAGGCACACAGGGATGGGTTGGGTAGAGCTGACAGGCTTGGAGCACAAACACACACTAGAGAAGCTTCTTCAGCTCTGTTTTCAATCTTCTGAGGATCTATTCATTTTGATGAATCTATTCCATGTGAAAAGCAAATGAAAACGAACTATTCAATCAGTTTGTGGCTAAATTTGTAACTATAAAAACTGAGGGTGAACATCTTGTAAAAGGAATATACATTGGCAGCTATTGCTGATGAAGTGCTATCAATAGGCATTAAAGCTGCAAATGGCAAGGTGTTGGCAAAGCGAGAGGAATTGCTGCAGGAAGTAAAAAGCCAATCTGTATGATGAACAGAGTGTACATAAAGTAGAGCAAATTACCAGACACACAGACATGAGAGCACAGAGGCTTGGGAGCTGATTAAGAAGTCCTTGTGAAGAAATCTTGAAGGCTGGCCAGTTCCTCCTAATTCTCTGGCACCTGTTCCAGCTGTTCAGTGAGAGAAAAGAGCACTGTCTGTGATGGGAGCGAACACGTGGTCCTGTATTACGGGGAGACGATGGATGCGCAACACCATTGCAAATGGCTGCTTGGAACTGCCATCCCCTCTTCAGAACAATCCTGCTTTTCAAGGCCTCAGTAATCTCAGATAAATGCCAAGAGGGAGACTTGAAAGGCCCAGCTCTGGAATTCCTCAGTGAGGAATAAGCTGGGCGTGTGGCTGGATTAACTGCGCGCCACTGGCACCTCGAGTGTGTGACATTTGGAGGCTCTGCTGCTGGGGCTCTACTTTCTGAACACCTTTTCCTGTACATTTGCAACCTGAGAGAGAGGTCATAGCCGTAAGACCTCACAAGCCCATCCACTGCTGTTTTTCCTTAAAACCACAAGCCTGATTTTTATTTTTCACTTCCTGGGTTTTCTCAAGACATTCCTTTTCCCCATTTCTTTCTAATTAAAAACAGTAGAGCCCTGCTCTTTGGTCTGCTAACTAGAGAAAAAATTGTTTTCGGAAGAAGAATATGCATTATGGACCTCTACTAGTTTGAATGGTGGAAACACGCAGCAGCTAAGTACCCTCAGGTGTTTTGGGTTTTTTCCATTACAGAGAAAATATGGATCATTTGAGGTTTGTCTCCAATATTGTTAATAATGGCTTGTGCTAGGGAAAAATTAATTGTAACTGGACTGAGTTTGATAGAACTGAAAGTTGAGCTTGGCTTACAGTCATAAAGGGACCGATTAAGCTTAGGGTTTGTACTGGAAGATTATTCTCTGGTTTGCCTGTTTTCCAGGAAAACGTCAAGACAAAAAGTCACAAACATGATCAAAAGTCTGATTTACATGCCCATTTGAAAACTGTCGTTAAGCTTTAATTCTTCCCATTTATGAGATAGTCTGCTGTAAATAAAAGCTGAGTAGGCAGAGGTAGCCTGTTAAGAATTCATTACCGTCTTTCCGCTTATATATGGAAAAGTCCCCCAAATTACAAACATGACTGCTTTAATTGGGGATTCTGGGTGCTGCAGCAGTGGAAATAATGAAGCATGCATGAGATTTTGATTGTTGAACTTTAATCAGCTAGCTTTCTTCACTGTTCTACAGTGGAAATAATAGGAAACAGGCAATTGCAGACATCATCCAAGTACTTTTTCAAGGGTGCGTGTAACTAAGTTGTCTTGTTTTCAGATACAACGAGCATCTATTAACTCCCACTAAAATCATGGCCTTGAAACTCATCTGAAAGGAAACCCAAGAGCAATGCTGCAGTGGCACCGGGAGCACGGCTGTCAGTTTTCTCTACAGTGCACCCCCAGAGCAAGGCAGCAGCTGCACCATGCCCACAAACCTCTCCAAGGAGCCTTCTACTGTGTATTCTAATAGTGCTCTTTGCAGCAGCTGATACAGAGGTGACTGAGCACAGCTGGATTGAACAAGGTCGGTATCTTGGACAGCTTTTCTTGGTGCATACTAGGGAGAGGCCATCCTGCCCTCAACGCACGTCACTGCACACACGCTGTAGCTGCCAGAGTACTAAGCGCAGATCAGCTTTAGCACCCAACAGCGGATGGGGACGACCACTGTTTTTGCTCTTTGTGTGCAGTGTGGGGGAAGAAGGGGAGCTTGTGAAAGACAGTGTGGGGATGGCATCAGGATGGGAGGAAAATGTATGGTTGCTTTCTGCAGCTTCCCAGTAAGACCTGTATTTTGGTCAAAAACACCATAGCACACCGAGTTCCATTTTTCTTTTTAAAACTGCCTGGCTCTAGAAATGGAAAGAACGCTCCATATGCGGCCATGGGCCCTTTTCCACTTCGTTGCACCGTACTGTAGTTACGTCTGCCAACTTGACATAAAACACTGCATACCACTGTAAGTACCAAGAGAATCGGGTCTGGCCTTGCAGAGCTCTGAATGACTACCTTAAGGTCAGGGTACTGGTGAAACCAGTCTGAATAACTTCCCCTCAACACACTTCAAGCACTAAATACTTCCCTTTGGTTTGGGTAGCAAGATACAGAAGGAAACCACACCATCAGTGCTGCAGAACACACCCAGCTCAGTGTGGTGCTGCTGGGCAGTGCCAGCCTGATGGCAGAGCACAAAACCATACCCCAGCATGAGCAGGGAGACAGAAAGCCAGGAGATAGACTACCAGATATATACAGATGTTTGCAGGTATAAGAATACTTTTGACTCACGTGTTATGGTGCCCTTTAAGCCTTCAAAATTAAGAACACACTTTTTCAATAGCTCTGGAGCTTTACTGCTAGTGTAGTACCTAACTTTTAAAAGATCTGCCAGTAAAATATGACTTAAGAATGAACACAAGAAAACCCAAACAAACCCCCGCCTCATCATCTCCTTTAAATCCTGGAATTCTTTAGTTGTTAAAGCCATACTTCAGTTAAATTCCCAGTGTTTGGGTAAAATTTATGATACAGCAGCCAAGTAACTTATATTCTTATTTGGAATGAGCTTTCTAAATTCCGCTTCACTACTGATGCCAGCCTCTATACTATATTCTATCATTTGCCAATGAAGACTTTTCTCTGGAGTCAAGACATTCAGATGATTCACATTTTCTTTGCATCTTTTTAAAATGAAAGGTTTCCTTGTCTCTGTAATTCCCATTCCCCACCCTCCAGTTTCTTTTGCTTTCACTGTACAGAGCCAGACTGTGATATTTATTCCCTTACTTAACAATGAATAGTACACCGTATCAGTGAGAGCCCTTCTGAAATCAATGAGACATTTTATGGAGTATGGTTCTACTCATTGTGAGCAGGAGTGTTCCAGTCTGGCCTGAAGAAAGATCCAAGATGACATAAGTTGAAATGAATACAGTTACTCACCACTGTAATACACGTTAAACAGACAAGACCTGGGCAGCTGGAAAACTATTTCAGTAGCTGGCAAATATTTTGACCCCCTAAAGCAGGTAACAAGGGAGTTCTTAAAGCATTACTGTCTTGACACTAATTCCATAAAAATCAATGGAAAATGTAACTTTTCACATTTCTAAAAAGTCTTTTGTTCCAGAGCCCTAGCAGCAAATGTGGCAACACTCCTAGGACGTATTACCTCCATTTTTCAGATGAGATACTGGAGACTGAAGAGGCTAAAATGATCTGGGTGCTGGTCACCAGATCACTGGAAGAAGCCTGCAGTTACCTTCAGATTCAGCAATACCTTTGTACACTTCAGTCCAGACACTGATGCAGCCAGATGCCACTTCATTCTAAGTCCAGGCATTTACCAAAAGGTAATTTACCTTCTCTCTAAATCAAAATCGAGTAATGATATGCTGGGTTTCAAGCTTGTAGCTCACAATTCTTATCCCACAATATTTGATGAGGGATTGCCTTTGTTCTGTTTGTACAGCTCCAAGCACAGTAGCGTCCTGATCTAAAACTGAAGCTCCTGCATTCGAGAAAACCAGGGATATTTGGAGCAGGATCAAGCCTTTTCTGTATTTACCTAGGGTGTACAATAACTCAATGCCTGATCTTCCTAAGAATAAAAAGAGAAAATGAGAATGACATTAAGGTTCTTAAAAAAAAATAAAATAATCCCACAAGATGATACCAGTATACAACAGCTCCCGCTGATGTGAGGTGAAGTAAATTACAAGCTGGAAGTATCACAGGCAGTGTTATCACGGGGAAAACTGTCAGCAAATAGACAACAGAACAGTGAAAGATTAAATAGCCTTCCCCAAATCATGCAGCCCCCTAGAAGTTTCACATCCAATGTGATACAGCTTACAGTGAAGTTGTGATGAGATTATATTTGTGCGTGTGGTGTTGGTTTTTTTTTTTAATATTTCCTACAATGGAAAGAAATAGCACCAGGTTCCCAAAGGACTCTTTGGTAGGCTTATTACAGCTACTTAATTCAGAGATTCTTAGCTTCTGTAAGAAGTCACAAAGCCACCCAGCCTGCCTCTAAAAAATCAAGTTACCTAATGACAACATATGCCTCAGCATCTGGAGATTACCATGCAACATACACACCAAACCTTGTTTGCAAAGGCTGAGAGAGGCAATAGCCTGCTTTTTGTCCTACCTGCTACGTTGTTAGATTATTATCCTTGAAATATACTGAATGATTATGTAGAGATACCTCCATGCATGACCAAGTATACAACGCAATTAACATCTTAAAGCCATGTGGTACATGTCTAATCTTACCGCTCTCTTCATATTTTTCCCCATTCCCATATTTACTGATATTCATTTATTTGTTTTTTGCCCTGGCCTATGCTGAGCTAATCAAATCTCCTTTCAAGTCAGCAGAAATCAAGAGCCAGCTCAGTGGCAGGTAGTAGGTGCGCTGGTAGAAGTGAAGGGTGGGCTAGGCCTGGCTGTAATTATCACTGTGACGGTGGACTTGGCAGTCTTAGGTTTATGGGTGGACTCCACGATCTTAAAAGGTCTTTTCCAACCTAAATTATTTTTATGGTATCATAGAAACATCATCCATAAATGTTTATGATGTGTTAATAATTCTGGACCAGATTCTGTGAGAGACAGAGGATGGGGAGATTTGGACGTAACACTTTCTGAAGAGCTTTGGGCTCAGCACAGCTGGAATACTCTCATCTGATTTCACACACCTGACGCAGCCAGAGGAGACCTGAACTGCCAAGTGAGACTTGGGTTAGTATCGTGATGGTTAAAGGAAGAACTAAAGATGACAGAAGGTCTCCTCATGCTCAGATCTGAAGGGTGGCTGTGACTGCAGTAACAGTGGGACAGTGACAGTGTTGACATCTGTACAGCCAGAACAGAAAGAGAGGGCTTCTCTTGTTGCCACGAGTGGCATAGGCCCAGTCTGGCTGTTGACCCTTGGCTTTGCTTCTTTCCCAACCTCCTCACATCTCAGCTGGTTTGCCTTTCACACGCATGAAATCATGGATGTTTTCCAAGAGAGATGCTGAGGGCATAAAACACTCATCACCCCCAATTTACTGGAAGGAAAATGAAGATACTTCCCTCAGGTATCTCTAAGCAATTTGCTGTTTATTTTTTGGTAGCTTTTTTTTCTGACATTTCTGCTTTTCTGCACATCCCAATTGCTTCCCCCAATCAAAGTGCTATTTTTGCTGTTTGCTGCAAGTATTTTTGGGCACCCAGTGTGCTGAAAGGAACAGCACAAGTTCTCTGACAGGTAGATGCAGCCTGACACTAAATCACAGTAGCACTGAGGTAGCACGAGAGCTCACCCTTTGGAGGGGCAGCATTCGTCAGGTGCTCTGCTGGTGTGCAGGTGCTGGCACAGAGAGACCTTATGGAGCACTTACATGTAAAAAACCTTTGCACTTTTCTTGCATCCAAAACAAGACAGAACATATGGTCTGAGCACACAAAAATGTTAAGTATCATCTGTTTTAAAAGACAAAAGGTAGTTAAGATTTATAGGGAAGCTGGCTAACCCCAAACCTCTCATCAATATCTGCTCTCTGTGGAAGTGAACAAAATGGGCTTACCCATATACACGCACCGCGGGAGGGGCTGCGTGGCAGTAATTGGGTCATGGAAGTGAAGGAATTCATTTGTACACGTATAAATGCAGCATTAGGAATGTGCAGTAGCACGCAGAGCAGTCATTTCAATTTTACTTGTTTATGTACCTCTTGTAAAAATAATCATTTACGGTCATTCTAAGCCTGTCCTAATGTAAATCAAATGAACAAATCAGTATATTACTGCCATCTCCTTTGGGCTAGTTTATTTGGCAGCTGGGTTTGTTAGCACTGTTAGGAACCAAGGTTGTCTGTCATCCCACAATGCACAACTTAAAGGGCATTAAAAAGAGGGGAATGGAACACTGAGGCTAAATACTTAAAACGAGTGGTTGCTCATCCCTGTTTGCAGGAGGCACTAAAGGAGGCTGAGTATAGGGTTGTTCAGGTTCACAAACCTGCGTGAGAGGCTGCTGATGGGAGGGCAAGGCTTGTTGTCCTGCCTCCCTTCCCTTGTGCCCATGTGGCAAGGGACGGGGGCTGCCCATATTGCACTCATCTCCTCCCAGACTGGAGCAGCAGCTGTATTGCCCTGTGCCACATCTCATGAACAGCTCTCAAGATCTTCACCTGTTGGACAAAGAGGAAACTCACCTCACAGAAAGCAGTGGTTGGGCTGCTTCGCAACAGATAAGCACTTGGATAGCTGCACACTGTATGGAACAGTCAAAAGCTTTTTTTCACTCCAAAAGTGAAGGAATGAGAGGGTTCATCATTATACCCAACCCCATCCCCTGATAATGTTCTGCTTATTTCCTCCCAGGTGGCTGGGAAGGGAAAGACTTCTCTTGACAAAGTGGCAAAAGTGGGAAGTAATGCCTAATTCAAAAGAAAGACTTGATAGAAAAATCTTTCCCTAGATAATTCTGGCATCTCAGGATATGAATTACTCTTATTTTTACTAGAGAGGAGTCTGGAATAATCTGGGGAAAAATAAGGGCTTCTGGCTTGCTCAAAAGCATTGTTGAGAGGAAAGCTGAAGGCACGTTTGCTTGTACCCAGCAAGTTCTGTATGCAATCTGATGGGTATCAAATTGTGTTATGCGTGAGCACAGAAGAGAGCACAGAGGAGCCCAGTCCTTTAATAGAACCTCGAAAATAAAAGGGTTTTGGAAGAAGATCACTATAGTGTAAGTAGTCACTGTATCTGCTCAAAATAGTCCCTGTGGGAAAATAGACCTTCAGAACCCTCCAGTAAAAAAGCTCCATCACATTTAATCCTTCTTGAAACATAACCTGGGGTGCCAAGCAGGAAAGGAATAGGGACAATGGAGAGGAGAAGCGCATGTACCAAACTATTCCTGACAACTGCCCTGGGTTATGCCCCAGCACGATGAGTTGCCCCACACACAAACCTGGATGGGTTTCAGCTTATATACCACCAGGAAGAAAAACCTCAAACCAACCATAGTTAGAACTCTACTGCTACCTGTTTATTTACCTCTATCAGAGATACAGTTCACACCTGAAATGCTTCTTCTTGGTCCAGCTCAGAAATTAACACATTGGTAAAAGCAGACAGAGTACCTCTCATTTTTATGACCTCTAAGAAAAACAACACAAGATCCTGCCACTTGCTCTGTTCCGTGGGCAACATTCTGCACAGCAGCATTTCCTGCTCAGCATCCAACTCCAAATGAATACAGACAGGTATCTGCTATCGTAGTTGCCATTTGATAGTAGGGATTGTATTCTGTCCTGAATCTGCCATCTCCCTCTAGAGCGAACTTGGCTGGATGGCTAGCATTCATTAGAAACGCAGTTATCCGTATTTCGACTTGACATCAGTTGTTTCCTCCCTTGTAGTTTACAGATACCTTCTATTTGATAGGAAACAATAACTCTCATTGGCATTTGAAATCATGATGTCACCAAACCTCAGAGGTTAGTGGGATGTGGTTTGTAATTGCTGCAGCAGAACACAAGGCACACATCGTTAACTGCTGACGAGTGTAACGTCTCACACACTTGAACCCCAAGCAGGAAATGGTGCTCTCCCGAGTAGCACACCCCACAGGAGCAGTGAGAGCTGACAGTGGAACAGATAAGAGGGCTGCAGCCGACAAGGCCCTCTGCTCCTGATTTTTCTGCAGCTTCCCTTCAAAGGGCCCAAAGACTCTTCCTGAGTCTTTGAGCCCTCAGGTGGTGGGGAAAGAAGTCTTGTAAATTTGTATAGCAGCGTCCCTGGGCGAGGCCCTCTTCAGTGCTGTCTGAAGAATCACAAAGAACCTGGACTGTGAGGGATCTCCCAGGGGATGCTGTGCAATAGATGTGCTTATGCAAAGGACACCTCTGACAGAAGGGAGCGTGGGCATGTTGCCAAGCCCATACAACATGTGCACAAGGACTGCAAACCTGCTGGCCCGAAACACTTCTTGCCCCTCAAATATTGTCCCAGAAAATCAGGCTTCAAAACAAAACACAGCATTTCCTCAAAAGAAAGGACATCTTGAACAAGCGTCTCCTCTTGCCAGCTACCACAGAACCAGCCTTGCACATAACCAGAGCTATTTCAAACCAAAATATCTGAAGGCACTTCTGAGGCCCTCTAGGGAAGACCTTATTGAGACAGGGAGTTTGGTGGCCTGGATGGACCCTGCTGTTGTGAACATTTCAAATGAGACTACAGGAGACAGGTTGTGTCTCGCCTGTGTCTAACAGTGATCCATAAGCTTCATGTTTTGGATTATGGGGGCAAGACAAGTACCACAGAGCCTCCAGCGCAGGCAGAGGTAGCTCCTGGAGTCACAGACACAGTCTGGCAAATCCAGTCTCGTCTCAGTCCCACTTCCAAAACTCTGGAAGGGAATTTACCTTCTGCACAAGAATGCAGAGAGAATAAAATTACTTTGTGAGCAACTGATGCACATATACTACTACGTCTATACAGTTCTGTGAGCATGTCCAACTTTCCCCCCAGGTTCTTCCAGTTAGTATTTGATCAAAGGGCCAGTTTTCTCAACTAATTGGGGATATCTTTTCTGCTAAAGGTAATTCCATTTGTAGGGAGATGTTAGGAGGGATTCTTCAATGCCTGTGTCAAACTTGTGAGACACAAATCCAAGTTTCTAGAATTTCATGAACTTCAAGGAAACAAAGAAACTTCGCATTCCGTAAGTTTTCTGCAACTTTTTTTTTTTTTTTTGAATATAGTTTGCCTCATATTATGCAGGAAAACATTGCTGCAGCTTATTTACTATATGTAAGTAGATTTGCTAGCTGAAAAAATCTTATCTATGGAATAATTACTTCCCAAGTGAAAGCAAACATTCATCAATACACACAAAAACCCCCAACTCATGAATTTGATTCTTTGTTGTAAAAGACATCAAAGCAATAAAAACTTGAATAAATTAACTGAGGCTACAGAAAACTCTTCCAAATTTTATTTTTCAGAGATTTGCTAATGTACTGAAAACAAGAAAATAAATTAAGGGTCACATCCACACTAAAAGACAATCCAACCACATATTTACAAATATTGTGTGGAATGTTTCTTTACTGAAGTTTTCCAAGAGTTTGATATCTAAGCTGCATTACTGAAAAAAACTCCTTGCTGCACCGGACTCCTCAAGTCAATACTTACATCCTATTAACAAAGAGATGCACTTCAATGCTTTGCTGAATGGGGACGGTATGCTGATTTTAGGACATATCTGCAATGAATCGGCCTCTACCAAGACAACTGAAATCTCTTGAGAGCTTGTCATGGTACTTGGGAGCCACTGAGAGCTATGAGAAGGTTGCCCACCTACAGCGCTGTTGTTGGAGGTATCTCCACACAGTCACACTCTGAGTCACTCAGAGCATTGTCCCGCACATCCTCCTCTCATCAAAGTCACCCAAAAGAGCAGCCACTACACAACCAGTCTCCCAGATGCCACCTTACTGTGACTGCCTATCTCCCGGTAATGAAATAAATGGACAGATGACCTCTCTGTGGCTTTCAAGGGTGGATACAGACTGTAGAGACATGAGTGACACAGCCCATGCTCCACCTTTCTCTCTGAGACAGGATGGCAGGAGCCACCTCATAGCACTGGTGTTCACAGCCAGTTTGCAACTAAACAGTTGATCTGGGAAGACGACTGCAGCTTTTGACCTCTTGCACTGTGACATGAATAACCTCCAAGGCCACTTGTTTGAGGAGAAAGGTGCTCCACACATGAGAAGCTATTTCAGGCTACAGTTACGAGGCAGGGAGTGAAAACAGGTGTTTTAATTTCCTGATGGAGACAACTTGGCCCTGCTTCTGTGTGGGAGCTGGGGAAAAGGATCCAAGAGATCCAGTCTGGGTAGGAGATCATACAGGGCCATTGGCATCTGGATTTCCTTCACACAGATGGTATAAGCAATGTCAGCACAACAGTGATCCTCATGGAAAGCCAGAGCAGCAAACAGGTTGCTTTGGGCTCAGATACCCACCTTTGAGTGTTAGAGACGCTTGTATCACTGAAAAGAGAACATTTCATCAGGCAGAGGATATTTACTTAAATCCAAGCAAAAATCCCAACTGTCTCAGGTCTCAGACATGTTTACTTTTGTTTTGTTGCTGACAGAAGACACTGGCAGACACCAGCTCCTTTGTCATCATTAGATAGCTAATGGATGAGTCTGGAGTCTCAGTAAGCTCTTAATGAAACAGAAGAATTAAAAAAAATGGGGATGCAGGAAGAAAGTTTAAATTGCACTGAAAGGGCAAAACAAGTAGTAATAAAACATTTCAGTCGCAACTGTTTGCATGCACAAGATTAACTGCTACACAGAAATAAAAACCATTTAATTGCACCCTTTCAAACGTTAGGGCCTATTTTCTATGAGGACAGGATAAGAAGAACCCGATGGTTTTAGGCTGATCCACTGCTTATTTGTTTGAAGTCAGCTTTAAATGCTCCCTGGGTTCAGTGGAAGGACTCTTGCCAATTAGCTTTGAATCACAGGTCTTATGATTTTCTTAGATGTGAATATGCAACCCCTAGGATTTCAGCATTTTTGGCTTTCTCTTCAGCCAGCCTCTCTCTCCCCTGTTACTGACAGTGCTTTTCTGCCAGTCTGTGAGCAGGGCCAGCAGAGCCTCAGCATGGCAGGATTGGGCCCATGCATTTTTGAAACGTGGTGTGTCAACTAAACGTCTCTAACACATCACTCCTCGTTGCTGGTCTCCAGTGACCTAGAAAGCAGTGGTTCAGAGATCAGACACAAATCTGGCAGAGAAGCAGTAGCTGACTCAAGAAGCTGCCTTGGGAAATGGTGCCCTTTTACAAGCAATTTTTGAGGTGAAGAAGCTGTGGCTCGGTGCAACTATTGTTGCTTACTTTTATCATCACAAATATGGAGAAGTATAACTGCAGTTGAGGAATCTGCTGAAAACATTCATCACAGTTTTTATACCATCTTGAACTTATCATGTCCCCCTCACGGCTTAGCAGCGCTGCAGCGAGCAGCAGTGGTCTGTGACTGCAGCAGCTTCCAGGTTAGCAAGAGCTCTCTCAAGTTCATAGCAATGTCCTCACCCTGGTGTCTGCCAAAGATCTATTTTGTGTACGTCTTACTCCGGTAAAAGATTTGGAGGAACAGTTCAGTGGATTAATCAATTGTTTTCTTGACGTGGGATTCTACACCAAGTGTATTTTTCCCCTCATTTTGTCTTGCAAGGATGACAGCACTCTGATAAACAGACTGACTTTGTGTAATTCATCAGGAGTTTCAACAAACATGGTTTCAAACTTCTAATTCCTTCTTCTTAACCCCTGTAGTGCATTCAGACCAATAACTCCTGAACTATGGAAACCCAAGACCAGATTTTGGTTCACTAAGCTCTAATAAAGTCTCTCTGAACAACATTTATATACAAATCCTAAACCAGACACAAAGTATGTGATTTTAATGGTCTGAGCTCATATAACTGTAGGTGCATAGCTCACAGTTTACATGAGCTGCTGGCTGGCTTGTTGATCAAAATATGGGATACTGGCTAATTTTGTTTTATGTGTTTGGGTTGGGTTGGGTGGAGGTCAGCTGGAGAAGACAGGCCAGGGACAGTGAGGCAGTTATGGTGGCGGTTAGTAAGTGAGGATGGACAGACAGAAAGCAGCAGCCCTGCAGACACACAAACTACACCTTGAGAGCAGGAGCAAAGGAAAAACTGAACAGAGATGACAAATGTAGCACATGGGTGAAGCTACAGGAAGCCCAAATCCCAGACAAGGAGAGATGTGCTTTTCAAACTCATCTCCAGCAGCAGGAACCACGGCAGAGAGCGCTCCAAGTCAGAAACAAGTGGCAGAGGCAGAAGAAAGAACTGAGAAAGCAAGCCCTGGGAAAGCACACGGGGCAGCACGGGGGTGAGAGAAGATGCAGAAGGCAAATGGAGGGACAAAAGCGGAGGGAAGCAAAAAGAAAAAGGGAGACAAGAATTGCCAACAATAGGGCAACTGCTGTCAAACAGCGGTGGCTGTGACAGAAACTCTTCAACCTTTTGATCCAGTTATTGGCATTTAGAGACTTGTCGTACACAGAACTGGGCACAGGGCCAGGATAAACCCAGGGCCTGGATTTGCAAACCTGTCAAGTGTCCTCACCCAGGACATCGGGCTGTGGGGAGAAGGCTCCCAGCTCCCACCACACACAGGCACTGAGCTGGGCTGCAGTTCACCCCAATGCCAAGCTAAGTCCCATGGAGATGTGATGCTCAGCACCTCTGAAATGACTGTTGTCCAAAATGCCAAGGGAACAGGCTTTTCTTTATGGTTTTATTGTATTTCCTTCAAGTGCTGGAAGGGGTCTGCTGTAGGATTACTTAAGTACTCTTGAAAATCCTATCTGCATCTATAAAAACCCTTCAAAGATTTGGCCCAAAACACAGATTTGCATGTGTGCAGTCTGGCCTCAATGTTTGAAGATTCTGGGCTCAAAGTTTGTAAAGTTCCTTAGGATAGCACTGGGAGACCAGCTTGTCTCCAGTATTTTTAAAAGTGCTGCCTTAATTACAGTAAGAACTTCTCCAACCAGGATTTTAAGATGAAATGACCCTATACATTAGGGTACTTTGTGCTGAAAATATTCCCTGAGTAATTCTAAAGTGTACAACCTGGTGCAGTGATACACTACATGCTGGCACTGTCATTTCCCAGACTGGTATTAGTTGATGTCCAAGCCAGCCTGCACAAATTAAAATAAGAGGAAAAGATAGTAAAAGACACATGCACACTCAAAAATACCACATCCGTATGCATTTGTAGCGACGCATGTAGTAGAATTTTGTTTCCTACGAAAGAATTTTAGTAAGATTCATTTAAGCTAATCTATAATACAACAAAATTGCAAAGAATTACATAACCAATATTATAAAATTGTTGTGTACAGACACAAATACATGAGTACATGCACACACACACATACACAAAGAAATTGTATGTGTGTACAACAGCTACAGGTTAACAGAAAACTAAAAGGTAGAGGACTAGTACTCAGTGAGTGGATACTCTGGGTTTGCCATTTAATACCTGTAAAGATTTGCTACAGAATCCCTTTTTTCTTTTCCCAAATCCTCATGCAAAGCACATTCAAGCCAGCCATTTAAAAAGAAGCTGTCTACTTGAGATAAGCTGCTCCCTACACATTTCTGCATTTATCAAATATGACTTAACTGAGAAAACAAAATGAAAATCTATTAGCTGCAATTCAGAGTTGTGACTGCAGTGTAATGGCTTCATTATGAGCAGGATGATAAACATTCCCAACCGCAGGCTCTTTCAGCTACCAAACGTAAGCCTTCACTCCAGCAGCAGCTCCCCTCTTCTGCTTTACTCTCAGCGAGACAGCACCCAGTGCCCGGCCACAAGGCAGGGCAGGGACCCCAGGCTGGAAATCCTGGGGGGTGAATTTCTCTTCCCCTCCGCCAGCCCCAAAAGATTTCCCCATAGCCTTGGGAAAATGAACAGTTTTCTCTCTCTCTCCCGTCCCAGCCTGTACACAGGAGCACAGGGAGAATACATGCAGAGGAAGACCACAAGGTTCTCTTATCATAGCAACGGGCCATGCAGATACCCTAAGACTGTAAGGATTTATCCCGTAATGTAGCAGCAGTCCTTGTTTTCTAGCAGTTTTCATTAGCTCTCCTACAGGGGGTCTGAAAAGATATTGATTGCCACGGTTGGGGAAGCTGAGCTGTTCACTGGGGATTTTCTTTTGAGAAATCAGAGCACTGTGCTTGGTTAGACCACCATAGGGGCCAATGCAGAGAGGATCAAACCCCACCTCTCTACCCCAGGCCCTGCAGCACGCTGTTCTCTCCTGGTCTGACACACACAGACGCCACATACAGGGCCCGAGCCTGGTCTGTTGGAGGAATATACCCTCCGATTTCAAAATTAGCAGCCGAAGAGACAGTCCTCATTTGAAGAGTACGTTTAGAGTGAGGTGCAGAAATACACGTAGGATTTAGCTGCCTTACACGTGCTCAGTTTGTGTTTGACTTGAATTAATTGCTTAAAAATCCACATATGTTTTTACTAATGTATTTGCCTGTAAATTAGAAGCTTTCACAGCAAACATGGGCAAGTAATTTACTACCCACATGGAGCTCAAAGCAGACCTTTAATAGTAGCTAGAAGGCCAAGTCCTGGGCCAAAATAGCACCAAGCTTATGTGCTTTACAAACATAGAGTAAAAAACCCTGCTCCTAATCTGCAGAACAAATAGGGGATTTATTCAGAGAATGCTAGAGGGGCTGTGGTAACGCCAGCAGACTCCTGCAGCCCTCCCTGTGGAAGGTGATCAAAATTCAGACTTGGTAGGATACAGCTTTTAGCCTAAGTCAGGACAGAAGGAGAAGACAAGAAAAAAAGGCCAAAGCTGCAGGAAGGATTTTAAGTTGCACGGACAGAATTGACCATGTAGTAGATCAGGCTGTTTCAGGTAAGCACAGCATAGAAAAAGGCCAAGTTTAGACCCAGTCTGCCCAAAACCACAGTGACAAATTAAGTAAAACCACAGTCCCTCTTTGTAATCCTATTGGTTTGTGCTGTTCATGAGATAATAAACTGGTTCTGCCCCAGAGCAGTGCTCCTCTGGCACTGAGCTCCTCCTCCCACCTACAGAGGCAGAGACACCCTTCCTTCCTTACAGCGTAACATCTGGAGCACAGGGCCAGGGGGGCTGCTGGGGGCTGGCCTCTCAGTTATGATTCTTAACATCCAAATTATAAGAATCTCCCTACAAAGATTCTATTCTTTCTTGGATTTTTAAGAAGCCAAAACAATTCTTATTTATTTTTTTTATATGCAAAACATGTATTATTTAAATTTGTTCTATTCAACACTTTCCATGATTGACATTTTTTGAATATTACATTTTTTTCTAGAATTAATGCCTCCAGATCTCTCCGTTCCTCGCTGATACGTGGGGTCAATAACATTAGCCTCGTGTACACATTGGTTGGGTGCTCTGATACAGCAGGGTTCCCTTTTGCAAAATGCCTAAATCCTGTGACCCCAATGTGCTTGGAGAGGAGGAACACAGCATGTCTCATTAAGGCAAAATGATGTATCACACCTATAATTAATGAGATGCAATAATGCAACTGAAGATTGAGAAGTTGAGCGTTCAGAGATCAGGAAATGCAGACAGAAGCTGGAAAACTTAGAAGTCCAGCCTGCAAACCGGGCTTTGCCATACACTAGGATTTCTGTCCAGGAGTGGCTGATGGGGGGGTGGGGGAGGAATCTTTCTACATTACAGAAGCAGTAAATGGGTAGGAAGTTCCTAGGATACAGCCTGCTGTGAGACTACACCAGGGGAACTGTCAAGTACACACTTTGTGAGGCTTTTGTCAGAGACAGAATAAGGAGACAGTGAGATCTCTGACAGAATTAAAATTCCCCTTTTATATTCCTATATTCTGATTCTAAGTTTAAAATAATTTGTTTGCCTTAAGAAAATCAACAAAGGACTCTTCCACGAGTTTGTTTAATGAACCTGAACAATTTGTGCCAGCTCTCCCTCAATTAAGGCCACCAAACTTTAGCTATGTACTTGACAGAGGCTACCTCAATGCCCTGGAGAACACAGACCTTAAAATTTAGTTGGCACCTTCAGGTAGTACAAGATGAACTCTCAGAATTTCAGTTCTATTAAACACCCCTTAACTACTTGGCACTAGCAGAATTTGTTCCCATTAAACTTAATTTATGCTAATTAAGTACTGCTTATTATCGTTCTCTGTCATTAGGCAAAATCAGTTTTCTGGGAAAAGTCATAATCAAGACGCAACTTCATTTCAGAATATTCCAATTCTGAACAGCATTCTCTAATAAAGTTCATTTATAGAGCAACTTGCTACAAATCACTTTGCAAACACTCTGTGTAGCAGCAGAGGAAGACCCCTGGGAGGGCAGCAAAGGGCATGGCCAACCTGCCACAGGGCACTTCGGAGAGAGGGCGGGGAGAATCAATGGGGCAGCTCTTTTTCAAGGACAAGACACCAGTAAGAAAAAGCTTGTCTGTGCCCCAGGAAAGGCTAAAAGGCACAGGTTGGTGTGTGTCGTGTCCCGTGTCCCTGTCCCGTCCCGCCCCCCCCTTAGGTCTTTTAAGGAGATTAATTAACAAAGTGCGAGTTGTCTCCAGCACAAGGAGCACAGGGGAGAGACTGAAGATGTGTTTACAGACGTGAAAGGCGGTTGGTCTGTGCTGGAACATGGAAGCCCGTGGATGGAAAACAACAGGCAGGGCCCCAAGGGGCTGCTGAACCTGCGAGATAGAGCTTGGACCTCATGAGCTGTCTCAAAGGAGACTCCTGTGGTTTTGGCAAAGATATGAGACAACATGCCCGAGCTGAACAAAAATATAGATGTGGGAACTGGGAAAGAGGAGCTCTGGGAGAGAAAGCCTCAGACTGAGTTTGGTTATGTTGGGCCCAGTGAGGAGATGGAGAACTCCTAGTCAGCGACTTGTCTGGACAGGGGAGGAGGATTTGTGGATTACCAGCCCAAGGACAGCACTTGCCTGCAGGGGTGAGACTACCGCCGCTTTTTGCGGGAGCTCAACCTGATTGCCCTGGGAAATCCCACCAGCACAGGACACCACAGTAATTCTTTCTCCTTTTGAAACAACAGTGCCCTGTGGAATGAGTAGCTGAGGTGCTCTTTAGAGTAAAGTTCTGTCTGTCCATAACTGGCTTAGAAGCCCTTTAAGAGTTTTTGTTCTGTACATGCTTAATAATTGGTACCTATAACTTTAAGATGCAAGAATTGTCCCCAGCCTTCCTTCTCCCTGTAAGCTTAGAGTCATCTCAGTGATCTGGAGCGTGCAGGAATGCTGTATTCCAACTCATTGTCCAGTCAATAAAGTGAAAAATGCCATTCCTGTTTTAGCAGATGGCAGCAGAAATGCAATACAAGGAGCAAGAACACTAATATAGAAATCAATATCTATTACAGTTTAAATCACATTGCAGTCCTGAAACGATAATAGCAATCCTTTAAAAGCTAATGCTGATCCTGTTTGTATTAGAAATCGGTTCAATGTGTTTCAGGTTTTAATTCTATTACAAAAATAATTACCTTTTAACCTAGACCATCCAACCCCAAGACCCCTTCTCTTCCTGCAGACCCTGTTCCCACAGAGGAAAACAAACCAACCAGCAGAAAAAGCACCCCAAACAAAGAAAACCAGCCTCTTCCTTCCTCACTATGGCCAAGAATACGAGGAAGGGATTTTTATAATGGAGATGGCTGGGAATTCTCAGAGCGCGTGGCATGGTAAGTGCAAAGGGATTATTGAGGCAGCTCTATCTATTGCTGTGCAAAGCCCTTCTGGACAGCTACAAAATAATGAAGAAGAAAGCGAGTCCGTAGAAACTGCTGACAGAGCGAATGCTTCCTTCTTTGAGTAAAACTGAAATCTCTTTATGCTAGAAAACAATCTTTTTGATACGATCAGGAGAGCTACACGCACAGCAATGTTGGCAAACCCATACTCTTAGTTCTCTACTTGCAGCCACTGATTAGTGCAAAGTGAAACTTTTTTGATGAATCATTTGTATGATAAATAGCAAAGAGTGAGGGAGAAAACCCCAGCACCCCTTCTGTGTGCTGGATGACCCGATAAACCCAAGGGCAGGTAGAGAGAGCGAGTCAGACGTGTGCAGGGAGAAAGCCCACAGCCCAACTGGAGCATCCCAGCAGACCCCGACCTGAGCACAAGCTTGTGGAGTAGCCTTATGGCTACAAGGACTAGAGTGCTATTAGGCATGTAGCAAGGGAAAACAGAATAAATTATATCGCCACTACATTGGTTGCCACTACTGCCAGCAAAATACTACATTCAGCATTGGTGTTACACGTCAGGAGAGAGCTGGATAAATTGGATATGGCTGTAAGTTGTGAGATTGATTAAAGGATGGGAAAACACATCTTACAGTGACAGTCTCAAGGAGTTCAATTTATTTAGCTTATCAGAAAGAAGGTTAAGGCACGTCTGATCACTAAGTAAATACTTAACTGGGGAAAGAGAAACTGGTAAGAGGAGGCTTTTCATCCTAGCAAAGGTGCAGCAGTCCCATAGGTAGAATATGAAACCAGACAAATTTAGGCTGGCAAAAGCTACACACTTTTAATAACAATGAACCCACTGGATCAATTGCTGATAATTTAAAAATTATAAATGGATGTTTCTTTAAAAGATATGCTGTACAACAAAGTGGAATCCAGGCCAGCTCCCAAAATTGAAATAATTTTTTATTAGCCTTTTGATTTTTCATTTCCTCTGCTTCTCAGCATTCAACAAAAGTTGTTTGATTCAATAAAAGAACCTCAGTGTCACACATGTTGCTTCTAGCTCATTTTGCCTCTCCAAAATCTATTCCTTTCTACTTTCCTTTCTACTTTTCTACTTTTGAGTATGAACCAGTAGGTCTTTATCTGCAGGACTTCGTATTAGTATCCTCAATGATACATGTATTACTAGATATGCTTGCAACACTTGTCCCTGATCTGTTTCCTTCAGCACGCCTTTATTCCTCCCATTGAGCAGCCACTCTGGAGCTCAGCTCGCCCGAGCCCTGCTTAATCGCTGTAGTCACAGCAAAGGCTGCTTCCACCCCAGCCTTGATTTTATCTCCCCTCATCTACTCCCTTCAGATGTGTCTGTTTTACCTGCCCTGGAGCAGAGCTGCCCTGCAGAGCTTCAGGTTCCCCCGTTGCCTTTCAAGCCTATGGAAGAAAGTTCCTGGCAACTTTCACCTGGGTTAGCTCAGTGCTACAGTTAAAGAAAAAAGAAAAGGGAACAGACAGGGAGGAAAATAGGAAAAATAATGTTAAATCTACATTTTCCTCCTCAGGAAAGGTAATAGGAGATATCCTGGGAACTAAGGTCCTTTTTCTGCTCCACCCCACCTTTGACAATAGCAATCAGGAGCAATGAGCACAGAAAAAGGCTTGTCAAACACCCTTCAATAAAAGTTTTTTGTAAGAAAAAAACAAGTCCACAGAACATGTGGGTACCAGTGAAACCCTCTAAGCACGCCCTGGGCTGGGTAGAGGAGCTGCTGTCCTGCTGCCAGCCAGCCTGGGTTTGTGCCAGCCCCAGGGAGGAAGCAAACAAGCTGTCCTATCCCCCAGGCTCCCTGCACCCAGGTGGCACCAGCCCCCCAGCCTGCCGCTTGCCAACCAGATTTGGGACCTTTTGGAAGCACTGAAATATTTCCACCGTCTGGTGTTTGTGAAATATTTTGGAACTGCAAACCAATTAAAGTGTTTTGTTTGCCCTACTTGGGATGGTA
This sequence comes from Pedionomus torquatus, assembly GCA_013398155.1. Lineage (NCBI taxonomy): Eukaryota > Metazoa > Chordata > Aves > Charadriiformes > Pedionomidae > Pedionomus > Pedionomus torquatus. Next base: position 522,203 of record VZRU01007633.1, read on the forward strand.
AGAGCATTGAGAACGTTATTATCAGTCCTGCTGTTTTGCTTGCCAGGAGTAACCCCTCCCAGCCAGGCTCGCTGAGCTGGGCAGGCTGGCAACCAAGTCCTGTCTTGGCTCTTTTAACCATTTCTGTGGGAATGACTCTGTGATTTACTGATGTGAGTTGCAACATATTTATTCAGCCTACCCACTGATTATTTTTCTTAACTGAGTGACCAGTCTCTATTTGCCAAAATAACCCCCTTGAAACAAAGCCACTGGCCCAGGAGGCTGCTTCTAGCCCAGGGCACAGCTGAGCCCTGAACACCTTGTAAAGAAGAGTGGGTTCACGTTGCTGCCAAGAGCACTGCTCATGTGTACGTGCTGTCGTCCCCTGCCCCTCCTGCTGCCAGCACTGTTTGTTGGACCGGGCATCGCCACACTTGAGTAAGCCTGGGGTTTGGGGCAGGGACCCGTTTTTCACTCTGTGTTTGTCTGGTACCATGATCTGTGGGCACTGCTCCTGTGTTTTGCAGTGACAGTAACGCCAACATTACAGCCACTCATCCAAATGGCTCTGTCCACAATCCACAATACTCTTCACAGCAGGATATGAGAAACAAGAAGCCTCTAATATGTGTAATTTTATGTGCATATTGGGGGTTTATATTCATTGATTTAAAAACAAAGCAAAACAAAGCAAGCAACTAACAAAGGGTTATTATTAAGAAAATCTAAACTTATTTGCTCCAATTTTAGTCTCGCTGAAGCCCATGGGAATTCTGGGTTCAACCTCCTATTTTCTTTTCTTTATCCCAAGTCTCGTATGGGAGCAGCTGAGATCAGTCAGCTACAAAACTAACACAGCAACTTACACATCAGCTTTAGGAGCCTTCGGATCAGCACCATAAATGATGGTTTTTAAGAAATCTTGACAAGTACCATACAAGTAAAACAAACAAAATGGTTAATAGGTTACATACATCACTTAGTATAATAAACCTCTGCTGATTTATTATGTCCTTAATTCTTGCAATATGCAAAAAGGTTAAATTAATCATTGCTGTAGTGCCATAATAATATTGGGCTGCAATGACATCTCTCTGCAGCACAGTTTGCCTGAAGGGCTAATAAAAACTGATCATTAAAACAACTGGATTTGGCTTTGATTAGAATCACCATAGGATAAAGGGAATAAAGTGAATTACAAAGAAAAATTGGTAAAGTAAATGAAATAGACAGATACTAGTGAATACTGTACATTAATATTTACTAAGGAATTAGAGATACAAGCTTTAAATATGGTCAGCAATGAGGTGTGAAATGCACCATATTAACAGGTTACTTGCTGCTGCGCTAGAATATAAAACAGGATAAGGTGCAATAAGGGGTCATTTCCATCCTTCTGCACTTAATTACACTCTCCCCCATCTGGAAACACATGCAAAGCTTTTAAACAGAACCACACAAAATAATTACCTATCCACATATGAAAAATAAAATATTTTGTTAATCATGCTGGACTGAAGATCAAGTTTCACCACTGGCTCCCATTGTGACTGCTCCTATTGCATTTTCTTGTACGTGCCATTTTCACAGGCAAATGTGTTTTTCCTCTGCAAAATGGCAAACTTCCACCTGAAAAACTACCAGCTGTTTCTCAAGCACAAGTGGCAAAATATTTAATGAAAGATCAAACACCAATATCTTGCCTATTTTTTTGTTTTATTGAAATGAGCAGTTCCCCCTTCCTCCTCTCAAATCAGTCCCACTGATATCTAGAGGCAGAGAATCCTGCAATTTACACTTAATAGTTCTTTACAAAGGGCATGTTTCTGGTTTGCACGTACCCCGCCATCAATCTAATACCAGAGAGAGAGTGGGGAAAACCACCTGCTTTGCAAAGGCAACCGATCCTGTTAACTACCTGCAATGAAGGGGCTCTTGGAGCCATTTGTTGTTCTTGGAGGAAAAAGGAGAGTTCCTCACTGAGATTTGGGACCTCCAGAAGTTGCACTTTACAAACTAAGCATCAGTTTCAATGTTTTCAGTACAGCTAAACTTTAGAAGAAGGAATAGTTGCACCAGGAAGTAATTAAAGAACTAGAAGGTCAGGGATGCACTAAGAGGTGAGTTTTCTATTGTATGGCTCTGAAGGTGCCTCCAGAAGATAATTCTAAGCCAGGACTTGAGTCAGCAGCTCTGAATTACCTTCAGGAGCAGAGATTGTCCTGCCATTCACTGTCTCCTCAGGATGTCTAGGAGCCACTTTCCTGAAACAGATGGTGAGAATAGGTCTTTAATGCATCAAAATGAAAAATAAGGGATTCCATGTGACTATACACTGGTGACTCTCATGGCAGCGCTTTGAGGACCTTCCACACAGAAATCCCACTGACCAAGCACCTCATGACAGAGCAGCTGGATCAAACTCTGGAAACAGAGCTACTTCTTTTTAGACTTCTTTGAGCCCTGAAGCTGCACATGGCACTACATTAAGTTTCTGAAGCACACAGGTCATTTTTCTTGACTCTGGATCTAGGACAGAGGAAAAAAAGACAAATGTCTCCTCCTCGAGGTACGTGCTTTTCTCCAGGCATTAGCCCAAAGCAGAAGATGTGATGCTGGTAACTGCAGTATTATCCCCTGCCCATCGACACTGCTGCCAGTAACACACCATTAACAAAGAAGTAATGAAGTAATGATGTTGGGGGGGTATGTGGTTGTTGTTGTTGCTGGATTTTTTTATTTTATTTTAAAATAACACACACTTCTCCTGTCAAGATACCCAAAACAGATCCTTGGGGAAAATCAAAAATAGCAGTGGTCAACACTTTAGGGAAAATATAAATAAATAAAAAAAATCAATGTAATAAGCATAACTCCTATGGTCAGTGCTACTGAATCCACATCGATCAGGTCTGAGCTCTTTTAGCCACTTGGGTATAGAGCTGAGCTGTGCAGTGTGACCCAAAGGTTAGTGATCTGTGACCACTTAGGGCTAGTACTGGAAATAACCATAAACCAAAGACGTACCTATTGATTATTAAACAAAGGCAGATGCACTGCAGAGCCAGTTTGCAGAAGGTCCCTTAAGATATGCTGAACCCTGTTTTCTACTGGTACTCAACGCACAGCCCTCAGACCCACACCAGAAAACGTCACACAAGAAGGCACCACCACACAGCAGAGCACTGGCTTCCTAAAAGGCCCCGCTCTCCGGGATCAAGGTGACTGGTTTGGAAGCGTTGCTCCTGGGAACAGAGCCAGCCCGAGTGTCTCCAGAGCCCGGTGCTTGCATCACAGCCCATGTGGACAACCTGTGCACTAGGCGCATGTGCCCATCTGCCCTGATAAGCAGGACTGCAGAACTGACAAGTTTCCTCTCTAGATCAGTTTGTTCTCCAAACTTCATCACATGCCCCCTCCCCCCGAGCTCTTCAGGAGTCATGGAAGAGGAGGAATGGGGCAGAAATAAATGGGGAGGCACCCCTTTTACTTCTCATGCCTTGCTCCTGTTGGGAAAACAAACAGCTGGTCCATTTTGGAAACACAGTCAGGTCTCTGTGAGTGGTTTGTTGGAGCACAGATGTCCAAACTCACCTACATCTCCAGGATGGCACGGATGAGTCAAAGAAAACCTTCACCAAAGGCAGGGTCTGAGAAGAGCAGAACAACACACCTCTCCCAGCCCAGGCAATAACAGCTCACAGGGAATCAGGCAGGGACAGAGGAGCAGCTGAGCTGAGCCAGTGACAGGTACAATAAGGTACGTAAAATACATTTGACAATATTTAATTGGTTAAGGTACAAGTCACAGATTGTTTTTCACTGTTCTTATATCTTGTTTCTACTTTCACATGTACCCCATCTACAAAAAAAGATAATGCAGAAAAAGAGATGCTGTTGATGCAGTTGTACAGCAGCTACAGAAGGTGCAAGGAAAAATGAGAAAAAAACCCAGGGAATGCATACACTGAGTTCCAGTGAGGGGTGTCTCACTTCCTAGGATAACAGTAGGTAAGATGAAGTATCTGTAGTTTCCACAGCAAAACAAAGGCTTGCTTTGACAATAATCATCTACATGGCGTATTGTTACGGCACAGCACAGTGTAGCTCTTACACCAAATTAGATCGCGAGGACAAGTGTTACTTTCCCACTGCAAACAACCTGTGAGATTGCAAGCAATGCATCCAATGAAGCTTTAAAGTAGAAAAGTGCAATTAATGTCAGCTGATGTTTTTAGGGAAAATAGATCTTGTCAAATACCAAACAAAACCCAAAGGAAATCCCCTGGTTTCTCTGATGGATAATGATGGTTTTATCATTGTGATAATGTTTGAGTTTTTGTATGGGGTTTGATTTAGTGCAGCATAACTTTCTGGTTAAAAACACATAAATAACAGGTCAACTGAAAAAAATGAAGTGCTAGCTTGCCAAAGGGAGAATCATTAAAAGATACTTTTAATGTGGTTTCCGAGTGAATTCTTACTAGCCTCCCTATAGTTTTCAACTCTTCCATCCACTTTCCAGATGCAAATAAATTACTGCTACTAAAGCCTGTGGGTAACACAGCTAAATAAAGAAGTAAAAAAGGTGGTTATACTGAGAAATCCTGATCATCCATCTCATTCAAAGAAAATACACTTTAACAGAACCAAATGTGCCTTATAAGCATATTTAAACATGTTAATCATTGACCATGCCGATCAGCATCTTAAATTGACTGCAGCTTACTACCTCATCTGGCCATCAAGCAAGGCTAGAAACACAACACCTACCTGAAACAGGCCAAATAAAGCAGAGTTTACATCTGACTTTTAAAGCTTTTTTTTTTTTTTTTTTTTTTTTTTTTATTCAAACATTAAGCACACAGACCCACGGAAATATGCAATCCCAGTACCTACGGAATTGTCACCGAAAGCAATAGGAGTCATGAAAAATATTATCACACACTTTGCACCATACATTATAACTTGCACATTGTAAAAGGCTATAGTGATGCCTGTGAAGGAAATGCTTCTCTTCTGCTTCTCATCATTTATTTTTGCCTTCTCTGGTGCCTTCTGCTCTTTCGTGTTACTGCCAGTAGCAAACCTTTATCATCTGTGTTTGCCGTCTCCAGGAGTATATTCATATACTCCTCTGCAATTTAATAGGCAACTTGAAGATGTCTCTTTCCCTCTCCTTTAATTGTTCTAATCTGCTAACTACGTGAGCTGGCATTGTAAGAGTTCATCAGTTGTTCTCTCAGTATAATTAAAAATAGCATGTAGCTCGACTTGTTTGGGGTATAACTGCTATAGACATCATGAAACACAACAGGATTTTGATCCTAGTGCTTCCCTTTCCTCCCCTAAAAAAAACATGTCTCAGCCCCTCAAAATCCATCCTCCTCATCCATTATCTTGTACTTCCCCATTTTGTATCCTCAGAAGAGCTTTGTTGAATTGGCTGTTGTACATTTCACTTCTGAAAAAGGCCACGTACCCATAATCACGTGAACAGTAACTCATACACCCAGCTCGATCGCTGACAGCCAGGTTTACACAACCACATTTGCCCAATCTATGATCTCATTTGCTCTCTGAGAAAATCTTATGCACAAGGAATTACGCAGACAGAGTGCTGTGAACGGAGGGCTGTGCAGGGAAAGCTTGTGTTTTCTTAATGAGCACCTGCTGTAGGAGATGCTGCCAATATCCTGCGCAGATGACACCAGCAAGAGAAAGTCAGGTATTGATTGGTGCCTCCAGGGCACAGGAGGGATTGTTAAGGGCCTTCTGAAAGCACAACCCACAGTAGTTCCTCAGAGACGTGAGAGTTGCCGGTAATAACATTATCCCTGCAGCCTCAGTCACCCAGATCCACAGGGCCACAGAGCAGAACCAGCAAGAGTTCAGCTTTCCTGAAACAGAGATGCAAACGAGCATCCCATTTACCAACACTTCCACTTTAAAGGAGCTATAGATTAAATAAAGTCCACCTTGCTGCTTCTGAGTAGGCAGATTGTTGTCGGTAAGACACTTCCTACTGTGTTGACTTCTGAAATCTACCTCTGCCTGCTCAAAAAGAGCTGAAACTGAATATCCTCAACATGCTAAATGTCACTTAGTCATGATATGCAAGGTTTCTTACTGCTTCCCAGGGATGGGAAGAAAATGGAGCTATGATTTCATACCAGGGAGAGAAAGCTCGGTCAAAGGGCCAAGGAAACGATGCCAAGCCGGCGAGGGTGGCAGGACGCGGAAAGAAGGGGGAAAGGGAGAAGTAATACATACTTGAACTGTCGTGAAAACTTTTAAGCTACATTTAAAAAACTAAGATATTTTAGGGAGATGAAACACTTCCTAATGTGATGCTTATATTAAAATTGTAGCCAGATTGGAGAGTGGTATAAAACATGTCACTGCAACCAGCATTTCCATATTGTATGTTGTGATTTTTTTGCCTTGAGGGCAGAAAAAGCAGCAATCGCAATGGGATGTTTCCACTCCCCCACCCGAGCTGAGTTTCATGCTGTTATATCAGCAGGCTTCTGTATCAGAAGGCGTAACAGAAAGGGGGTATTTTTAACTGAATCAGAACCAGACAATTCACCTTTTTTTTTTTTTTTTTTTTTTTTTTTTTGACTCTTCAATGATAAGATCTTAACCTGGGGAAGGTATTTTTAATTCCAATCACATAAAATGGTATCTAATGGTATTTAATCTTGGTAAAATGCTGGGATATTAGGTACTGCAAATACCTTACTTGCAAATGACAGTAGAATTTTATTACTATTTCTTGCAATAGTTCTCTGGGAGAAGCAGCTGTGAGAGAATGGAAAGGAAGGAGACCTACGTGACTCTCTGCTGAGTGGGGATGCAAGGGTGACATCCCTCCTGTTCCCAGGCACATGCAGAGACTCCTCCCAAAGGGAAGCAAAGCCAATTTTAACTGGAGTTTTCAATGCAAATGGGAGAGTGGGCACCCTGACCTGGTGTGGGGCTCGTTACTAAATACTTTGCGTAAGGGTTTACGATCAGGAGAAAAAACAGGAGTTATGCAGACAAGATGTTGCCAATATGAAACAAAGACTCAGCAAAAGGTTTCCTTAGGAAACCTTCAGTCTAAGAGTTGTGAGCATCTTGTGCAGCACAACATTCAGAACAGCAAGGCTAAAGCATCTTTTACCTCTGGCTGTAACCAGAGGGGTAACTGCAAAGATGACACATGTTCAGAAGCCATGTGTTCTGGCAAATGTGCTTTCTATTATGCTCAAGCATAAAAAAATAGCATCAACAAAAAGACCATGAACAACCTCCCCTGGATTAAGTTGACACTACTTTAAAATAACTAGGAATATATCTAGATACTATGGACTATTTTCCATGCTATATATTGCACTTGGGAGGAAAAAAAAAAGAAAAAGACACGCACTGGGCAGGTTCTTCACGGGTGGTGGGGTAGAGGGTTAAGGATGACAGCAATTACATTAAGATTGTCCAAAAAAGACTAATGGAAACACACCTCCCCGTGCAGAAAGCTCCAAAGCTGGCTAGTGGCTTACAAAATATTTTATTTAAACCTCAGACCCTCTTACATACAGAGATGTCAATAATAATGATGAGGCAGATGTTTTGAACCTGAGGAGAAGTTCAGCAGCCCCCAACCTCCCTCTGAAAACTGAAATCCGGTTGTTTCTTCGGTGAGTCAGTGTCTGTTAAACTGAGTGCCCCTGTGATTTCAAAAAAACCCAAAACAAACAACAACACTGTTGCTTATGTCTGTGCCAGCCTCAGGTCAACCCCTGTGCCCCCCAAACCACACACTAAACAGCCAACCAACAGAAGCAAAGTCAGGGTCCCTGCACTGCAAGCACTTGACCAGGTGGGTGAGCTTTACCCTGACACTGCAGGGACCGGGCAGGCAAGAGCAGTCTGTTCCCCAGGGAAGGATGGGTTTTCACTCTGGAAAACATTAGGTCTCCTCATTTTAAGTTAGAGCTCTTTACTGTTTCTTCTGCCCCAGAAGCAGAGACTACTCTTGACCCAGGCCAGAAAATGACTGAGATTCTGAATTAGGGAACTCTTCCATATGGCCAAATTTTCTCATTTACTCTGGTACCATCTATTATCATCTTTAAAAATCACCAACCTTTTAACAATCAAGAACTTTACAGAAATCACTCAGAGTGTCTTTTCCCACAGAAGTAAGGACCGCTCTGGTTTTATTACTGGCTGTGAGCACTAGAAGCAACGTTTACCAAAGGCCTTCCTGTGGATCAGTCTTTTCTCACTTTCAGCAGTTTGTGACTCTTCGTTTGCTGCTCACTCATTTAGATCCACTGGCAATACCAAGCCCCTTGTTAGGAAGAGCTGGCCATGACCATCTTAAAATGTGCTTCTAGACAGGTGATGTTGTTGTAGACTCAAAATTATCAGTGGTCCATCTGAAAGAAAGCCAGCTGTGTAGTTATCATCGACTGAGAGTTAAGTTGGATGCACAACAGTGTGAAACCTTTGGGACAGAAATGGTTCTAGTCTGGGGGCTGTTTGCCACAACAGTTTCCTTGGACTGAGGCATCTCCCTATCGTTCTCCTTCCTGGGAAACCACCTGGGACATGGATTCTGGTCTGCCAGAGGTTCACTATTTGTGTATGTGGGACATGCAAAAAGCTGGATCTTGCAGTAAGGCAGATAGGGCGCATCTGTCAGAGACACAAGACAGAGAAAGGCTGCTTCATGTGATGGCAGAACCTGTCCTGGGACAAAGCCTTGGGCACTACCACCTCCTGGCACCTGGACACACAAAATTTATCTCCTCCACAAGTGTGGAGCATGAGAACAGATCATGCAAAGACAACCAAGCAGGGGCAGCAGCAGGAATCATCTCATCACAGGAGAACAGGCTCCACAAACTTGGGGAGGGGCCATAGTTCCCGTGGTGCTGTAGGTGTACTGTGGTGCCACCCGAGCTCAGCAGATCCCTGTCAGACCAGGGTTTGCAATTTTACTTTGGGATGACAACACATACTTACTTGGGAGCTCTGGAAATCCCATCCAAACACACCTAAATGAAGACCTGGCATTTTTGCTTGCATCAGTAGACAAAGCCCTCCTGAACAAATGCACGCTCAAGATCAGAATTTCCTATTTAACCCAGGCTGAGTCCTAAGAACTCATTAAGAGAAGCACAAACTTATCTTCCATAACCTTTCCTCTTGCTCAATCCTACATTCAGATCCTTTTCACTTTCCTTCAAAGATATTTATCATGGTAAATTTCTCAATTTTACATCTCACCCTTTTAAAGGTCAGGGTACAATGCTGTATTTATAGAAAAATCATAGTTATCAACAGCTAACATATGGGATGTACTGAGTAGCAGGAGTCACAGTATTTATATCATATTTACTGAAAATGTGTTTGCAGCCTCGTTCTTCTTATACTGCCGGGTGATGCACTAACTTACAGATTAAACATTACCAGTGATGGCAACTGATTTACTAAATAGAAATTATAATGATTTCCTAAATTACAGCAGCACCTGCTGTTACATATTGGCATTTATGAGACCTATATTGATGAATTTTAACACTACAGTGTGCGTTAGAGATACCAACTAATAAGTCCTCCACACAAATCAATATAGCTCATGAAAATCGGTAATAATTATTCTGCCATCTAATAGAAAGGCTTCCCACTGGCTGCAACACTTGCTTTCATGCTCAAGGTTGCATATGCCTACTAAATTCAGATGGAGAGAGGCAACAGGACAACCTAAATAAATTCTCCTGTGAAAGCAAAGCTCAGCAGCAAAGCCGTGCTCTACTGTGACTTACACTTTCTGTGATGTCTCTAACTCATTCTGATCTTCCCCTGATCGGACAGGAGAGCAACTGCAAACCCCAAACCACTCTCATGTTTAATTTATGGCAGTAAAGCTGCTTCTGCTGCAACCTGTCCATTCTCAGTTTGTGTTCTGATGGGAAACAATGGGCTGCTTAAACCGAACTGGCTCTTTAGCAAGTGATTTATTTCCCGAGATGTTGCAAGTGCCATTACTCTGGTAGCCTAACGTGAGCAGACTGACCTCCTAGAGCCACCTCCCAACTTGTCCACTGCTGCTCACATAAGCTGGCTTCTGTCACAACATCAGAACACATGCAACTTTAATAAACAAAAAGGAAAAAAAACACAGAAGGCTCCAAAATAAACAGGCTTATTTTGTCTTTAGTTTGGTTTTTTCTGTTGTTGCTTTTTTTTGTTGTTGGTTTTTTTTTTTTTTTTTNAATCATGGCTTTTTCCCCCCAAGAAAAAAAAATAAATCATGATAGGGTCAGGGTTATGTTGTGAGACCACACTTCTCCCTTTTGCCCCATCACCTGTGCTCTGTGAACCATCTTAGGAAAAACAGGAAATGAGTGAGTGTCAACAGCATGTTGACATCAGGGGACCTTATGCCTATAAGCTGATCATATGCACTAGCCTAGATACCTAATGTGTGCTGCTGCCTGCTGGTTCTGCAGGGCCTCTAGCAAACAGAGCAGTAGTTAAACCCCAAATATCTCTACTGGGAGAGAGAATACTCCTGTTTGCCTGAAGGCCAACAGCTGCTTTTTCCTCTTTAATGCAAGATCACCTAGTTCAGAGGGATGGTTTGCTGGTGACAGTGTGAGAACTCAGTGTTTCTGAGGATATAATGAATGCATCTTTTTCTCCAATTTCATGGGGTTTCTTTTGATCAGACTGTGTCAATCTGCCAACTTTCAAAGACACCGAGAATCAGATTTGAAAGTGCTCAATATTTACAGCATTGGTTCCTAATTGTTATGTACTGTTTTTTTAATCCACTGAAAATCTGTACAAAGGAAAAATAAAGCTAGTGTTACAACTCTTAAAACCAGACATTTGAAACCCAGTAAGGCTGTATAATGTGAGGAAGCTGCCTAACACATACAGACAAAACCCACAGCTTTATGCAGTGTACTATGGGAAGCAAATGACACAGTTCTCCCTGCAAAAGTGACAGCCATCAGATGGAAATCTCATTTCAAATCCTCTGCACTGCCTCCCTGCTAATGTGCCAGCCAATGCTGTTAGAAGCGCTTGAGACTGCAAACCTACCAAGGACTCTCATAACGATCACCTTATTAAACTATCATCTGTCATCATAATTTAATTATTTGGTGCCTAGACCATTTCTACTCAGGATTGTTTTTCAACACCTGTGGTAGTGGATCATTTACCTAGATGGCATTTTATTTCATTTTTACAATTCTAATCTAATCTGTGAGCTAAGAGAATTGGTTTAGCTGTCATGAATTCAAAGGCACACAAAGAGCTTCATTAGAAGTCAGCATCTTCGTTGATGCTTTAAAAATAAGAAAAAAGAATAATTACCAAAACTGAGCATTCCCCTAATTTCATTATAAATTCTCCAATTCTCTTCAGGTTAGACCAGCTGAAAAGGACAGTGCTCCATTATCACAGTGCAGTTAAAATATGTATTAAACACAAAACTATGCATTATCTTGTTTTATGCCAATATAAAAGCAGATCTATATCAATGTTTGGAATCCTAGATGGCTTCTCAAATTACTTAGTGCATGAATTAAAGAAAACTAAACTCTTCATATGAAGTACCTGATTATGCAAACAATAGGTGCCAAGCCCTGCCAGACCTCCTTGCCCGGGCCATGGACCGGTGGGGACCTTGCCTCTCACTGTTCAACATCTGTCTTCAGTCCGCTGCTGTCCCTCCATAGAGAATCTAGAAACATCCAAAGTCTTTAAGAAGACCTCCTTCCCCCAGAGAGCTACACAGCCCGCTGGGGTCTGTGGTGACACAGGGGAGCCTTTTTTAAAAGCAGACGTCTTTAATTACTCTAGCAGAGCACAGTGAATTAAAGCCTTTGGATAGAGAGGGAAAAGGTGTGTGGATGCAGGACAGCCATATGGCCAAGCACCTTACTGCTGTCACCAGCAGTCACTAAATGATGTTGCTCCTTCACCAGTTGTACCAGCACTCCCTGGTCCGTGCAGCTCAAATGGGAACCCAGTCTAGTGTTATCCTGTGGATATTGCAGGATGTATCCCCCTCGGATGTGCTGGGGAGTTGCAGCACTTGCTAAACACTTCTTAAACCAAACCAGTTTAAGGATTTACCATACCAAATAAAAAAATACCTTGTTTCCTCCACTGAATCTTCAATAAAAATAACCCACATTAATGTATTTAAAACCAAAACGACACAGCACAAGTACATATTTATAAAAGTGATGACAACAACAACAAATAGATATAAACTGCCCTTAGTCTATTTACACTACAGTTACAGTTAGAGAAAAGCACCTCTTTCCCTCATTAAACAGAATTGCTGCTTCCCTCCTAATAAGATGATAATCAGGACTGGAGGCCCTTTGCCTGACCTCCCTCTTCCTGGTGGGAGAGGATAACTCCTCCAGCCAGGCTCCACACACACGTTATTGATCCCAGCCGGGGCTTGCACAAAGCCCAGGCAACCGAGCACAGCTCACAGAGCAGCTGATTTACCTCTTGAACTTCCTGATATCATTGGATCTTCCAGTGAAGACTTGTAAAGAGAAAACAAGGGCAGACAATTAGCTCTTCTGTTTTCCCTCCCCTGTTACAGCCACCCAGGACGACCAAGCCCAGGTGCTGTGGGGCGCTCCTTTTGCAGCAGCTCATGGAACAGCATCTTGGAATCACTTCAGATCCATAACACCGAGAGTGCCCTTCAATCACATCTAATGCTTTTCCTCTACTGAAGAAAAAAGCGCCACAAGAGGCATTCAGTATTACCTGTTGAATTGTTGTAAAATTACAATTTCCCTCTTGTTATCTGTTCATAGGGGGTCTCTTGACAAACCCCACTTGGGCAGGGTTAAGTAATTTCTGATGCCTCCCCTATGGCTGGTTCTGTGGAAATGCGGCCACACACCTGCAGTTCCCATTAATCACGGATGCCAGCCTGACTCCCACAGGCCTGGAAGTCTTTGGCAGCTTTATTAATTAATTGTTACAGCAGGGATCTCATTTCCAGGGAATGATTAAACACACTTTATTTATTTATTTAAGGAACATAGGATCCAGCTTTTAAAACAGGTGCCAAAACCCTCGCTTGTACACATTTACCTCTCTGGCAGATTTGTCCTTACCATGCTTTTTAATTATTTTTTTGGCAAAGCTCAAATATTTCTTTTAAGATATGGTTAGTCACATCTTCTGTATCATCTGATTATAGAAGTTTGATACTTCTATGTATAGTTTGATACTGAGTTATAGAGAAAGGATGAGGCGTACAGCTTTTGGCCTTAAAAATAAAAAACAAAAACAAAAAAAGAAAACCACAACCCGAAGTCTGTGAAAGCCTTCTTGATATACTGGGATCCCTCAGTCACTTTTCTCCCAGAAGAGACTTCCTATCTGAAATTATGAAGGGCCTGTGCCACTGCTGAGATTTTTTTTTTTTCCCACCCCAAGCAATGATGTAGCTACTTCCCTTTTAAATAATACTCTTCAGACCTCAGGGTACCCAGAGGCACTTTTGACTGGGGTGCATTTAAAGCCATGCAGAGATTCATAACTTCTATCCCATTTTTGAGGGCTTTTCTTTCAAAACCTCTTCCTTCTGGATTAAGGCAATCTTCAGCTTATTTTGATCATATGCATCTTCTTCATGAAAATACGAAGAACTTCAGTTTGGAAGAGAAGGTTTACACTGCCCTCTGTACTCCCACAAAAGTGGGTGGCTCCCAGGGCTCCCAGGAGCCATGCTACCAGCACGGCCACCAGAGCCAGTGTCAGCATGGACCCCTGTCAGCGTGGAGCAGCTGTGGTGGGCTGCTCCCCTGCACACATCTCCCTCAGGGAGCCCAAGTCAGCATGGGAGATGCTTTAGCTCCTTTTTTCCAGGAAGTCCCCAGTCAGCCTGACAACCCGGGCTGGCCACTTTGCATAAGTCTTTGTCCCTTTCATAGATTTATCAATTGACCTTCTTTTTTTTCCCAATATATTGAAAAAAAGGGATTCGGGGATGTGTAGGACCTACAACACAGAGCGTGATGTGAGCCCAGCTCTGCCCCTCTTCCCCACCTCTCCCGACTAGCTCTTTCTCCTTTTCATGTGAAGGTGGGCTCTAGGACAAAGCCAGAAGGGAATAAGGACTACAACCACACATCATAGCTGGGAAAAGTAGAGACAGCTCTTTTCCACATGTTCCCTATTACCCCTACAGTAATTACTGTATATTTTTTTCTCCTCATTTCTTACCTCTGCTCATCCAGAGTCAGAAGACAGAGATGCAACTGGAATGGCATCTTCTGAAGCAAAGATACAAATTCCCATGTTTAGGCAGATGAAGAGATGTGGCCTTCAGATATCAAACTAATTGCCCTGCAACAACCAACTGGGACACCCTTGTAACAGTTTCTGTGTAATCCTGGCATTTGGTTCTTGCTCAGGAACAAAGTAAAAGCTTTGTATTTTCCAGCCCAAGCCTGGAAACCCCAAACAGTCCTGGTTTTGTTTTCTGAAAACCTATTCACAATTCAACTTACATCACATCAAAAAGAAAAGACACTTAAGACAAAAGAAAACTGTTTTTCTTCTAAACAAAGAACTAAGCACTGCAATGACATATCACCTGCTCTCTTACATCATAAATACATGATTTAACATATGACCATAACATATGATCATAACATATGACCATAACAAATATTCCACCATTTCAGTGGATCAGGGGAGACAAACAGATGGACAGGCTAGTGTAAATATATCCATGCAAAATAATCTGTTAACACTAAGGCTACCAAGACAAAATTAAGCGTCCAAAAGTAACAGATTGTAGATTTTTCAGAATTCCCTACTGCCTCACAGAACCAGACCTGCTCCAGCTGAGAGGCGACACAAGACTCACCACAGAGCTACAACCACCAACCTGATGAGTACAGGATTTTCTGACAGCTGTGCCAGAAAGACTCCCCAAAAGCACACTATTTCCAAAGACAGTTGTTTGGGAAAAATTCCCTTCTGTTCAGGAACAGGGGATCTGCAATAGCTGTAGGGATCTGGTTCATTTTTATAGACTGAGAACTGCCAAGTTACCTAAAAGCTTAGGACACTCGGGTCCTGCCCTCTGGAAGCATTCAGTGAGGTTCAGCCTCATTCATCAGTGTGAGTAAACCTAGAAACAAAGACTAAGAGTGTCCCATCTTGTACAATTAAGTACTTCAGTGATTAATGAATCACAGAATATTTTGGTTGGAAGGGACCTTAAAGATCATTGAGTTCCAACACCCCTGCCATGGGCAGGGACACCTCCCACCACACCAGGTTGCTCAAACCCCATCCAGCCTGGCCTTGAACACCTCCAAGGATGAGGCATCCACAACTTCTCTGGGGAACCTGGTCCAGTGCCTCACCATGCTCACAGGAAAAAAATTTCTTCCTAATATCCAATCTAGATCTCCCCTCTTCCAATTTAAAACCATTACCCCTTGTTCTGTCACTACACTCCCTGACAAAGAGTCCCTCCCCAGCTTTCCTGTAGGCTCCCTTCAGGCACTGGAAGGCTGCTAGAAAGTCTCTACAGAGCCTTCTCTAGGCTTAGGAACTCCAGCTGTCTCAGCCTGTCTTCACAGGAGAAGTGCTCCAGTCTCTGGTAATTTTTGTGGCCCTCCACTGGACCCATTCCATCAGGTCTATGTCCTTCCTATGTTGAGGAAGGATTGAGGAACTGGTTGATGAACAATGATTTTCTCTTAACTCATCAAATGTACATGTGGAAAAAAAAAAAAAATCCCCTAATTCTGAAGTCTAGAGAAACCAAGGTGGCTTCCTGATATACCATCAGACAACACAGAAGAATATATGTCAGGAAAACAAAAAAGCAGATCCTATTTGTGACTTTCACACGCACTGATTTTCACCCTCGCAGGTGGCACACTGCAGCCCAGCTGCCACAACCACTCACCAGCCCTGGGATGCTTCAGCTTTGCTCACATTTATACAGCCTGTCACAACCTTGGCTTGATAAATCTTTCTCTCAAATTATCCTCCAATAAACATGGTATGACAAGTGAGTTACACAGCTGTTTGATGACATCTTATTCATTAAAACCCATAAATAAAACCCCTAGAATTCAGGATCACACTGTTGCATGTGACTTATTGTGGATTATTGCTTCAGGTTAGTTCTTAGGATTTGAGGTTACATCTATGAATGGGACCCAGGGTGTTCTGTTGTGCGTTTGCATCTCATAGGCAGGAGGCCTAAGGAATGGCCAGGTAGCTTGCTGCTCACTGCAACATCCTTTGAAACTACAAGGAACACCAGACTAACTGCTGGTGAAGCAGCTGGCAACTACAGAAAGCACCTCAGCTGGCTGTGAAGCCACCCAGTCCTTGCAGCACATCTGCCAGATCCAGGTCCATCTGGTGAAGGTGGTGCTGGGAAGGCACCTGCTGCTGGCATGTGGACAGAGCCAGGATATGCTAATGGACATGAGAAAGTGACTTTTTCCTTATGTCAGTAGGAAGGAGTTCTCTCTTCTAACCAGAGGGCCCAAAAGAGGAGCATGCCTTATATCCACTGTTATTCATACACAGAATTCTCCCTGCCTTCCCAGCCATCACTAATCTGGTTAGCTCCTCTCCTTTCCATGGTAGCCTCCTCACAACTGCACATGTATTTATTCATGTTTAATTACACACAGGGGTGGTAGGTTGAATTTGCACTGAAATCCACCCTGGCCAGGTACCCGTTAGCTCTAGAAGATGCTGGAGTGGCAGCCCTGCCAGGACCAGCCAGGTGACACCAGCATAACAGACTGCGTCTCAGGGGACTAATGTTGTGTAACATGCATAACAAGATGAAGTATGTTAATTATTTTGAAAATTAGCATTAGAAAATGCTAGAAAATTAGTCCAGAGTTTCAGTCAAGATTTATTTTTCATTTAAGTCTCACCCGCTTTTTTTCCCCTCAATGAAGCCTGCAATATTTGGAGTTAAATTACAGTCATCAGATCACTCATTTCAGGTACGACAGTAAGAGTGATGCATTGTAAAATTCATTCCTCAGGTAGCATTAGGGAACTTGATTTTAACTTGACTGAAATGGCTGTTGGTTTCTGTACATTTGCCTTTCAAAACACCTCCAAAAATAGTCAGGCAAGAGAAATGCTGTGGTAAATGAAATTGCTTTCTCTGGACCAGTTTCTGGCAGACTTGGCTGTGGAAAGGGAAAGACACTGGTTTTAGGAACTATCCCTGTTTATGAGAAGACTAAATATAGGCATGGAAAGGCATGCTGTTCCTAGACAAGGAAAGCAAGCTTGTTTTCAGGAACAAATTGTATGGGATCTTACCCACTAACCTAGAAAAATAAACAGCATATTCTAATGCACTCAGGAAAATATAAACAAAAAGCCACCCTACCAAAGTGTCCCCCCCGCCCAAAACCAGCATCACACCTTTTTTAAAAGGAGAAACTCAACATGTCATGGAAACTCTGCCATCCTCTGTCTGCACAGCTCTTCATCATTTATTATACTTGTCAAAATTGTCAGTGAAGTCCAGACTCACCAAGAGGGCAGCATGCACAGAGATAGAATATCCAACTTTCGCATCTATGGGTGTTTTGCTTCCACAGCACTTTGAAGAAGGGAAGGAGGTTCAGTGTTTGGGGTAAGAACCCCAGCCCTCACCACAAACAGGAGTGAGCAGGAGCTGGCTTGTTTGAGAGCTGCCAGCCCAAGGCAGACACATATAAGCCTACATGGATTGATGTTTAATAAATCCTTCCCTACAATCACAGAAACATTAGGAGGCCCAGCTAAAAAAGCAACAGTTCAGGAAAAAAACCCCAAACCAGTATCTGTGGAGGCGACTAATCCAGTGGCTGAGCATAAACAGGAAACACAGCAGCTGCACACAGCTTGCCTTGGAGCAGAGACACTGCTGGCTAGATGCAGTTTATCATTAGAGGCAATAAGGTATTTAAAGAAATCAAACGAAGCACTTGTTCTCTGCAACAAGCTCAGCACTAGATGAGGGAGCAGCCCACAGATGTGGTTCCTTTCACCGGCACTGATTTGCCCGGGTTCCCTGGGTAAGCTGCATAACCCTCCTGCCCTCAGCTACCCCATCCCACAGCAGCATGGAGCCCGACACAGCGTTGATGGGACTGGCAATGACCACATCAGACATATGCACTCAGCTTCTGGTGCTTCCTAACACTCTGGAAATGGCTCAGGGACGTGAGCAGCCTTTGCTTTCTGTGCTGGGAGCCCCGTTGGTACCCACACAGCTTCTGCACCTTTGCTCTCTCCTGGGAGCTCCAAGGTGCAGAACCTGGGCTGCATCAAGAAGAGTGTGACCAGCAAGTTGAGGGAGGTCATCCTCCCCCTCTACTCTGCCCTGGTGAGGCCCCAACTGAAGTAGTGTGTCCAGTTCTGGGCTCCCCGGTTTAAGAAGGTAAAGGAGCTGCTGGAGAGGGTACAGCAGTCCCCTAATCAAAGATGAGAGGCCTGGAGCATCTCTCAAGAGGAAAGGCTGAGGGACTTGGATCTTTTCAGTCTGGAGAAGACTGAGGGGGGATCTGATCAACGCATATAAATACTTCAAGGGTGAGTGTCAAGAGGATTGGGCCAGTCTTTTTTCAGTGGTGCCCAGTGACAGGACAAGGGGAAATGGGCAGAAACTTTAACATAAGAGGTTCTGTCTAAGCATGAGGAAGAACTTCTTTCCTGTGACAGGGCAGAGCCCTGGCTCTGGCTGCCCAGAGAAGTAGTGGAGTCTCTGTCTCTGGAGACATTATAAAACGACCCAGACACATTCATGTGCAACCTGCTGTGGGTGGACCTGCTTTGGCAGAGGGGCTGGACTAGATGATGTTGGGAGGTCCCTTCCAACCCCGTATCATTGTGCAATTCCAGAAGTAGACACCTGATTTTATACCAAAACTGAACATGGAAGAACTATGAGGAGGCAGAAGACAGTGTTTATCTAGTCCTACATAACAAGGACTAGCTTTAAGTGTCCATTTAAGTGTCTAGTTGCATAGCAGGATGCCAAAAGATGGAGCAACAGATGCACACAGCTAATTCAAATAACTGGTTAAGAAGTATTCAAAAGCCTTTTTGAAGCTAAAAACTATATATAAGAATAAGGCTACAACCACTTCATTAGCACTTCTGTATTTTCAATCCTCCATTTTTCCTCATTTCAACAGAGCAAGCCAGGTACTTACTTCAAACTTGCAGTGATGCCAGCACCTTTCCAAGGGCTTAGCCACAAGAGGAGGAGCGTGCTGACACCAGGGCAACTGCTCTGCTGTCACAGCAGGCTGTCAATCAGGCTGAGAACCACTACTTGGTATCTAGCAAACATGTGAGATGTGGAAGGGCATAAACTGTCCATTTTTGGGGAGATCCCAAGCAGACTGTTTGGGACAATGACTTGCCACTGTATTCTCATCAATAATCCCTACTACCAGCATCTTGAAAAGAAGCCCGCAGACACTGGAGGACATAGTTTCAGTGACAGAAAATTGAAGGACCAAGTTGTCACTCAGAGCTATAACAACTTTTGCCAAGCAGAAACAGTAGCCACATCTGTAAGCCGAGTAGTATTTCTGTGGCTTTTGGCATATCCCTATTTCCCTAAGCAGAGCCCAGTCCTCATGGGGACCTACCAACTCAGCCTGGGAAACAGCCTGACCACATTTCCCAGCACTTATCCTTTATATGAGCTCAGCATAGGTATGTCTGAACAGAGCTTCTCTTTCCACATGACTCAGAAAACAGTCCTGAGCAGATCAACAGCTTCTCTAAAAACATGCCATAGCACTGAGGTTTTCAGTGGCTAATTGCCGAGAGACATGGGAACACCTTCTGCCTTCCAAGCCCTAACACTTAAAAATGTATATTGTGTATACAGTCACGTAATATGTATATTTTATAATAAAAATAATTATATAATGCATTACACATCTTATGCATTATACCATAATGTGTACATAACACATTTGCGCTATGTACCTACCCTACTGCATGCATTGCATTGGAAAATCAGGGGTGCACAATGAAGGAAGACTAATGTAATGGCAAAAATAAAGACTCAGAAATTGCCCGAAGCACAGAGATCACCACAGTCCTAAAAATAGAAAGGAACACCGCACCACTCAGCTCCAACACCTGATGTTTCTTAGTCACACACAAACTTCACCTTCCCCCTGCTCACATTTCAAGACACAAGTTGGCAGAGCCTTCAGGATAGAAACCATGGCCCCCTTCCAGATGCTGATTTTATTCTGGTTTGGCACAATGCCCATATTCTCTACCCATCTTTTTCCTCCTGCTCCCTCGGTTTTGCCATCCTTATTCAAGGTTAGGTCAGATGGGGCTCTGAGCAACCTGAGCTAGTTGAAGATGTCCCAGCTCTTTGCAAGTGGTGTTGGACTAGATGGCCTTTAAAGGTCCTTTCCAACCCAAGCTATTCATAGAATCATAGAATCACAGAGTCATTCAGGTTAGTAAAGACCCTTGGGATCATCGAGTCCAACCATCAGGTCCACTCTACAAAGTTCTCCCCTACAACATATCCCCCAACGCCACAGGTAGACGACTCCTAAGCATATTCAGGGATGGTGATTCGACCACCTCCCTGGCATCCTATACCCCCCACCTTCCTACCCATCTTACCCCACATGCCTACTGCTGACTTGTTCTCTCCCCTTCTTTCAGGCTGCTGTCCCCAGGGGCTGCAGGGCTGAGGTCCCTCCGCAACCTGGGAGGACACCAGGCAGCAAGAGGATTGCAGGACAGGGGCAACAGAGGGGGTAGAGGGTGGGGGTGTTGGCCTGTCACCCAACAGAGACCTGAAAGCTGGCCTGGGAGGCTGTGCAGGAAGAGGTGACAAAACTGCAAGTGTGTTAGAGACAGTCTAGATTCTAAAGAGCAGGTGAAGCGCACTTCGGAGAAAACAAATAGTTCCAAATTCATCTTCCCATGCATTCAGTCATTTATGCGAAACAATTTAAAGGTACTTTACACAGCATGTCCTCGCAAAGAGACTCTTCTACCATGCAGATATTTCCCTTCCCCCAGTCTTGCTTTCATTCTTGTAATATTACCACCATCAAAAGTCATTTAATTTCAATTTCATGGCTTGATTGGGCTGAATGTAATAGAACCAGATGCTGTGAATGAATGAAAGTTCTTTCTGTGAACACCCATCATATTTTTGAGTTAAGTGGGCCATGTTCAGCTGCATGCAGGTACTTCATAGGCTTTCAGAGCATTTATCTGACTGTACCAGGTATGAAGCCAGTCCAATGAGCCAAAACTAAAGTAAAAAACATTAAACTGGCCTTTGTTGTTCCATAAAGAAAATACTATAAGGCTTTAATTGCTAGTTAATCAACATATTACAAAATAAATGAATCATACTATTTTTCTTGGTGCTTATGTGGTTTCAAATAGCGAGAAAATTATATGCTGATTTTCCCCCTAGGTTTTTTAGTGGCGGACTATTTCAAAGATGAAACAATTTAACCAGAACATTTTATTTCGGTATAATCACACAGCCACTGCTGAATATGGCAGTATAAAGACTACAGTATTTGAGAGTGCTAGTGGCTGGTACACAGAGAGCTTCCTTGAGAAACATGATGTTGCCAAAATCCTCTTTTCCACTGCCTCTACAGAGGTACGATAGGGTTGCACAGCACCAGTGAGGGAAGCCAGCCTGGACAGGCAATACTTTGGAGACTTCTGGACAACACCTGAAGTTATCCGAGTGGAGTTTCAAGCAGCATTTTTCTAACTTTTTCTAGTGGCACTCCAGATATCAGCTGGCCACCAGAGTTCAAGGAATTTGGGGCAATACTGTCAGGATTCACTCTCAGCTAACTTCAGCAGCAATAAAACGCAGATTTAAACAAATGAATGAATCATAATGGAACAAACCCACTGCACTACAGAAGTATTTCGTATAACACTTCCAAAACTAATGAATAAACAGGAATACTAATCTTAAAGTGTATGAATTTTTAAAGAGGCCCAAGGTAGCAAGGTTCCAGCCTACTGGAAGAAGATATTACCCAAGCTTTCAAAATTATTTTGGGGAAAAAAAAAACAACCCCAAAAAAACAAACAGAGTGGTAACCTCTGCATGAACAGGAGTGAGGTGTCAGGGCACCTTCATCCTCTGGACTGAGCCCTTCCTTTACTAATGACTACTACAGGATTATTCATCAATATGAAATGGCAAACCTAAATGCCTATAAAGCATTTTAATGTGTACTAAAATGCTCTATTGAAGTCAGCCAGCCTCATTACAGTCCCTCTGCCTCCTGGGTACTTCACTTGCTCTGCAGGGTAGGAAAAGATTCTTGCACAGCGTCTGCCATGTTGGGCCAAGATAAGGGAGACTTAGACTCTGCTAAGAGGTCTCCAGGCTCATGCTCTTTGATAGCCTGGGTACTAGATCATTCTGCTGAGTTTTGTAGCTTGAGAACTGGTTTAGGATTAAGTATCCAACTTTAGCAGTAGTTTCCTGGAGATGTGGGTGATAGTTCACTTGGGACATGGGGGACCACTGGATGTGCACTAGTGCTATTAACAGCAACTTTAAAACATTTTAAAGCAGGAAATGGTATGGGGCATCTACACACTTCCTCCTCCCCCCACCTGTGATCCTACTTTTCCCCAGAGCGAGCACACAGGACCAAGTATCACCTAAAGAAAGCTTCTTTTCTTTTAAAGAGCTTCCACTTCCTCAGGTTCACCACATATGCAGCTGAAGCATTTCACAGCTCACAGACACACGCATGAGAATTTCAGGTGTTTCACAGACGTGTGCTGATGGCAGCACCTACCCTGATATCCCTTTTGCTGGCAGGCTCCACAATCGGCACCTGGCAACAAAAGGCACAGCAGAGATCCTTTTAACCCTGATCCACTGCAAGGACTTTGCATTCATAAACACAGAGGGACTGAACCCAGCTCTGGCGTTTACCAACCACAAGTGAATACTGTAAGTAAAGTCATCACGAAAAAAATACTGTGATTTTAATTCAAATAACATGTTTTGATTGAGGGGGAGGTATTCAAGCTTCACATCGGAAGTCAGAAATTTAGACAGAGCTGCCAGCACTAAGATGGTTGCTTTTACTTTCCACAATGACACATATACTTACAATACCAGCTAATTTTCTATAAATTTAAAATAAAAATTAAAAAAAAAAAAATCATCTTTCTGGGGCTACGTCTCTTATTTTAAATAGCATGCAAAATTATGTTTATAGAAATTCTTTAGATGGCCAACAGATAATTTTCCCCTAAATGTTTTTGGTAGATGGCTTATTATGGAAAATTAATTATGTTGTTTCTCATTAAACAGTCCAGTAGTATCATGAATGTTAAACGTAATGAATGTCACATTGTAAGACAATTTCCATACTTGAAACCATGAGGCTAGTGACATTATTAGCCAGTGACATTAGCTTTTTCCCCTAGCTAAAGCTCTTTTATTATATTTCTGATTTTCTCTTTCTCTTAGGAAGATAAAATTTAGGAGGGCAACCTAGTCTAAGCTGGGATACTTCTTGAATTCTTGCCAATAGGAAGCAATCTTATGTACTAGAATAACAGAATAAAATACAACTTCTTAAATATTTTTAGAATATGGATGAATTTGCCTGTTGCAAAGAGATGAATTTAATACTACTGGAATATGCTCAAGTTTGACTTAATAAATACACCAGGAAAAGAAATTAAACTGCTCCTTGTGCAAAGGAATTGACATTAAAGGTTCTCGTACAGTTGGGCACATATAACTTCAGCAAGGAATTAAAGTTATAAATAGAATGTTCTTAACACTGAACACAAGCTTTCTCTCCTCCAAGTACATCCACCATAAACATCAAATGCATAAATAACTTTCATCTAGTGAATTAATGGACGCCAGTGCTTTCAACATGCAGAAATCCTCAGCCATGGTGATGTTGTTTGTAGCTGAAAAGAACGTCTGTGCACAGCCCTGTCTGTGATCCCAGTGTATCACCACTGATTGTCTGACCACAGCAGATGCTTTGGTGGTGTTAAAGACAGGCTGCCCTGTACAAGCCAGCAAAGATCTTCACGTGAAGCCATGCAACTAGTGCCATTTATGTTTTCTAAACCAAACATTTTCACTCTTACAAGATGAAGTTATTTTACTCAATATGCAAAGTGTTACATGGTCCATGAAGGATCCATGACAAAGTTTCTAGGTACAGGGCCCTGCTGTATCACTCGCATCCAGCACTCCACCTCCTTCTCTGCCTTCTCCTCCTTCAGCTTGCTCTCAGAACTGCAATAAAACTTTCACACATATACACAAGAAATAAAGCAGAATTTTATCAAAATAATTCAATCTGCACATTTACTCACCCATGTAACATGACAAAAAGTTTATGAAAAGGTAGTGAACAAGCCCCATGTAGTACAAAAGGAAATGTCTTCTTAGGAAGTTTACATCACCTGTAAGTGCTGAGACAAGAACCTACTGCACAAGTCAGTCATGTCAATGGAGCCACAATCTTTTCTAGGTAGAGAAAGCTTTCAGAGGGAGCCTGAGGCAGCGACAGCCCTACTAGGTGTGGGGACAAAGAACAGCACTCTGGATTCCAGGCAGAGGGATCTTCAGGCATCCTTCTCTGTCAAGAGCTGGGATAGGGAATGCTACTGGAACCTCTACTGTCTGGCTACTTATGGCAAAGCTGAGGAGAATAAATCCTGAAGTCCCCATCAGTGCTACGAAAAAAACAGAGTGTGCATTTGTGGTCAGATTCAGCCGTGGCTCAGCCTTGATGTAACTCACCTAGTTACACCTAGTCTACACAAGCTAAACAGTCAACTGTGAGAGAGTTTGGCTTCAAGGGTGAGCTCACTGTATAGACTAAGTCCTGAAGAGGAAGGAAGGGTTTTTAAAATACTAGTTAGCTCACAGGAGGAAGAGGCAGTGAAAACAAAGTAACAGGCTTAGGGAAAGATCCTGAGCAGTGTTGCTTCAGAAAGCAGTAAAAGTTAGCAAAGGAAAATGAACTTCACACTTAGCTGGTGCAACTTGACTGTAACCAGCAGAGGCAGGACCACTCACACGAGACATTAATTCGGCCCAGCTTATTATCTCTGCTGCCTCATTGCTCAGCAACAGCCACAAGCTGAAGTATAAGACAGAAAAGAGAATCCCAACCTGTTCTGCCCAGCTCAGCACAGGTAGCATATAAATAAAATATTCACTGTGTAGGCTCTACCCCTTGTGAATTGTTTTCTTTCTTCACTTCAGGCACGACTCTCAAGTCTTAATTCAGCCCATTACCTATAGCCTGCACAGGGCTGGAAGATGCAAGAAGGTATTACTGAGCTGTGCTTCACTCACCAGAGAAACTTCATACTGACTTTTATCACCTTTTTGTTTCAAAACAATAGATTTGCATGTAAAGCCTGTCTTCCCCTGCTAAAACTGGCAAAACGCTGGGGAAGATGAATCTATGAACAAAGCCTAATCAGTGCGAAGGCGCTAGGAAAGGTTTTAATGACAGGATCACTTTCTGAAACACCCACCTGATACAGCAGTGACTGAACACAAACAGAGACCAAGCAATACCTTGGCCAGAAGTTGAGGAGTGTTGGTAGAAGCCTGACCTGCAAGGGGACCATGCTAAATCCATTGAAGGTTTTTCAGTGCAGGGAACTGTGACTTCTTTATGAGGAATATTAAATGCATTCAGGATCAAAGGCTCTCACCAAAGCAAGCAGCAAAAGATCATGGAAACCAATGTCAAACAGGATATGCCCTGAGGCTCAGTAAACTTGAAAAAATTCTGTTTACGAGTTGTGAGAACCGTCCAGGATGCTGTTTCTCAATTGGTGGGTCAAGAATGTGGCAAGAAAGCAGGCAAGGTATTAAGAAAAGTCACAAGATGGTGAAAATTGCATCGCAATCTTCAAAGAGCTTGTTCCTTGTGCACCCAAATACTTCCTGGGCAGAGCAATCTACACAACATGCACAAAGGAGTAAATTCTGTGGGTTTAACTGTACAATCATTAAGAATATATAGTTCATGAGTAAGAATAAAAAAAATGAAGGGGAGTCGTTAAAAAAAAAATAAATATTGAGTTTGACTGGCAATCTGAAAAAGCTGCAACAGACTTGTCTGGAAGAAACTGGATGTGCCTTACTTGTAGGGCTACAGAAAAATGGGACACTTGGTTAATACTGTTCATGGCAGGTAATATGAAGGGTGACCCAGGCGATCTGCTGAAGTGGGTAATCAGCTGGGCAATTTAATATGATTTAAGGAAGAAAGATTATCTAATGGCGAATAGAAAAGCAAGATACATCATGAATAAGGTTTTGCTGGAGGAAATGGGAAAGGCTAGAATACTCTGGGAATTACACTATGGAGGAGAAAGATTAGGCACATCAGCTCAGTACAGATGACTTTTTACAATGGGAGATACAAGAAAATACTTGCTTTTGAAATAATTGCTCCATTTCACAAAAAATAGCATAGTGCTAGGCTCAGTTTTGGTCTGTTTATGTGCAGTGCTAATTTCCCAGTTTTAATATTAAATACTTTCATATTAAAATAGGTGCAAAAAAACCCCAAACCCAACCAAGTCACAATACTGATGCACGGACCTATAAAACATATTAATGAGTTAAACATAGCAACCTGAAATGAACAGGCAACTAGAACTTTCAACATTCTTGAAAGCCCAGCAGTATAGATTCAGGACGCCTTCTCTTTTATATAAAAGAGTTGGGGGGGTATTCTTTGGAAAAAAAAAAAAATCCAAGCCTGTTTTTTAATTTCAGCATTGCATGCAAAATTATGGTTTTGGTGGAAGACATGGACTTTTCTTTGGAAAAAAAATAATCATAAAAAGATGACTACCACAGCCATTGTCTATCCCAAAGCACAGATCATTTAGTAAGAGGAGTTTGGTGGGAGGGAGAACTTGAACCAGGTGCCACTTGACAGAAGGTAAGTGCTCAAGACACCAATCCTAAGGCACCACAGAGAATTTGATATAGAACGGGTTTGATTTTGATTTCCAGGTTTTTGATTATTCATTAACTTGATGGGGATAGTTAAAGCCTAAAAGCAAAGGATCTGCCAACCAGCCAGAAATATGAAACAAGCTCTGTATTTGAAGAGAGGAATATGAAGTTTAAAGCAGGTATATGTAGGAAAGACCAGTGAATCTCTTTAAATACACTAAGAGCGAGCCAGTGCTTGCTGAAAGTTCAGACTATATGTTTTTATGGTTACAATGCACATCAGCCTCTACGCACTGGAGCAAAAGGGGCAAATGCCTCCCCTTCACAGCCCATGCTGTTAGGGGGCAACCACAAGCCTGCAAGAAGAGCAGGAGGAAGTCCAGCAATGAAGAATGTAGATGGAGAGATCTGGGATCTCTCCTGCCTCCGTAACTGAGTTTGCATGTACTGAGGCAAGTCATGTTGCCTCTGTTCTTCCCTCTCCTTATCTACAAAAAGGGAGATTATCACCCTGATCTCCACTGAAGTACTCAGGCATCTATGAATATTAAGCAAGTTAAGTAGCCTGTGAATGTCAATCCTTCCTTTTTTTTTTTTTCTGAATAATTAAAAATAAAAATCATACACTTGTTCTTTCAGCAGGTCTTCTGTTTTCCCGAAAACAGAACATCCCAGAGCTTTCTGCTCCTTCAGGGCACTATTTCCCCAACCGTAGTTTCTCAAATACATAAAAAAAAAAAAACAAACAAAAAAACAACCCACAGGCAGGAGGGGAAGAAAAGCAAGAATAATATTCTTATCACAAAAAGCATCAAAACTAATTCTTGATGTTAAAATAGACCACAAAATTGGTATACTTATATGTGCAGTAGGCGGTGATACATGAATAGTTTAATATTCTTAAATCATAAGATTTATGTAACAGAGGTTTTACACATTCAAAGCTTCTCTATGTTTACTAGTATACTGGAGGATATTTAAAACAAACCAGGACCCTTAAAAGAAAATACTCTGTAGAAAGCAGAACATGGCTTTTAGTGCTCTACTTGTGTCCAAATAAAAGGACATATATCATTTTCTAACACTGTAGCGCATATACTCCTTCTCCTATTATTTAAAAGCATTAGGGCTGTTAACCTGTAAATGGCAGCTCCAGAGCCAGGCAATAAAAATGCACTTAGAGCTATTTTAGCTCCACATGTAAGTAATTCAAGCTTTTAAATTATTAGAAAAGGCACTGATTGTGACAAAACTGAAAGGCTTTTTTTCCACCATTCATACAACATACTGCAAAAGAGTATCTCAAAACCAGTCTACAGCTAACCTTTGCATTGATTGAACTCTTCTGGTTGGGGATGTCAATTCGTATTAAAGCAGACAGACCTGACAGGAGGCCTCACATGGTCATACTGACACAAGAGGATTATACCAGCACAGCTTCCTGCCCTTTCTTTGCATACAGTAGCTACAATGTACAGGCTCCTTAGGAAGGATATAACTGTTTCTGTGAGAGAGAAGGGGAATCATCCTCAGATGTTTGTGCTTCTGTACTAGAGGCAGCCTCCAAGACAGACAGAAGGGCTGAAGCTGCTGTTACTGCTCCCGCGTGCCTGCAGACTCAGGCAGACAGCACTACATCATCCTGTACTTGTCTCCCATTTTCAAGGTCCTACTCAAACATAAAACCTAGAAACAGTCTTGGGGCTGAGGTGATGACTCCACACACTGGGAGCTGGGGTCACAGTCACACATTTGGCTCTCCCTGACATGGTTTGCAGGCTGAGAA
Source organism: Pedionomus torquatus (assembly GCA_013398155.1). Classification (NCBI taxonomy): domain Eukaryota; kingdom Metazoa; phylum Chordata; class Aves; order Charadriiformes; family Pedionomidae; genus Pedionomus; species Pedionomus torquatus. The sequence goes on from VZRU01007633.1 coordinate 551,029, forward strand.
CCCACCAGGAAGAAAGCCTGACTCAATGTAGAACATCACAGCGATCAACCTTTTCTACTAGCTTAAGATTCATATAAAGCATCCTTGTTCTACCATTTAGTCCCATTTGCCTCATAACTTCTGCTGGATATTTGACAGTATTTAAAGAGTTAAATTACAGGAAGTAATTTAATGCCTTAGAAACAGGACTTGGACCAAAATGCATCATAATGTATAACTTCAGCTAAGAGAACTAAGCTGACAAGACCAAATGGTTTTTGGGTGATAATTGAGTTTTAGTACGAAGAACGAAACAAGGAAAGTCATCATGGTGACCATAGAGGTATAACCCATATCTGTCAAACCCCTTTCCAGCACTCAGAATTTAAGCACTGGTAGAACAAGACATAGTTTTGCCTCTGGTCAATACAGTGGAATAATCCTCTTCCAGTTGTATGTGTTGCCCTTAAAATCATACCTCTACAACAGAGCTTTTCCTCTCTCCTTCGGGCATGTCTTGTAAAAACAGTAGTATTATTTATCTGGCTTTGTTAGGAACACAGGCATGTTACCCTGCAGGATGAATTTCACTCCTCTCTCGGCAATCAGCAAATAAAGCTAATAGGATCACTGTTTCTAAGCTGGAGGGTGATATTCTTCTCACCTACCATCAGCTATGGACATCACACTGTGCTGCTGGGGCTTCCACACTTTCTTCCAGCACAGCATACAGAGATTAACTCAACTGGAACTGTACTTTATTTGCTGAAAGTTTAAAATCAATTGACACAATGCTGTGATAAGACACATTCCTTGTCCCTAATTAACAGAAAATGCACCTTGAAAACAAAGAAAAAGAAACTCTTCTAAGAATTTTTCATTGATGGGTCTGAAAACAGTTCTGGGACCAGAAGGACAGCCTGGCTGGCTACTCAGTAGCTTGCTCTGAGTCCACACTGTTCAGAAGTTTCTTGACCATTATAGAGGAGTTTTGCATTTTTAGTTTGGTTTGGTTGTTGTTTACCCCTCCCGCCTTTTAAAATGTACTGGAATAGTTTAATAGTTTATTCCAAAAGAGCAGCACTAATTTATCAGAGAAACTGGCTAGAGATCCATCATCCTTCTCATTGACAAGTTCCTAGACCTTCTCCTCCACAGCAGAAACCACAAGCCTCGTGGCAACTGCAGGTCTCTGACAGCAGAGATGTTACCTGCTTCACTGGCGCTCTGGCTTAGAGTATACTGATATCCCATTTATGCTTTTATTCATGGTGTCATCCTAATCGTAATGAGAAATATCACAGCTTTTAACAAGGCTGGTACTAACCATCCCATCCTAAAGGAGTGCCCTAGAGGTTTTACATTTAGGAATTCAAGAAAGTAAGACCAGCAGTGATGGCTGCTACTCTTTGATTTGTGTCTTGAGTACACTGTTTTTCTCTTCAGGGTTTCTGACATTAAATGTGTTCCTTCTGAATCAGCAGAGTTGCCTGTCTGGTCTCTGGCTAGAAGTGTAGGCTGCAGACTAAACCTGGAACACATCAGCAATCTCTGCTTGTTCTCAGCAACTATGACTGCCAATGAGGGCTTGCAGGGGTAAGGAAAAAGCAGCCTCATTTGCTGCCAGAGTCAGTGATAAGGAAACAGGTCCTGATTAGTCGCACATTCAAGCCTCGGCCACAGCATCCATCACACAGTCACTTACATTCCCAAGTTGACACAATCCCCAGGAGAAAGCCTGCACCATAAGCCAAATGAGAGGGCGAATGTACTTTAGAAGGAAGCAACAGAACTCATAACACACCCACAGATGGTTAAAATAAACCAATGGAGTCCCAAAATAGTAACAAGTACAAGTAGCTTCAAAATACTTTGAAAGCAGGAATTAAAACCTTTTCCCAAACACCAGCTAGTGCCTCTGTTGTTCCAAGACCTTCCATACTATACTAGCTTAAGAGATAAGTCTAGCTTTGCTGGTACAGTATCTTCCCAAAACAGTAATGTTTATTCATATCTGATAAAATCATTACTTCTTAAGCTGCATCTCTAGAGCGAGCTTTTACTGATGGTTAAAATCAGCGTATCTTTTGGAACTGGTTTCATAGAGTTTGACTGAAAAAAGAAGAGCAACAACGACAAAAGAAGACAGGTGTACACAACACTCGCATTATCTCCATATCTCTCTGATGTCAATCCATTATCATTATCCTTTCCCTCAGATGCCAGAAGTTATCCAACAACTGCAAAAATAATACATATTACAGTTTTAGTCCTGTTACTTTAGAGAAGCCGAGTCCTGAAAGAAATTCCATGAACCAGCCTCCCTGCTAAAAGATACATTGCACAGGCTGTTTTCATGAACTACTCTCCTCAAAACTAAAGAACACGTTTCTTCATGTAAGCAATCAGTAAAACTAACAGAAATATTGCAAATGAATACACTTGATTTTGAAGAAAACGTTCACCACGTGCAAACTACTAGCCCACTGTAATAATGGTTGGGCATCCTTTTTCTCTATTTGGATCTCACGAGCTCTGAAAAAACAGAACTAGCAAGTCGAAGAAGGGGAAATACACAAACCTTGCCATCTGGGTATTACAAATCAACCAGTTTCCTTCCCCCACTCCTTCCAAAATCATTACTCTACCAAGGCCTGTACAGAAGTGATTCTGCTCCGGAGACTAGATCTTCAACAAGACCCCATGCCAGGGTCTAATTTAGTGGACGAGAAGTCCACTAAAGGACGGGAAGAAGGCACAGGGCTAGAGAAGCACTGACAGACTCAGCTATCGTTAATTATCTGAAGACCATTCCTCTAGTATTTTGAAACATCCACTTTCCTCCCAAAACACGCAGATAAAGGTGTTTGACCAGGGCAAAGATCAGCCCCCAGTTGAGCCAATTTGTCTTGTATCTGCTTCAAAATCTACATACACACAGTGTCACATGCGGCACTTGTGGCAACACTAAATCCTGGACCACAACCTGTTTAAACATGCTTAAGAGGAAATCTTAAAAACAAAACCAAATCCAATAAACAACCACCTCAACAACAAAAACTAACTGGTAGAAATAAGATGGGCTATGTATAATGTAATTGAAGGGCGTATATAAAGGAAATGGTGACTTGTTTAGTCTGTTCTTTAAAGGACTCTTAAATAATGTAACATTGCTTACAACACATCAAGCCAAAGATAAGATTTTAGGTTGATTTTGTGCTGAGGTTTTTGCTTTAAACCACTGCAGGAAAAGAACAAATTGGTGTTTATTAATGCTAGTTTGACTTAGGAAAAAAACCAAACAGATTAAATTAGCAATATAAAACCCAAGGAGGACAGGGATGGCCTAAAGGAAAGAGCACCTGGAGGGACAAAGCCTCAGGAATTGCACGTCAGAAACCTCACTTTACCAAGCACAAGACAAAATCCGATTGTAGCAATTCCTAGTGATGGGAATGGGATAGGGAAGCACCTCTACAAAGCTCTCTGGAGGAAGACTTCCAAATGTGGGGCATTCTGGTGGATTCCAGCATTTGCAATTGCCTACAGGGGCCATAACCTTAACCTTGAGCTACCACGGACTGCACATTTGGCTGTGGAATCTAAATTTGCTCTTGAGATGGTTTCCAGTCCCTTTGGACATGTTGCAGAATGCCTTTTAATCATTTTTTTTTCCTCTAATAAAACGAGAGTTATGTTATTTGCTCAGTGAATAAATAGTGCAAAGCCTTAGATGATTCATTTTGCATACCCGTTTTCTACGGCAGAATGATCTCGTAACTTGAAAGTGCTATCTGGTCCTCTATGCTGCAGCCTGTCAGCAATATAAAGATCTCATATGATGCAGGACAAAGACTGCTAATCCATGTAATTACCAGAGGAATGGCTAGTCTGTTAATTGGCAACAGGCAAATTATATTTTCTAATATTACATTCAGTGGAAAAGCCTATCCCAACTGAATGCACTGCAGAAGAGGACTTCTTCATTTACCAGGAGCAGCAGGAAGGGAGGAACACTGCAAGGAATTAACTTCTTGATTTAGTGTCACAGAGCCAGAGGATGGGTGGTGTGAGCTAACACTTTTTTATGGCCATCTTACACCTTAAAACCCCAAGAGTGATAGCTGCTCCACAGAAGTGCAGATGCCTGCAAGGGACACTGTTGTTTTTATTCCATTCATTTTGCCTGGCAGACTCAAATTTCCCACCTGTGCAAGACAGGTAATTTAAAAGATGTCAGAGTCTGTGAAAGGTATCAATACTTGCAGCAGCCCCATTTCAGGCTTTCCAGACAGTTTTCCTATGTCCAGGTCTAAACAGAAAGCAGTATGATAGATTCTCTGTCTTGAAGCTCAGAGCAAAATGTCTACAGAAAGAGACCAAAAAAACCCCCACCTATCTATCTACAGAAGTTAAGTCACTGCTTGTTTGTTTTTTCCCTTCCTTTTTCCAAAGGGAAACTATTCTTCACACAGTACCAAAGAGGCTCAAGCTCCTGACACAGAGCCGGCACACAGAGCACCAAACAAGACTATGTAAACCACAGAATGCAACACAAACCAGTTGTTTTCCTGCAGAAGCTTCAGGAGCCCATAGTCATGTCTAACATACCTTAAACAACAAGGCCTGGACCCAGTTAGTATTTGGTTGTGCAAGCCCTGCCAATGTACATCACTCTAAAACTTGGCCTAAAACATGTATTTCCGTGGAAGTTTATTTTGTGGAGTTCAAACTAATGTGTATGTGTTCACATAACACTGAAAACTTTATGCTGTCCTGCTGCTCCTTTGGATTTGCAATGCACTTAACTGAATCACAGAATCATGCTGTGCAAAGGCAGGCATAGCAGGCTAAGTCGCATGGTCACAAAGGCTCCTCTCCACCTGGAGCTCCACAAGACTGAAACACTTAAGGTCCTGGTTCGCTTTCCCAGGTTTGTTTCAGCCCTCATCACCTATTGGACTCTGAAGTGAGTCCAGCTGGTCATTCTGCTCCCTTTATCACCTTCCCTCCTGTGCTGCTCTCCCCTCAATAAAAAGCCTTCAGCAACCAGCAGCACATTGAGGTGGCACCAGGGATCAGGAGACCCACGCTGCATTGCCAATTCCAGAGCTGGGAGGGCAAATCAAAACCCTGTACTCTGACCCTCTTTGATCCCTGTTGCTTCAGCCTGGCATAGCTGGGGGACAGGCCAGGTCTCCCAGGTGATGATGCAGTTTCTCACATCATGGGACCCTGGCACGGATGCATCTTCTAGGCAGAACAGCATTGCAGCTTTTAAAAAGCTGGAAAGAGTTCACATAGTCAACATCTGGCAGCAGTTGCCAAAATAAACACAGCATAGAAATATTTGTAAAATGGCTGAGGAACAATGTGGATAATGTGGCATTAAAACTATAAACAGAGTAGCATATTAATCAAGGAACAATAAAACTTTTAATTATATTTTAAAGAGCCTCGCTTAAAACCAATGCAAAACATAACTTGTGCAGAATGGCTGGACTATTTCCCATTGACTGCCTATTCCAGTTCTCCAGCAATAAAATTAAGAAAACAAGTCTTGGGGGCATGATGAGAAAAAACAGATGAAATACTAAGGAGCTCAATACAGCTGTAATGCAAGTAGGTGGGCTAGAGAAGACTATCCAAGCAATACAAATTTGTGTTTGTTTAGAAGGAAATACCACCAATATCAAGAGAGGACTTTGAACACTGGTCACCCGGCACACAAGTGCAGATTTACTAGGGAAGTCAAAAATGCTTCAGCTCACTCTCACTTTCGAGACTCCCTAATAAAAACCTACCTTACATGATATGCTTAGAGCTACACAGTCCTCTGCTGGCACACCAAGCCTTTTGCAGCCCATCTATGCTGTCTACCTACAACCACAGTCAACTACACACTGGGTGCTGTAAACCTGGGCTGTCAAAGTGCTCTTCAAGGGAAAGGGTGACACACACCTAAGCTGGACCAGGCCAGGTGCTCTGCATTGAGTATCTGGAACACATATGAATCACAGAATTTTCCAGATACAGTGGATAAAAGATTGGCAATATTTGCTATTTTGTGGTGCCGAGAGACTGTCATTGTTTACCGTCAGCTACACTCCATATATATGGCCTGCTCAACTCATCTTTAGCTTCTACCGGGACAACTATTAGACTGAAGGGAAGCTCTGCATGACCAAGGTACACCTCTACTGAAATCCACTGCGGTGAAAGAATATGCCACAGGGACACAGTCCTCACAAAGATGGAAGGCAGAACAGCTAGGGCTCAGTCAGAGCCAATTGCAAAGCAAAGTGAAACACAGCAGATTAGATGATAGCACTGGTCACAAACTCTTTGATAAGTCTTTTTGCCTTAAAAAAAAACAAACCCAAAAAACCCCAAAACCCCCACCCATTTTCAGTTCCAAATTACCTTTCATCTCAAAACTCAGGATAGCTACCCTTACAAAACACCAGCAGAATTGGAGCTCTAACAGTGCAAACAGAAGTCGTCAAAACGAAGTGTGCACTGTGAACAAAACAGACTTCTTCCCCAGGTTCCCCATTCCCTAGTGGTTTTGCCTATCTCAAGTAAAAAGCCTCTCAAGGTTCTCTTCTCCACAAAGCTCAAAATTTTATGCTGTATTTCCTCATCATTGCACACATCAGAGAAGCAGGACTCTTTTTAGAGTACGTACAAGTTTCTTAGCCTTTCCCCAACCCTTAGCAGCCAGAGGAAAGGCAGTGAGCTCAGCTCCATGGCATGGTCCCATAGCACGGGAAGCCACGTAAGCAGAGCAGGGTGGTGACAACAGCACATCCCACCAACAAGCTGGTGATTATCAGGCAAAGGTAAGAAAACAAGTCAGCTTCAAGGGCAAACCATTCATCAACAACCCCAACCACTACTGAAGCTGGAGCTTAAATGGAACTCCTGGGCCCACAGCTGTATAGGATGGGAGGGATTGCTCAAGGCAATCAAGGGCTGCCGGGCCTAATAAGAACCTTACCTGGTGAGAGAAGTCTTTGTGTTCTAAGTGCCCAAAAGAATTAAGGTGTGAGTACCTTGCAGTTGATTTATAAGCATAGAATTCACATAAGGTGATCATGGGGTCACCGAAGAGCCTCCAGTAGCGCCAAGGGATAAAGATCACCCTAGCTGAACCTTAGAAGTAAGTGGTGCATTGGCAAAGAATGGAGAGGGGGGTGAGTAAGTAGACTGTAGCAACCAAAGAGTGTAAGGGTAGAGTGTGAGACAGCAAAAGTCAACCAGAGGCTGGCCAAAAGATATGAAAGCCCATGGCAAAAAATGTTCTGCAGCTGTATATATAAAAGCAGAACAGTAAATTAGAAGAAGAGCTGCTATACTGTTTGCTATACTGCTATACAGTCCCTCAGCTTTGCAATTATGCTAGTGAATACATGTAACTGGAGAGAGAGACTGTAACGTTGTAGTAGGAAATATATATGGGAACACCCCAAAGTTATGTGTCCTGCCTGTGAGAAGCATTAGAAGGTAGCATTCACCATCAATAGTAATTCATGGTAATGCCTCTGATGGAAAGCCAAAACAGGTCTAACTGTGATTACATTAAAGTCTATAGCAAACTCTGGCCGAGAGCAGAAAGTACCTGTAGGGGACTAAGGGTTGAAAACCGTAAGACTGATTTGTTTTAAAAAGTTTTGAAGAAGGCCAGGTGACTACACAGACCATACTGCTGAACGCCTCTCCGGTGCCAGCAAAGGTCTGAAGATATTTTCTGGAAAAAGGGGAAAGGTGAATCAGATTTCCAGCACTGGCCAATGAATTTTTCAGGTTGAAGTCTTCTCTTTTCATTCAGACCTTAATAGCAATCATGAATCCCCAAAGAAAAGGTTAAGTGGTGTTTTATATTTAGAAAGATATAGACAAAAAGAACTTATCATTTCATGAGTAATAAGAGACTGAAATTAGAGGTCAGTAACATTGTAAATAACCTAAGTTACATACAGAAGCTGTCATAAGGACAGGTCCCAGCTTCTGAGCAGTGCTCTGAGATGTACCCTGACACAGGCACTATAATCACCCTCACACCACGTTATCTGTATGTTACCTGGCTTTGAGGCACGGCAGGTTTTCACATGGCAGCTATTTATTTTTTCCTGTTTAACTTAATCCCAGTGCTGCATGTTGCAAAAATATACATGGAGTTATGGGCTGATTCTAGAATCAAAATTGCTCTGCAAATTACTACTGCTCGACTTTCTAACTGTGAGAACCCGACTCACAATGAAGTAAGAAAATACTTGTTGCCCAGGTAAAACGTAGGAGAAGTACACTCTAATGCTGGGACAGAAGATAAGCTCTATGGAGAGAAGCTGAATTAATTTCATTGTATTGCACAGAAGACTACACAAGGGATACTATTATACAAAAGAATTATTCCTTATCTAATTTCTGCACACCCAGAGGATTGTGTCCAGTGCCTGCAGACAATATGAGTAGGTATAATATTAGCACGCTATCCAAGAAGCACACCTTAAAACATGCTGAAATGGAGTACCATTTCACCAGGGCCATAATTCTGCTAGAGAATCTACTTTTATGGAAAAATCAATTTTTCACTTTCATAGCGATATTTAAGTATTGCAATAGGTTTTATGATAGTTTTCTCAATATTAAAAATACAAAATCAAATATGACAGAGCAATAAATATGCCACTTGAAACTTATGACTATGATGGCAAATGAAGGGGAGAGGACTTTGGCGTTCAGTGTTTTTCAGATGGGTTGATACAGTGCAGCTCATTCTATGGGGCTGACATACCTGTCACTGCTGCTCTTCCCTTTGCCTATCTTTTTCTTTCACAGGCTTATTATTGCTGATTTCCTTCTTGGTTGGCATGGGGTGTTTTAGAGAGGAGAGAAGAAAGGAAACGAGGGGCAGGATGATTCCAGTTATTGAATGTGGCACTCCAGTGACTGTTTGGAAACTTCTTTTAATTAAACAAGTGTTAATTTTTAAAGTTAGAGTAATCCGAGCCTATAACACGCAGCTGGGAAAGCAAACAGACATTGGTTCAGCTGATAAGCACATGCTGAAGATGACTGAAAGGAGGAGATTAAATGGGTTCCCACATGAATGCAAACATACAGAATGGTTGGGGGCTGCATGCACGCACACGTGTGTGAGCACATGTGCACACAACAAAAGGCCAGCCACAGCCAGGGCTGAGGCCAGAAATGCAACTGAACGACCTGCTGTAAAATGCACTCCTCAGAATGCAATTTGATTAAAAAAGCAGGCAATTTGGAAGGGTAACTTAATTTCTGATGGGACCTCACCAGATACCACATCACAGTGGCAGTAAGATTGAATACGGGACTTGCTTTAGAGTTGTCTGTGCCTGAAACTGACTGCTTCCTTAGAATAACAACAAAGTCCCCCTCTCCCTGTCCATCACCTCTCCCACTTCAGATCACAGTAAGTGACAGGAGAGTCAGTTCCTTGCATCCAGTAGCTCCCCTGAGGCAGGGAGCTATATAGGCAGGCATCGGGGAGAATTACCTGTGATGCTCTTGCTGCAACAGAAGGAAACACGATGCCAATCTGGTATGATGCAAAAGAAAGCTCAGAAGGAACAAAGCTTGTTCCTATCTGCTCCATATCCAACGAACCAGCTAAAATTAAGCATATGAATAGCCCGTACTATAAAGGAGGGAGATCCGACCACATATATGCTTTAGGTTTTCCCTGTATTAAGGCCTTTGGAAGGCAAATGCCCAAGCACAGACTTTGCCCTCCCTGCGAGCCACGTACTGGGCATATGCACAATGATCAAGATTAACACTGTGTATTCTCTCAGCACTAATGAGATGTTATTTCTCTTCTCCTCTTAAATTCCTATCACATCAAGAACATGACCCTGAGTACTGCTATTGTTAGCAAGCCTAAGACCAGAAGAGTTTGGAGCCCCTGCCCTAATCAGTCACTTCTGTCCATGCTCTGCCTTTGGCCTTGGCACATCCCACTGCAGTGGGAGCCAGCTGGGTCTGAACTGCAGGAGCTGGCACCGAGGATGGGCGGGCGAGAGATTTCCTTTGCTGATCACATGCTGCCAGGTTTTAGAAACTGCACTCTCTCAAACCAAGGAAGAGGACGGTGTCTGGAGGATGTTGGAAAGATATTTCTGATTGGCACTGAAGGCTTGCAAAGAATTAGTAGAGAATTAGGCTCAAATAGAGTTACGGTGATCAAATACAGTGCTATGTGTGATCAGGCTGCGGCACTTCCAGGAAAGAGAGTGTAATGAAAGCGGGCATCAGCCAGGCCACGGAGCACGAGCCCGGGCACGGCTGGAACCAAGGCAAGGCAGAGGCCATGCAGAGCTGTGGCACTGGGAACTGGGAGTTCAGAGGAGGCTGAAGAGGGCTGAAAGAAGCCAGAGCAGAGCTTTCAGACGACACATGGCACCACCAGAGCTGCATGAGTGATAAAGGGACATGTGATTTTATTCCCACCCCCGAGCCCCTGTTGAATATTCTTCTCTGCCTATAAAAATGCCAGTATCTGAATCATAAGGCATTGACAGCTTCTGAGATAGTGCCAGAAAATTAGTATTTAACTTTTATACTCATAAGCAATACCTAGGCAATGTTAATAAAGAACAGAAAGCAAAAGTTTCGGGTTACATTTCACAGCTAGAAAAAGAGCCTTTCCCTCTGAAGCATTCAGCTACTCTCCCCAGGCCCACCTGCTCTGCAGCAAACACTTTCCTGTCCACTTCCCTCAGCTCCTGCCATGAGGGTCTTCCCACCAAGCGAACCTACTCCAGCATCTGGCCTTTCCTCTCACCTCCCACAGAGAAAAATTAGATTTGAGATTTCTGAGATCTTAAGACTTATTTGGAAGACAAGAGTGCCCAAGAATTTCAGACAAAAGAGATGTTGAATACTGCATGGATTCTTGGTATGTAGAAATTGTGAAAAGGGGCCATTGCACTAAGTCTCCTGTGAGAAAAACATAAAAAAAAGGTAGAATAATTAAAAAATATTATTAATAACAACATTATTATTAATAATAAATAATCTCAGGCTGAGACGTTGACCCCTAAGAGAGGTTGAAGAGATGAGAGATCTGAGAAAATTAGAACTATGCTGATATTTATTCACATGGCACAAAAAATATTAATATAATTTAAGAAAATACACTAAAGTTTAAATATTTATTGTAAGCCAATATACTGTTTCAAATTGAAGCTTTTCATATATTGTCATCTTTTTTTTTTATTTCAGTAAGTCTGAATGTTTAATTTCTCAGTCAGAATTGTTAATCAGGAAGATGTGATACAATCTGCTAAATCTCAAGAGTGCTAAGATATGAAGGGCCTTTAGCAGTGGAGCAGGTAATTAAGTTTGTTATGATTTTCTATATATTCTGCAGTAGAAAATCCGATTGTTCTTTTGGCAAGGGGCTATCTCTGTTCATCTTCAAAGATCACCTGTTTTAAATTTTAAAGTAAATATTATTTAAAGTTGGAGATAATTTTATTTTAATAGAGTACATAATACCAATGTATGTTCTTTGTTATATACAGCAATTAATTTTTTTCCTAATATACTACCGTATTGAAAACTTGTTTGATTTTTTAAAATGCATATTCAAAAGATGAAAATACTAAAGGCAGGTACTTAGCTGATGTTAACTAAGGTGACAGATCTTGTGGAGCTATATTAACAAGGCATATGAACAGTCTAGAGTTTTTTGACTGACTGTAATGACGGGAAAAAAGGTTTGAAAAAGAAGAGAACTGGCTAATTTTTTCCCCCCCTCATTACTAGCATTTCTCACCAATATCCATGAGGAATTACGAGAAACCATGTCTGTGGGAGTTCTCCACAGGAGTCTTACTAGTTGACAGGTGAAGGAGAACGTTGTTTAGGAAGAATCACGGGGTTGGGGGCTCCACAGTTATCTGCTGCTGGAGAGAATACACACCCTTTGCACCACTGTTTGGGGACCGTTCCACACTGAATTACATCTACGCTATGGATTGAAAAAATGCCTCAAGTGTTTAATACCTCTAGCTACTCTAAGAAGCTGATCTGAAACTCTTATTAGTCAGCTCAGATGTGATTTATTTAATTAAACAGAAATATACCCTAGCCCCTAATCTTAAAGCCTTGATAGTTTCAGATAGTATTCCAATTCTAACTGTTCTCAGTGCCATTAATCCACGTGTTCACACATCTTGTTCTAGTCAACAAATGAAATAATTTTCTCCCTCAAGAAACTGTCAAAACCAAAGCCCCCAAGAAAGCCCTAACCACATGCATCTCTCCACTTTCTGAGATTTACTCCTAACATTATTTTACAAGCTATTAGATTGAACAGGAAAAAAGATGATTGCAGCCTTGTAGCCGGTTTACCGTACATACAGCTGGTTTACCAGCTACATATTATTAAAAGTATCTGACCAAGTCTCATGTAGAGGCTTTGTTAATTTATATGCACAATTTGGATTTCTGGGAAATGAATCCTGTTGTTCATTTTGAAATGCTACTTTTGTTTTGATCACTTACAATATTCTTCAACTCTAATAAATATGTTAAAAATAAGCCAAACAAAATATCACTCTTAGTGCACTGTATCATTAATCTGTATCACTTAATTTCATCACATTTGTATATTTTTTCCTAAGAAGTTTTCAATTAACATAAGGTAACAATCAAATTAAATTTATCCACAACCTGTAGGCTGGATGGGGCTTTGAGTAACCTGCTCTAGTGGGAGGCGTCCCTGCCCAGGGCATGGGGATTGGAACTCCATGATCTTTAAGGTCCCTTCCAACCCTAACCATTCTATGATTCTATAACAACTAGTTTTCCTGAGCACTGAACAACATGCGCACTACCTTGGCATAGTGAGGAATTTTAATAAAGAGTATTAATATGGTACTTTCAAGAAAAAGGTGTGAGCTTCTCATGGATTCATCAATTATTACATTACCACATACCGCCTGAGAGTTTAGCAGTCATGCATTTGATGATGGGCATTTTAAGGCATTAACGCTGGGGCAATTTTCTCTAAATTCTTTTCAGGACAAATCTCCTTAAAGCTCGTAATATCTTAACACCTTCCAAGAACAAAAGCCTTACATTCTAAGACAGCAGTGTTAATGTAGTCTACGTATAACACATTTACGATAAGCGTGAATTGTATGAGACCCCAGGAGAAAACAGATTACACATCTACTTATTTTGCAAGTGTAAGGCAGACAGGCTGCTGCTGGCAGTTGGGAGCTTACTCTGCCATGCTCCATTCCAACTCAAACACACATCACTGGGGCTTAATACAGCTGGGACCACAAGCCATTAAGCCGTGCTCAGGGCTAAGATCAATTAGTTCAGGGTGACTGATGCCACGCTAACGTGGGTACAAGTGTACAGGGAGAGGGAGCTCCCATCTGTGTGCCCAAGGCATGCCCACCAACAGAGCCTGGGTAGCTTTTGCTACCTCTTACCCCCAGCGCTCACCCCTTGCCCTCGCAAATGCTCTGCTGGCAGCCCTGCCCGAGGAGCTGCGGCACAGCATCCGTGCTGGGGTGGTGCCACGCAGCCCCAAAAAAAGCAAGGATACACAGCCTGCTCCAGCAAATGGAATAGGCCACTCCCAAAGAAGAGATGCACAAGGGAAAGACTTCTTTCTTCAAAGTTACGGCCACATCCCAAATCTCAGAAATCAATGAGATGCGTGATCCAGGAATAAAATGGGAAGAGCAGAGAACCTGAATGCTGGCTAGGGAAGAATTTTTGTTTTGACTACCTACTGAACTTGTTAGTATTTACCTAGTTTCAAACAGCTGTGGCCAGTATGGGGAAGGGATCATTGCAAAGATTAAGGCTCTTTCAAGGAAATATAGCCAAGACAGAAAAGTAATCTTCACCAAAATCAATGCACATATCTGCAAAAAAGGAGAAAGAACCCTTAAGTAAAGATGTGACAGTGTTCAAGCCTCTTTGTAACATGCAGGAACAAATAAAGAAGATTTTCTTCTTTATAATAGTCTGCTGTCCTTTAATAATGACAGTATTAAGATATCATGTATAATATGTCAGTCTGTTCAAAAAGAACACATGCTGAAGTAAGGGATTGTGTTTGGTTCTATAAAATAAAAGTAGTGACGGATTACATTGCACTTATCAGTATCAGCACAACGTAAAGGGTTTTAAATCAAAGACTTGATTTTTAACGAGATGCAGAGAGTTTGCACACGGTTAGTCAGAAGTATTGCAGTTTACATAAATGCTTTACAAATGGTGACACAGTAATTACAGTCCTGGGAAATGGCTACTATCTATCCACTGCATTTTACAGACTAAACAGAAATTTCATGCATATTGAATAGACTTGTGTTAGCTCAATTAATTTTTTCAATATCATTTTATAAGGTAAGAATAATATAAATTCTAAATTGCTATTCAAATGTTACATCTAGTTCATCATGAGTTACATTTTTAATAAAATGTAAGTTTACTTGAAGCATGCATAATGTTTGCATAATCTGTGGCAGAAAATCGTCACTCTAGGAATTTATAATTTGCTTATTTCTTACAAAACCTTTTTTTGATGTACTCTGCAGATTGATGGGGTTTCAGTGTATTTATACAGATATATAAACAGTGTATTTATACAGATATAAAAATATTTTCTGTGGTTGCGTATTTGCTCCTTTGAGTAGACTTCTTTATAGTTTGCAATATATTTTCATATAGTTTGCAAAAATAAGTTTATGATTTATCTGCAGTTTAAAAAATTCATTTCAAATCTTCTTTGATACAACACTTCCAATTTTTGTTGTGACACAGATTATGCAAATCAGCTTGACAAAGAGTATGCAAACTGCTTTTAAAGTAGGAAGTTCAGCTGACAGTACCTCAGCTTCTGCATTAAATCAAAAGGATTGTGGTTTTTTAGTCTCGTGGATGGACATTGATTACTTGGGTTTTTTTTGGATTAATGGGGAGACTCCCACTGGGTATTTCCTGGCGATGCATTCGGGTATGATGCTGAACCACTGGTGTATCCCCATTAGTGTCATGCACTTCTTTCATTTACTGACAAGCTGTCAGGGATCTGTTGAAATGTCACAGGACCCTGGAATATGATTAAAGTGGGTCTTTTGATTAAGCTCTTTCTAGTTCATAATATCCATGTGGAGTTATGTCAAGTGAGTCAAAGCCTTAAAACAGTCTGGAGAGAGTCGGTGCTTTGCTACTCAGCTGAGCAGGGCTGCATACCCAACAGACTGCCTGGGAACAAGAGAGATGGCCACTTAGATGCTTTTTTGGTGGAATCTTGCTGCTCACCAGTGCAGGAATCCCCTCTAAGTACTAAAGGACCTAAGCAGGAAACACTTTCCTAAGCCCATGGGGTTCCCAGGAGCCTACAGGGAACAACATACACCAGCGAGGGGTATGTGTTTTTGTGGGTGTTTGAGAGACAGAGAAGTGGAGGGTTCTTCCATGTACAGCTACTGAATCTGTGGATGCAATGGCTGGACTTCAACAGGCAACGTTCTTGAGAAGCTGTCTGGCTGTTTTACAGGGCAATGCCGCACATCCTCGTCTGATGGGAAAAGATCACATATAAAAATGTGATAGTGTCAATCAAAGAATTGCTCTGCAGCTGGAGGTAAGAAAAACCTCCAAATAGGAACTGAATGTGATTCTAATGATCATGACTAGGAGCTTCTGTTGATGCTCAAGAGTTTCCCCTTGGCTTTGGAAAAGCAAAACCCAGACAGCAGCATCTTACCTGGTTTCATGCTTCAGTTCAAAACCTGGAGGGCTGTAATGAAGCCCACAAGGTGATCCCATACAGATGACACTGGGGGAGAGCTGTGGCATCCCTGCCTACAATCCTAACAACCAGGTTCCGCTTGGAAAAACAAACAGAATCGACTTCTTGTACCCAGCAAGGGGAGGAGAAGCGCAGCAGAAAACCCACCCTTGGGGGGTAAGGCAAGAAACTTGCAGGAGAAAATCCTCCACCAGTGAGTGGAATCCAGCAGATGTTTACCAGGCCACCTAGTACATGTTCACACCATGGACTGAAAAAAAAATAAATATAGTCCCCAGGGATTTAATAATAAAGAGGTCCATGAAGGTAAAAAGAGAAAAACTAACTTCTAGTAAACATGAATAGTTGGTTACTTTCAAAAAGAATAGGTTTTTTCGATGTGTGAACATAACATGAATATTTCAATTCCCAGGACTATTCTGTGAGTACTTTTTATGACGAGTGATAAAATGTTCCAGCTTGGCTACAACTGTAGCAGACTGTTGTAATGGGATTCTGTGCTTTAACTTGAAATGGGACTGCATCCTGGTTTTGACAGCATGCTTTATTACCAATAGCTGATATTGTGAAAAGCTGCCATGACTTCTGTAAATTATATAAATTACAATATGAGAGAAGGACAGTGTTACTGTTCTTTAACCTGAAACAACGTCATTTTCTGTGTTTTGGCACAGGCCAGGCTCATCACTGCAGTTCATCCTGAGCAGTAACTTTGCAGGCAGCCTCTTGGGCACAAGCACCACTGCTGTGGGATATAGTCCAGTGCAGCAAGGATGAGGGCAGCAGAAAGTAGCCCTTCATTTGTTGGCTCAAACTGCTATTCATTATGTCAAAGGCAAAACTCCAGTGATGATGATGGGGGTCAGAATTGGGCTAAACTCCCCCATCTTAGTTTTTCTGGCCTTTATTCCTTCTCCTCAATGCTATAATACAATGCCTTTCAATCAATCTCTTACTTGCTGGTCGAGAATATTAAGCTACAAGATGGCTTTGAAAACTCTAAGGTTTTTTGCAGATGGCAAAGTACTCCACCTTGAATCTATATTTTTCCTTTTGTATTACAACCCTACAAAAATATGGCCTCAAATTAACAGCCTTCCAATTGCATACATTACCAAATGTTTCTGTTTTGGAAAATGGTATCTTTTCAATAGGAAAACAAGTTTTTGTTTTTGTTTTTGGTTTTTTTTATAGGTCATAAACTGCTTTTCCCCCATCAGCTCTAATGTTTCCATTGTGCAAGAGATTTATCCTGATATAGCTTCGCCCTGGGCACTCTGCCTCCCCCAGCATGTTCAGGTTAGTGCAAATGTTCTTTGTGCTGGCTTGAGTTGTAACAGCATACAGCATGTGCTGCAGCAGTATACATATTTAAACAGGCTGTTCCTTTACAAGCACATGTTCAAAAGATTTTATCTAATCAAATTTTAAATAGGAAATTACTTGTCTGACTTCACATCAGAAAGCTATTCCTTTCCCTACTGCTCCAGATTGGATTATTAGGACTTCACTGCTAAATGGTCAGCAGTGTGTTTGAGTCACCAGTCTTAATTTTGGGCTATAAATATCAGATGATGATTTATTACTTGGCAGTTTCAATACTGCAATGGCAAATTCTCTTTAATCTCTTTAATTTGAGATGAACAGCAAACAGTTTTGAAAGCTGAGAAGTTCTGAGGTTTTCTCTGCAAATAATGGCTAAGCCTTGGGCATGAACAATGTGGAATTTCACCCCCCTCATCGGTGGATTTCAATGTACCTACTTCTAGCGATTCAAAGGGGTTTTCATTGCCCGTACTGATCTATTCCTGCTTATCTTTTTGAATTAACTGTGGACAACAATGTAACGGTGAATGGACTAAAACTGGGATTTTGAGAATGTTTAATGATTTTTACAACTAAACTGAATGAAGTTTGAAAAAGTAGTTATTACCCTTGTGTGCTACCTGGATCACCGCTGTTTAACATGCAGGCTTCATCCGAAATTCAGATGAGAGTTTATGATCTGCACAGTGCCAGAAATTATACTGTCTGCTTATTCAAAAATAGATATTTGCTCACCAGAATATACAGTCGTTGCTGTCACCTCTTCCAAAATCCTCATTATGTTTCTCCTAAACAGCACCACACAACTGGGTCTCCCCCCTTTCTGGGGAATGCTGCTACCCAGGTAGGTCGCTTGTGCAAGGTAGGTTTGCTTGTGCCAATCACATCTAGATCAAGAACGCGCATCCTTTCAGAAAGCATTAAAACAGGAAATGGACTTATATCTTGCTGAAACAAAGACTAATTTGCGAACTATACAGAAGTGTTTATTCAGAAGATGAACAAATTCTGATGTGATACAAGATACCTCAAGAAATAAAAATATTTCAAAAAATTCTCTTAATTTCGAAATATCGTTTAGTAATATCCACAGTTTGGCTGGTTCCCTATGGTATTTTATTTCAGAAATAATTCAAATTTGGCTTGACAAACTATTAGACATTCATAGAAGAATGAGCACAATAGGGGGGTTGAGAAACCAATTAAAGAAGACAGACTAAAGAATGCTAGAAAATCTGTCTAAATCCTAAAAGACAAGGACAGAAAACATTTTCTCATTGTAGTATTCAGGAACTTGCACCAGTAATAGAGCTGTAACTCAGGAAAAGAGAAGCTTCTGATACAACTATTCATGATGGGAAATTAATTGAGGCAAATGGAAGAAACCAGACTAAAAACGTTATTAGAAGAGGTCCTGCAGGATCCTGTATCCAGCTGACTTTCCCATTAATGAGAACTGTGATGAAGACCCTTAGTAATCTGTAATTTAGAAACTTCTCCCTGTTTGCAAAGATTCATACCCCACAATCCAGCAAGTCACACAGACACAAAAATCTATCTAACTTTTCTGTTCTGCAAATTATATCCAATTCCTGGGTTTGGGGCTAGCAGATGGTATTACAGCCTCCTTGAATGTGCACAGCACCCTAAAATGCCTCTGAAAGTTGTCAACTGTCCTGTTCATCCTGGAAAGTGTTAAATTTCAGAGAAATATTACTTAACTGCTTTCAGGATTGAAAGACAGAAAAAAACCACCCTTAAAATCCAGTAGACAGGAAACACCATGGGATAAATCAGATGCAAAATCACCTGCTGAGGAATTATGTGTCTAATCTTTGAACTCTTCTCATGGAGGGTATTTAACTATGTGCAAGATCATCAGCTGGTTTAAATTATTATAAGTACCTTGATCTCAAGGCAGACAGATCCAGCCCTATAAATTCATGATCCTGTTGATAAGTCACATACTTCAGCCTGAAGTTCTGTTCTTCTTGTAGTAAATCGAGTGAAGAACACAGAGCCTTTGTACTGTGCTCTCTATTACTGTAAAACTAAACTGTGCGTTCTTTCAGGGTACTGTTTTGATCCTAAATTTTTCAGCTGATACATTCTGATGGTATACCTGTTGGCTCCAGGCACAACAGCACTCTTTTAAGGAGTATTATTATACCTTAAAATGGACAATCAAAGAATAAAAAACCTCAAAATGCAGACCTGGTGTACTCAAGGCATTTTCTCCCTAGAAGGAAAGACAAAATACACCCAAGAAGTACTGGTTCAAGAGAGGGAGGGAGGGAAAACCAACCAAAATAATTCTTTTCCTCCTCTAGAAGAACAGCAACTGCTAACGCTTACGTCATGAATCATAGACAAAAGGAATATGGCAGCAGGGAGAAACAGAAACTGGATTTTTATTTGTCAGGGACTTTTGCTTCTATTTCCACTGCCAAACAGCTGTGCTATTTGCCTTTCACTTGTTGTATGCAATGAGAGATGACAGAGAGTTTCTTAGAGCCTTTAGGATTGCAGTAATTCATAACCTTACCTTAATTAACCTGCAATAATTTTCCTTTGAATAAACAAGGTCCTAGGTTTACTTTTACTATCATCCTTCCTTGGAGAAATGTGGTTTTTATCCTCCAGCTATGCCCACATACAAACACATTGCTCCTCACAACTAGAGCTCTGCTATTACTGAGACCCTAAAAAAAGCAGCATGGCAAGCGCTTCAAACTAGCGTGGGCTATAAAAGGCACAGCAATTCACTGTATTTAGTTCTTCACTCTCCTGGAGTTTTCACTAGTGAGCAGGCAAGGGCTCAGGGAGGAGGAGGAGGAGGAGGAGGACGAGGAGGAGGAAAAGGAAGGTACACAGTGGTGCTGCGTGGCACAGCAGCGCTGGCACCGCTGTCACTTAGCTGTGATCAGGTAAGCATTCCCTCATGTGGCATCAAGTGTAACTCGCAGGAGAGCGTTTTTCTTAGGCTTGCAGGATTGTTTCAATAAGTTACAGCATAATGGCATTAGCATTTTAAACTGAGCTTCCATTAAGTTATACGAGTTATCTATTTTGAAGCAATTTGAAGGACCTTTCATTGTTAACTCCTCTTAATTAATTTTGGCTTTATGGTGTTTTGGGGGCAAATTGCCTTAGCCTTCACATTTATCCTATCACCACTTGGCATGACTGAGATATTACAGCTCTTAAGTGAATTTCTTGTCAGAAGGATCTAAATCACACAGCTCATGAAAGTTACTTCAGGAGGATTGGTTTTACTCTCCATTTAGCTTGGCCTCTAGACTCTGGGTACCAGCCTGGTGCTTGCAAATGATTTTCACAGAAGTAGGCATTACGAGCCTGGGATCAAAACATCTACCTGCAGACTCCTCTTGGCCTGAAGTAAGAAGTATGTCCTGCTTCATGCATTTAGTAAGGTGATTTTTCTTAGAAGCTTGTCTTTCTTGCAGTTGTAGCCACCACACACGAAGTTTCCTCTTTTCATTCATGCTTTTTGTGGTCTGACTAGGTTGTTCCTGTTTGGGGCCATTCAGCTTTGTGATATATTTGTTTTTTTAAAGTCCATTTTATTAAAACCTGTGAGAAACGCTGGTAAGCGGGAATTCATAGGAAAAAAATCAGATGAATGAATTTTCAGTTTAGGTCTGTTTTCAAACCATGTCTCAGAAATAGATGTATACATCAAGTTGCTCCTGTGGAAAGTAACTAGATAGAATACTGCTGCAAAGTTAGTAAAAATTGTTCTGCTGTAATAACTGCATTCAAAGGACACAGATGACTGGCAATATGTTTAATAGAAAGTTGGTGAAAGCACATTACCCTTCAGTGATCTACAATGCAGTCTCTGATGACGGCTTATACAGAACTACTCCAAACAGTTAAGCCCCGAATGCCTTTATCTTCATCTCTCCAATGTTTAATTTCCCCTTATGGAACAGTGAATCGGAAGGCTCTCTACCCTTAGCAACTAAAATGGATTTCCCTTTCAATTTTGTCTAAACAGTGCTAAAATTATCAAAAATGTGCTGTAATTTACATTTATCTGGTGAAATGGTAGAATTACATTTCCCTGATTACCTTTTTACCTCTTTCAAGGTACCAAAGATAGTACCAAAGTTGTTCAGAGAGTACAGAGCTGGCACTTGCTGTGTTGTTCCTTAAGCTAGTGTTCTGATTTGTAATAGGAAAAATTCCTACAGGGGATGTGTTTATCTGGTCTTGCACAAAGTCATTTATATAACTTGGCAAAAACTCCCGCCTCGTATGGATCCAAGCAGGAGAGATAGTGGTGTTGGGAGTTGTCTCACCTCAGGTCTAGGAGGGAAAATCTGAAGGAACTGAAATCCCTTTCCTTTAAATCTCAAACTGTCATGTAAAAGCTGAGGTTGAAGAAGGATTAGGAATGATTATACTCTTCTCATCTGCATTTCAGCTTAAATCATACTGTGTAATGAGGGACACTAAAATGACATATAATACATTATTCCTGTGTTGGTAGATTATAAAATAGATTTAATCAATGTTAGAGAGGTGGGGAAACCTTCTTTCTTTCTTCCTTCCACCTGCAATGCTTTCACTTCCTATTCCATTCTCAGAAGGCCCCTCTCAGCTGTCTTCTGATCCCATTTGCACAGAATAGAGGCTGCAGGAAATGTCACTGTCACCCAAAGATACACTTAGCAAAGAGTGCTCACGAGATAACAGTGTGACACTGCCACAAGCCCCAGTTGACCCATCTCAGGATCAGATTCCACCGAGTCCCATTAACATTAATCAAATTCTGTACTTTGCACTCTGTTTAGGTTTCTTTGGTTTTCTTTGTTCCTATGTCTCTTCTCAAACCGCATCTCTACAACAGAAGCCAAACCCAGAAATGCGCAGGTATGGAGGTACCACCCACCTCTCCCCCCACATGTGGAAGGCTTCCTGGCAGGGTTTGCCTATGCTCCTCTGGACAGAGGCTCATCTCTATCTACCATCCTAGATGACAAATATAAACCACTAGGTTTTCTTTAAAAAAAAAAAAATTAAAAAAAAAATTAAAAAAAACCCCAAAATATCAACCTTATAGAAGGGCTTAAATTGTTACTATGCTGATTTGTGGATAGAATGAGGCATTACACTAAGGCTAACAAAAGAGTTTATAGGGTCTCTAAAACAGAGCTGGAGATAAAATGTCTTGTGCAACGAAGGGTGTAGAAAAGTGGCTATGCGAAGCAGTGGGATGGGGATGAGGCATGATGGAGAGGGTTTTCTAGGCAGGAAGATGGAAGATACTGAAAATGCAGCATTTCTGCGAGCTAGGATCATCTGTGAGCAAAGTGAAGAAGTGTGGTGATGAGAAGCTGATGAGTGTGGCTGTCTGCCAGCAGATATTATGATCTCAGAATATTGATGTTTTGTACTAATAATTACAAAATCAGCAGCTGTACTATTACATATTTGGATAAATACAAGTGTAAGTGCATCTGTACCATGGTGAATGGATATGTAGCATGATTAAAATGACAGCTCATACACTAATATCAGTGCCTAGAAAAGACAGACAGGCCGGAAGAATGATAACATAATAAAGGATAAAAGAATCTTGATATTAAAAAACCCACAACCTGATAATGAAAACATTGATGAGTAGTGAGAAAAATACATTAACTTCCCATAACTGAGGACAGATACAGATCACACAGAAGACATTAAGAAAAAAAATATATTTACTTGTCTGCACTTCATAAAGGCATTCTGGGGCAAAAAAACATCCTTTTCATATGTCCTGAGAAGAAATTTACAACCAGCATAATCTCTTCCAATACTCTGTCTAGAGCAGAAAGATGTACTGAAACTGGAGTGTCTAAACAGCCAAGAAGCCAAGGGCTGAAATTATGTCATCTGAATGTTCTAACAAAGTAAATTTGGTTCAGGTTCCCACTCAGGCACTGTAATGTGACAATTTGACTTTGCACGATGTTCTATCAGACTCCTCTAGAAAGAAGCCTGGATTAATTTCTGTCTTACACTGGCTGTGCAAAACACACAGCATCACATAAAGTAGAGTGAATACATGCTGGTGTACAAGTCCAGGAATACCTGAGCCCTTCCCAACCACAGATTGGCATATGGGCCTATGCCAAGAGGTGGTATCAACAAATCCTTCAACAATTCTTCAACATAATGCTCTCCAACTCCCACAAAGCCTAGAGCCTTATATTAAGTCACAGAAGGTTAGAGTTGGAAGGGACCTTAAAGATCATCGAGTTCCAACCCCCGTGCCACAGGCAGGGACACCTCCCACTGGACCAGGTTGCTCAAAGCCCCATCCAGCCTGGCCTTCAACACTTCCAGGGATGGGGCAGCCAGAGCTTCTCTGGGCAACCTGTTCCAGTGCGTTACCACCCTCACAGTGAAGAATTTCTTCTTAGTACCTAATCTAAATCTCCCCTCTTTTAATTTAAAACTATTACCCCTTGTCCTGTCATTCCACTTCCTGATAAAAAGTCCGTCCCTCCCTCCCCATCTGTCCTGTAGCCCCCTTCAGGTATTATAATAGTATTTATGGAGCCTCCTCTTCTCCAGGCTGGAGTCACCTCAAGGTGACTCCAGGCTTGCACCCAGGTCCCTGCCTGTGGTCTAAACATTTCCTCTAAACTTTGTTTAGTGGCTAATCACAGATTATTTCCCCAAATACAGATTTAATGCTAGTTGTCACTGCTTGGGTGGGGCCTCATCACAACAAACAGCTGTGCAGCACATCTGGGAATGGGAAATCCTCTCTGCTAACTTCCTTCCTACTTTCCACTGAACAGACTGAAACATTTTTCCTTTTCTCTGAAGAGCAGAGAGGCCAGACACAATGCAAATCTGTTGCTGTTCTGTCTTTTTGTGAACAGCAGGATACTAATCTCTTTCCTAGTAAATATTCCCATGCCTCAGTCCTGCAGGGCACTGAGCAATCCCTGCTCTTTTCCACATCCCTCCATCCCCTCACAGTCCAGTACGGGTTTAAGAGTAAGTACTTACATCAACAGACTCATTTTGTGATGGAAGTTCATACAAGACTGCTTAGGTGAGCACACAGTCTTTAGTGAGGTTCAGACCGAGATGCTTCTCTGCCCTTCTGGCTACAAACCTGCAGGACTGAAGCAGCACAAATCACAGACCAACTTCCCCATCCACACTCAGAATATATATGGCTTGCTTGCTTCTTCTTAAATCTCTCCTAACAAAGCTTTGTTCAAAGATGACTAACAGATGTTGTCATTAAAATGTTGGTCCTTGCCAACAAATAACACATGGGTCTGCTTGAGAAACAGTGCTGTTTCCACAGCTTTCCCCAAGAAGATGCTTGTGGTAATGGGTAAGGCCTGTGAGAATATGACATTTTAAAGTATCTCCTACCATGAACAATTTCCTAAGAGAATGTTGGTTTCTTGAGTATTTGTTTATCTTGTTCCTATGAAATCATTTGGATAAATGCATGTGATATAGAACAGATAATAAAGTCCATTATCATTAAAGCAGTAAGAGGCAATCTTTTTAGATAACAACAAATTTGACGAGCAAAGGCTTATTTGTAACAAAAGTAAGCAAAACCCCAGCACTACATAATAGATAGCCATGTAACTTAATTGAGACACAATAATATGATTAAGAGAGATGCAGAAATGATTGTCAAAGACTAGAAGGTGACAAACAAAAGTACAGGATTTTACTCTGTGCCGCAAGATGAGCTGAAAGACACGGCAACCCCCAACCAAAAAAAAAAATAATCGGGGAATAAGATAAGTACAATGGACCTCGCTGGAATATGCAAGCCCAGAATCACTTCTGTGTTTACCAACCTGGTACACACTGAAATCTCAAACCCAGGAGCCAGGCCCTCTGTGTGCAATTTGCACAAGCAAAGAGGGGAGATGGCAGTGTACCCTGTCCTGTGAGACCCTTGAAGAGTTACAAACAGAAATGTTTTGAAGGTGGTAACCTAGATATTGATGAAATTCCCAGCAACTTAGTTTTAGTTAAAAGGTAATTTTTCTTCTAGGAGATTTAAAGGAGTGACTATTCAGTAGGATTTCAGAAACAACTTAAAAGCAACCCGAGTCTTTTGTAATGCTCTCAGCACATTAATTGTAAATATCATTGTCACATAGGTTTCAAGTAATTGCCAGATGTAGTACATTTTTACTATGTTCTAAATTCAGCATTTTTGAGGTTGATACTGAAATCCTTTCCTCTCTTTTTGACAGACCTGTTCTTAGAAGCATGACTGCTCTGCCAAAAAGTCTATGTTTTGAAGGGCTTTTGTTCCTTTTTTCTTCCTTTTCTTCCACTGTATGACTCCATGCTACAACATACCCTGATGAGATGGGTGACATTTTATAGCTATCATTTGTGTCTCATCCAAACCTGCTGCAGTCAGTGAGAATATTCCCACTGACTTTACTAAGCTTCAAATCAGCGTTTTATTTGAGATTTAGCTTTAGCTTCAATTCCTGTCTCAATTCACTGTGTACTTCAGGCAACCAAGGAACAGTCAACGTTGTCATGTTCCACTTCTACAAAACAATGGGTAGATGTATACGTTTTAAGTGGAGGAAATATAACAAATTCACAGGCTGTACAATTAGAAACACAATCTTACAGACATGCAGCAAGAGGAAATTCAACTGATCTGATGTTTGTTTTTTCCTTTAACATTCTATTAAAGCAAAGAAGCTCTGTAATGAGATTACTGCATTTTATCTCTTAATTGTATCCAGATATGCAAAACAGATTTAGTGCTAGTGGCTTGTATACAGTACAATATTTTAAAGCTAATTATGAAACAGTGTTACTATTGTCACACGATGAAATATGGATTCTTACTGTTATGAATCAATATCATTTTCTAAAATTAATTGTAATTACCTTTTTAATTGGATATAAAGCCATCTAAATTCTGAAACAGCTAGTTAGATAAATATAATTCTTTTCAATCCAGGATGATATCAGCATAAAATATTTTAATTAAACTGATTGTGAAAAAAGGGAAAAAAGAGACATTAAGTAGTCTTCCATTATTAAAGCCAGCTGTGAGTATTTTAAGTATTCAAGATTTTACTTTTGAACATCTGAAATCTGCCGTTGTCCATGTAAACATATATACACATCCTCCCAAAACTGTGTATTAATAGTTTAATTGTTCATTGAAGAGTCATTAGCACCTGGGGTTTGTTTGTATTATTCCACACAGAGAGGAAAAGCATATTAAAGTATTCAAGCCTCACAAACTCCCAAAGCCCAAAACATCTAGCAGTCTTTTCATTGCTTATGCATCTAATACAATAAAAAAATATGTAACATTGTATCAAAGTTCTGTTCAAAAACATTGATGAGTCGATGGTGAAAACCGCTACTTGATCTGTTAGTTGCCATTTCTTAATAATTTTTAAAAAATACTGTCTTTGTGTGATAATACTTCATGTATCTTGATCATCAACACAAGTTCAATTTCAGGTATTTATAACGTGGTACTGCAAATGAAATCTAACATTTTGTACAGATTTCAAAGAGTGCAAAAGCTAAAAGCTCCATTTCCCTGAACAAATATCCATAATAGGAACAACTGAAGTCTTGACCACAGACTAATCACAGCTTGTTTGCAAGTCTCACTTGAATATGGGATACCTTTTCCCTCTCTCCACTTAGCTGCAAAAGGACAAGCAAGAGGCCCTTGTTTATCTCAGCAGAATGAAGCAGCAGTTTAAAATTTACCTGAGTTCCAGCCATCTTAACAAGCATTATTTTTCAACATTACTATACCTGGTTTTCATATACTTGCACATCCAAACCAGATTATATTTACACACTCTATGGTAATTAAAGCAGCTGAAATGAATCAGAACTTCCAGACAGGATAAATGATTAATATCTAGCATTTAGAAACATCTTGCGTCTTACTGACTTACTATAGTAAGGACCAAGTTACATATTGAACTGCCAGTATTTTGGTGGAAGTTAAGTTAGATTCTGATGCTGATTCTACATTTGATGACGTATTACCCAAGTAATTTCATGAATAAATATTGCAGAATGCATATTTGAGACTATCGAGAAATTTTATTTAACCAGCAGCTCACCACTAGAAAAAAAACAATGCTTCATGTGTTTTTGCAAGAATATATACTTTCAGTCACCCCTGTTCAGATTATCTTTCAGTATCATTATGCAACAAATAAATATTTATGTTAACACTTACTACAGTCTATAAAGACAGTAATTCTCTATTTATTTGAAGGGCCCACAATATCTAGGAAGGCTCTTCCAGTATTTCTGTGATCTAGATTTCATTGAAGATATTATTCACTCCACATTTAAGTCTTTTATCTGCATGCGAAGTGTTAAATTATATTGGGTTATTGTCTGTATCATTCTATTTTTACTGCACCTCTTCACAGATTAAGATCCAAATCCTTTGAACTTCGTAGGATTTTGACAGTATTGCCAGCAGTGCAAGTCTTAGGTCTGTCCACCTAATTATGACATGTATCAATTTCTAAACTCTGTACAGAAACTGCATTTACCTGCTGTGTGAATCCTATCACCGGATCCTTGACAGCCATCCTCATCATCACAATCTCCACTTGACTCCATCTCTTCGCTTCTTCCACCCCCACTTCCAGCATCTCGGGAAGCCCACCTTTCCAGTTTTAATTTTGCCTTCCCAGCATCCAGCTAAAATGGAAGAAGTGAAAAACCAACAATGGTCAGAATATTTACACAGTTCCTACCTCTGGTGACCAAGCTGGGTTTTTAAAGCAGCAAGCACTTTCTCATTCACTTTCAACAACAGGTCCTCAAGTTGGAGGTTGTTTCTGCCAATGACATCCACATAGTAACAGACTGTACCATCAAATTTTCTCCCCCCCACAGATGACCACAGATGCTTATCATCAAACTTTTCATTAAAAACACCACATCTACCAATATCATCACAGGGAGCTCTGGTGCTGCAGCAAACCACAGTTTGTAGACCACTTCCTCTTGCAAACCACAGTTTGTAGACCACTAGTTAATGATGATACAACCTGCCAGCTACCTGAACACTTATTTTGGGTTATTTGCAATTGAAGACCACAATACATTTGACAACCTTCAAAGAGCTGAGGGTATTTGTTACTCTTTATTATGGGCTTGGTCACTTGGAAACCTTGACTACTGGATATGATTTTTAAGACTGTGTCATTTAAGATGCCTCTACTAACTGCAAGTTGTTCATTAAATTTCACTTGTAATAGGTTTCTTGGCCTGAGTATAGAATAAGAAAGCATTTTCTAAAACAAATCCAAATGTGTCATATTAGGTGACACTTGCTGTTACAGCACATTTGCTCCCCGAACTCATCTTTTTGATCTTTCTCCTCTCCTGTCACCATCAAGAGTTGCCTACTATTAGTGCTGTGGGAATAAGTAATTTTTTAGTTCACTAGAAGTTCCAGAAAAAGAAAAATACTATTTAATTTTCAGCAAACCTAAACCCATCCTATCCAGGGAACAAGAGCAGCACTGTTTGGGAAGAAATGAAGTAACTGGCCTAGCCCTAACACATTCCCTGGAGAGGGATTCTTTGTCAGGAAGTGTAGCGACAGGACAAGGGGTAATGGTTCTAATTTGGAAGAGGAGAGATTCAGATTGGATATTAGGAAGAAATTCTTTCCTGTGAGGGTGGCAAGGCACTGGAACAGGTTGCCCAGAGCATGGCTGCCCCATCCCTGGAAGGGTTCAAGGCCAGGCTGGATGGGGCTTTGAGCAACCTGCTCTAGTGGGAGGTGTCCCTGCCCATGGCAGAGGTGTTGGAACTCGATGATCTTTATGGTCCCTTCCAACTCTAACCATTCTATGATTCTGTTACAAGGCATTTTTCAAGAAAAGATGATTCAGGAGAAATTTGAACCACCACGCCTGAGAGCAGCACCTCCTCGTTTTGCTACACAACACCCCTCCTGTTGGAGCTGTGCCATTTTTGTACAACATCTCAGAACCAAGATGCTGGATGTTCCTCATTTGCCACACTTCACTCAACAGCTTGCATCTGTGGTTCCTTGTGCAAAGGACACTTGAGGGTGTAAGAAAAGGTTGGACAACTTCTACAGAGGGAAGCCCCAACAGATCAGCTTCCCCTACAGCCCAGTGACAGGGAAATACCATGACTCACAGTGGATTTTGTCACAACCTGGCTAAATTGCCCCAGATACTATCAAGTTGCCATCCTCCCATACCTCCCTTCCCCAATTTGTGACTACCTTTTTACTTTCTGAATCTTGTTGGAAAATTACTTTGGGGGGTGCTGATTTTGTTTGGATGTGACGGAAACGGCTGTGCCAGTATTTCTGATCACTACTTTCACGTAGCTGAAACTCAGCCTACAACACATATAAACATTGTTTTGAAAGGCAGAGAATTGTTTGTCTCATTTTTGGAGTTATAAAAACCTTGTTTGTGTTAGCTTTGCTGGAAAGGTATGATGAGGTACCATTAGCAACTGTTATTCTAGTTTTGTGGAAATATTTTAACTGAACGGAAAGATTTTGTAACGCTTCTCAAAGATGGTCAGATCCAGGATCTACCCAATATGCTTCATCACAAGTATCTTCTCCCCAACGTATTGCAGATCCATTTCAGGCTGTTTTATTCTAGAGGACTGTGGTTATTCTTGGTACTGAGGAAAACGTATTTTGAAATGTAGCTACTTTGAAGATTCAAATACATTTCACACTAAAAGGAGGTGGGGGAGGAACTGGGGCACACGGCTAATACAACTCTATTAACTGGGTTGAAAGGATGATGACGGATGCAACAATTTCTCTGTAGTGCGAAGCTTTGTGTGATAGTTTCCTTCTTCAGATGCTGTGAGCTGCCATCCTCCACTCTGGGGCTGACAAATGCTTGGATCAGTGCAGCAGAGATCCTGTTCTACAGAACAACTGATGCCAACTTCTATATGGCAGAACTCAGGAAATTTTTCACCCTTTCATGGAGAAGATCTGTTTGCTCATTCTGAAGACACAAATAACTTCACAGTGCAGTGAGAAGATCAGTAAGTGGGAGGAGAGGGTATGGACTCTAGTGGGAAGCACACTGAACACTGCCTAATTGTTACTGCATGACTGTTTTTTATAAGCAAGTTGCTTAATGTTCAGCCTTATTATTCACGGGTGCAAAGACTGATGTCATGGCAGTACAAAACAACATTTTGTTAATTAATTGGAAAAATTTGCCTATGAGGGTGAAAGATAACTTGGTTCTTTCACAGATTTATTGTGTCCTGACCATATGAGAGAAGACTCATTCATTCTTAGTTACAATCCTTCAGAATGAAAAGAAATGGCTAAGTGGTGAACAGAACGGATGCAAAATTTAATAAAGACTTTTAATGATTGTCTGCCAGTCAAAGCAGAAACGTTTACCGCCTGTGAAGGTACTCCTTCTTTTCAAATATCTGATTTCATTCAGCACCCATGGTTCAATCCTGACCTCTGCTCAAAACAAGCAAATCCTTGAATCAAATGTGCACCATCCTCTTGGACAAAAACCAAGATAGAAGCTCAGCTTTTCAACGTGTTGCACTGCAGCATTTTATAAACTTGAGGTTCTTAGTGCTTTCGCTGCAAAAACTGATGAGATATAGCACAGATCTGCATCAACTGCCCACAACAATGAAGATTTACCCAGGTCTGTCTTGGCCTCCCAGGTGAGAGGGCCATCTAATTACACAGAGCCCTTACATACATGTCCAAAGTTACAACTTAAACTCTAATCGCGTGCAACCTACCAAACTTCTTCACCGTGTATAGCTTTTCTCAACCTTTTCCAATGACTCCTCCAGCAAAGAACTTTCTGTCTGTGGCTACCGTTCATCTAGAATGATGAACCAGAGCCCAACACTGTGCAGAGATAATGGTTTACCTGTAAATAAACCCATTCTGGGAGATGAAATAGTGTAGCCAAATCAGTGAGAAGTGCCCCACATGCCATGCAGCCCTGCTGAGAAGGCTATGTCACCACTGCATAGTGACTTGTGAGCTAGTACCCTTCTCTTTTCCAGATTTTGAAGGAACACACGTCCTTTGGCCACCACCACCTGAGATTAGTGAGATGACTGCTTTAGAGTGACAGCAAAGTGCACATCAGCATTACTCCATCTCCTTTATTCACAGAATCATAGAAAACTTTCTCAAAGGCCCATCACTGCACTGAAATAGCACAGACTGCATCAGGATGGGCTAGAATGGTGGAGCTTTAATGAAAGACACTAACCTTCACTTTTTATTAAGCTCTGCCAGGTCCAAGAGGTGGGTGTGGACAGGGAATGCCCTTAATGCTTTGTGTGCCTTTAATGCTTTGTGGCTAGGGGACTGAGGGGTCTCCAACAGGAGACAGAGGTGACATGAAGGCTCAAGGTCTCTTCAGAGACCATGGTCTGCCAAAGGCCCTGAACAATTCTCCTAGCTGCTGCCACCAACCCCTAAAACTTTCAGGTTCCCCAGAGATGGTTGCAGAGAGAGTCACAGTGCCTTGTCCGTATTTATCAGTAAAGATCAGAGATTGAAGTCAGTAATGTAATTTCTATTATTGCTTACAAAGCACTCTTAAATAAGCCTTATTTTGCTGACTTACACTCTGCCTGTGGGTGCATAATACCATCCAGCCATCTTTGGCAACTCTGCACAGCAGTTCCAGCCTGGGAGCCTTGTCTCTTGATGCTGAGAATTGATGCTTGGTAGAACAATTGCAATGGATTTCGGGCTGGGCAGTGCACCTTGTACACTTACTTTCACAAAGCAGAAGGTATCTGATGCTTAAGATTCCAGAAAATGCTGGAATCTTAACAGCTTAAAAATAAGTACTTAAGCTTTTGCACATCTGAAAGACTTTTTATTAAAAAAAAAAAAAAAAAAACCAAACACCCAACCTCATGAAATAGTTATATAAATAGATCAATAAGGTTTGTAGAGCCCAGCTGAAAACTGACTCAGATCAGAAATTTCCCCCAAAACAATAGGCTTTTGATCAGGTTCATAAACCTCTGAAGGGCTTTTGGGAAACCATACAGTCTTTCTGTGGGAAAGCTTTAGTTTCAGCTGAAAGTTAAAAATCAAGTATTACTATTCAGCTCTGAATCCGGTACAGATGACTATCCTCATGCATTCTATTTGTTCCGGCAAAGGTGCCAACCTTAAGTGACATTAAAAAAAAAAAAACAGTTCTGCTGACGTACGGTTTTATGGAGAAGAAAGAAGTCATATGAGACTGCTTGCTATCTTTCTCCTCTATTAATACTTGACGATGTAGCATACACATTCCCGGTCACATAAAAGAGTCCTTCAGACTTCAGAGGCTTCAAAGAGTATGTGACACACAACCCCTGAGCTTTCTACAATGAGTTTAACCCTAATTCTCACTTTAACCACAAATGTGTTAGAATATAAATTTATTATCCTGGTTTTTCACGAAGGCATGTTCCAGTTGAATACTTCCACACATTAGTCTAGCTCCATGAAAACTCAATCCATTTCATTGATGAGGCTATTTTCTGAGGGTTCATATATGCACAGATATCTGAGGGGATGACTCCAAGCTGCAGGACTCATTTCATCAGAAAACAGGTTTTAAAAATATATTTTAAATTTAGTATAAAAATTAGAAATTTAATTTAATTAAATAAACCCAATTTAATTTAATACAAAATTATATTTAAAAATATATTTTACACCACAGTTTCAGGTTTTCAGGTCAGTGAGCACAACAATGAAAATCTAAGAGACTACACTTTTTGAATAAAGTCACTTAAAAGTTGCGTGCTTGGAATATTTAGAGACAAATCCCATGCAATAATTATTTCCTGAGGGATTTTTTAATTAGCTTTCTATATGATGGATTTCAGTGTGAATGCTTTTCCTCTCTGAAAAGACAGGCTTTGAGGTGAAATCTGACTTCTGTCCACTTGTCATGTGAGCACAAGGATCTTACTTGCTGGTGTTTCCACAGTGATCAAAAATTGGTTGATTCCATCCTGCATTTAGAAACTGTAAGCTAAGCACCATCTTCTCACAAGGTACTTACAAGCAGTCGCCTTTTCAAAGTGCTTTAGTGACATAAATATGATTTGCAAAGACAAAGCATTTTGCCAGCTTATGCACAAATAATGTACAAAGTGTAATCTTGAAGAGATTCACAAATGATTCAATCCTTTCATTCATTTTTTTTTTCAAAAATAAAAAAAAATCCTTTCTAAACCATTATTAGGTCAGAAATTACTAAACTGAAGAAGACAATGTGCCTTTGTTTTCAGCCTACAATATACATTTTTTTTGTTAGGGACTGACATATTGCTTTAGGCATAAAGCTGTATTTTACTGGTGCCTTGTGACTGAGCAGATGTTCTGTCATTTCACAAAACAATAGCAACATAACAAATTTTCGACATAACTGCCATATATATGCTTGTTCCAAGTGGGTCCTCTCCTTGGAGATAACATTTATGGTCAATTTTCCTCCACATATGCTCTTAGCTCCTTTTTAAAAAAATCTGGCAGTTTCTTCTGCTTCTTCTTTTCACATTTATATATTACAGCAAAATTAACTTATTCGTCTTCAATTTTGTCAGACATCTTCTTTGGTTTGTTCTTCCTTTTTCTGTATTTCACAGAAATCCAAAAGGCCTGATGAATTATCCCCTTCTCATTTCTTCAGAAAGCAGTACAGCTCACAAAGGGTGCACCACTCTTGAATCTTTTTTTTTTTTTACTCAAGAAAACAGACATTCAACCTTTTGGAGCAAGTGACACCCCCATAAAATTTTCTTCAGTTGTATTTATTCAGACACTTACAATAACCTTTGCATAGTATAGCTTGCATTACAAGTCACCTGTACAGTATTAGAATAATTTAATGGAACAGCTATACATAATTTGTGCAAGGTGGTTAACTACTTTCCCGACTAGACCTTTTCCAATGAGGGAATTGTACTAACATTGGTAGATTCCATGGTTCTTTGTTTTTCTCTCTAGCCTAAGTACCTTGCATCAACTTACACTGACAACTTTTTTCTACGGCAGCACTCCTGACATATGTATATATATGTACTGGAGGAAGAAGGCTCTCTTCAAGGTCATTGAAGGATCACAGAATGAAAGAATGATATGGGGTTGGAAAGGACCTCTGGGCATCATGTAGTCCAACCCCCCTGCCAAAGCAGGTCCACCCACAGCAGGTTGCACAGGAACATGTCCAGGTGAGTTTTGGATGTCTCCAGAGACAGAGACTCCACCACCTCTCTGAGTGGCCTCTTCCAGGTCTCTGCCACTCTCACAGGAAAAAAAAAAATTCTCCTTATGTTTAGATGGAACTTCTTATGTTCAAGTTTATGCCCATGTCCTGTCACTGAGCACAAACAAAAAAAGACTGGCCCCACCCTCTTGATGTATTTATATGAGTTGATCAGATCCCCCCTCAGTCTTCTCCAAACTGAAAAGATCCAAGTCCTTCAGCCTTTCCTCTTAAGAGAGGTGCTCCAGGCCCTTCATTATCTTTGTAGCCCTCAGCTGTGCCCTCTCCAGCAGTTCCCTGCCCTTCTTGAACTAGGGAGCCCAGAACTGGACACAGTGCTCAAGATAGGGTCTCACCAGGGCAGAGCAGAGGGGGAGGATGACCTCCCTCCACCTGCTAGTCACACTATTCCTGATGCACCCCAGGATGCCATTGGCCTTCTTGGCCATGGGGGCACATTGCTGGCTTGTTCTTATCCTGTTGTCCACCAGGACTCCCAGGTGGGAGCTCAGAGCTGCTGTCCAGCAGGTCAGCCCCCAACCTGTGGGGATGGAGAGCACAACTCTTAGATAACATGCACCCACAAAGGATTATGTTGCACAGATGACGAATATACACTTAGAATGATGAGTGCAATTCTGAGCACTGTAACTCCCATCCACACCTTGAAGCAGCTGCCACCTGGTCCCCAGACCTGCTGCCCCAAGGTCCACAAGCACGGAGAGAAAAGTGCTCAACCACAGCTACAGTCCCCATGGCCACATGGCCATTCCATCCAGAAACACAATGACCTGTTGGTTCTCATATTTGGCTTCATTCTAGAACTGTTTTGTTCAAAAGATTTTAATTACTTGACCAACTCTCTGTGTTTCTGAGCATCTTCAGTACAAGCTGTACATCTTTTAGGAAGGTTAGGACTTGCTTTCAGATATCCATCTTTTTCAAGCCAAATAGCTGATGTAATTGGTGTTTTTATTTTTTATTTTTTATTTTTTTCCCATTAAATCACGAAATTACTCCTTTCTGAAATAGCATCTGTACAATGGATTTAGTTTCTTATGGTTTCTGCAGAGTCTCTTGCAACCATTCCTTTATTTTCTATGTGTAGCTTTCCTTCCTAATTTTATAGCCTCAACTTCTCCACATACACTTCCCAATCCTCTGTCCTTGAGGCTTTGTATTTGCATAATTCTGTCTTTACCTACGAATACTTTTTGTTCTCCTGGCTTATGCAGATTGATTCATTACCCTCTTCTTCAGATTTTTATTGCCAGATGAAACACTAGATACTTAAGGACCCACACTTGCATTTAGCTTTGAATACTTTTCATTTCCCCTCTGCGTCTTTCCTTTAATCTGGCTGTTTCCCTCTGACTTACATATAGTTCACTGCAGATCCATACTCCACAGTAGAGAAGCTAAAAGAAATTATTTCTCTCTCAGGTGATTACAAATGCAAGAGAATTATTTCTGCAGGAATCTAAGACGGCATTTAGAGATTCATCTTGTTATACTGCAGGATTAATGCTCCTATTTTTGATGTTTATAGTTTCTGTTTTCCAACTGCTTATTAAAGGTGAGTATATTTCTAGAAAAGTGCTAGCACCATGATGAGCTAATATTCATTGAATTAAATTACAGGAGCTATATATGTTCTTGTATTTACTGATTACACTGTGAAGAAGCAACAAGAATGTGCACCCACAGAATCTTATCACACTTAGTAAAAGCTTCATAATAACAATTTGGGTGAAATGTCACCCACAAAGTATTAATTGCAAATGATGTAAAGTGAGCACAAATTTAAAAAGAGTTATTATAGCTAATAGCCTGTTTTAACAAAGCACAACAGCTGTTTAAAGAGAATTAGCACCATCTGATTTTAATTCAGTAAGTCTGGTGGGTCAAGGAAGCAAGAATACAACTTTCCCTGGTGTCGTATCTTTAGCGTTGGGTTGTATCTTTTTAGTATTATGGGATATGCCAAAGAAGATTCCTCAGACCTGTGTGCCTATCTTAGACAACCACCTTGGGTTAATCCCTGCCACAGGCATGAATTTCACCTTCAGCCAGTTAGCTTAATGTAGCCTTTTCCAAAAGTAAAATCTGCTTTTTAAACTGCAGCACAACATGCAGTCTGAAAACAGAGCATATGGCTGAAAAACCTGTTGGTGTTATATTAAGACTTTCTGCATCTTGTTAAAGAAAAACAAAAAAGTAAACAATTGTAATAAAAACATAAGGTAACGAGCCTGTTCTGTGTTGCTAACAACACTCTTCCTCCATACTTGGAAAGGAGCAGCTTTAAGAGGGATAACTTTTGCAGAAGGGGTAATAAAATGACCAGAAAAAATTGAGTCTTCTCAGAAAGATCATGGCTTGCTTTTCCTAGTGCAAAGAAGACTGGGAGAATAAGATTCTTGTCTATAAACATATTTGGTTTTCCCCCTGAATGTGGAGAGATCTCTGAGAATAAAACTAGCATAGAAATAAAAAGAGGAAAAACAAGCTCTTCAGCTATCAGAGTTATGAGTTTCAGGATCAGCCTTGCAAGAGGAAACTGGAGGCAAAAAATCCCAGGCATTTACAAGACCTGGCTGAATAAGTATGTGAGTAGAGTTGCCAGTGATGTCAATGAGCTATATATTTCAGAACGTCTCTTCCAGGCTTCCATCCCATGTCTCTACACTCTGCTAGTTTCTAGTATTAGAAAATTGATTTGTAAAATCAAAATCACAAACCAGAACCACTCCTATTAGCCATTAGGAGTGTTATTTCCTTACTTATCTGATTTCTATACAGGAGAATTGTGTCCACATACCAAACTATGTCCTCTCTTTCCTGTAGGCTAAGAATGAAGCCTCTTAGCCATGCCTGAAGTAAAAACATGGCTCAAAAACCCTATTAATTATTGCTGGGGCTTAAGGTGTTTTACAAACGCCCTGTTTAACTAGAAGTTCTGACTCATCAGGTTTTGGAGTTCTAATAATAGCCAAGAACCTTCTGTCTGATCAGAGGTGGGAAGTGCAAAATGAGAAGTGCCTATCATCAGGAGGCTGGTCGCACTCCATCAGCCCCTGAATGGCATCCTTCTGATACGCTGCATGTTTTTATGGGTGAAGTGAGTAAATAGTGGCTAATCTAAATTGCCTAAGGATGAGAGAAACCTTCCTTCTTGCTTTGTATTCAGACAGCAATTACCCTTTTTATTTGCTGAATGAAACGTTCATGACATGCTCCAGTGCATGTTAATTCTGTTTCATGTTCTTGGATAATTATCTGTTTTCAGGCTCTATGTTGGTGAAGATCATTTTCATAGTATGAAAAGTTTGACATTTCATTGGAGAGACTTGTGAACAATCAAAGCCTCTCATTATTTGGTAGTGCTCAATGAAGCCATGCTTTGGATTTGATGTTTCATGTTAAAACATGACAGAAGCAGTGGTCTGTTTAGTCTCCTCCATGCTAAATCCCAGCAACTGAGCACTTAAATGCAATATGGAACAAAATACGGAAAATATGGTAAGAAGATGGATAATGATGTCTGACATCCATTTAACTTGTACTGATGTTGGGAACTAAATCACAAATTACTTATTACATAAGCTAACTAGCTTTAATAACACTGCAACCCAAACCCAATTTAAAAATAATCCCACTGTCTCACTGCCACCAGACTTCTCTGAAACCTTGAATATCACATTTCTAAATGTGTTGTATTATTTAGAAGGTGCCACATACGTACAGAACAAGAAAGGATCAGAGCCCATGCTGCTATGAATCAGCAAACTGAATTCTGTGGAGCTGCTCTAATTTATTCCACATGAAGAGCCAGCCCAGATTTTTTTGTTTGGGTAAGCATGGTGTTGTAACCCAACAGGCAAATGCATCTGATGTTCCATGAATCTGACAGAAGAAAAGACTCTTTCTTTAATGATGTTATACTTGCATGGTTTCATGGTAACATTTGAGGACATATGATTGAATGTTTTTGCTAAGTCATTTTTATTTAAAAAGGGAAGAAAAGAGGAGACATTTCTGCAAGCAGCAATAGCCACAGAAGCCTTTTTTCTGTGGTTTTCCTCTTCGTTGGTAGCCTCCCAAGGAGGTTCTCTGATGTCTCACAAAGACTGAGTTCACAGTACAGCGCTTTTAGCAGTGAGTCTCTCTCCTCTACTCACAGAACTCAGGATCTGTTAGATTTGGTTAAAACTGGCTAAAGGGTTAAAAAGCTGGGGAGGGAGTGGCAAGGCTGATGGGCAGGGACACAGCCCAGCACAACATATAAACTGGATTTGTTTATCAAACCAAGTTAAAATACAACATAAGGGCAAACAGCCAACCAGCTTTGGAAAATCACAAGTAAGACTTCTAGAGAGCAGCAAGCATTGCGTTACCTGACAGCAGCTTGGCCTTTCCCTCACAGGTTTAAATTGTGCTTGGGCTTAGAAGAGCAGGGTAAGTGGAAAAAGGTCATTGCATTGGTCTTTGTGGACTATCATCTGCTCCTCTTGCCTTCTCAAAAGCCACTAACAAGATAATCTGATCACAAAGATCAAAAGCTCTCTTGTGGTGCACTAGGGAAACTGATAACCACAGTGTCCTCTACTGTATATACCTATAATTCAGGGTTGGGAACTGGCCCACATTTACCAGTGATGTAAAGTGGCTTTGAAAGTCTTTCTTTGTATCTCATTCACACTATATAAAGAAACTGCTATTTTCAGGGAGAGGCCTGAAATGTTCAGAACAAGGCTTAGACTTCTGCTACCAGCACTTT
The DNA here is from genome assembly GCA_013398155.1 of Pedionomus torquatus. Lineage (NCBI taxonomy): Eukaryota > Metazoa > Chordata > Aves > Charadriiformes > Pedionomidae > Pedionomus > Pedionomus torquatus. The sequence goes on from VZRU01007633.1 coordinate 590,264, forward strand.
ACTGCAGAATTCATTTAAGCAGTTTCAGCACATACACACACCGCTCATTTTTCCTGTTGTCTTACACTTACATTTTACACTTTTTATTTCCAAATATTTTCTCTACTGGTGACAGAGTTCCTGTTTAATTAATTAGAATAATTTTCACTGAAGTCTCTTCTGAGATTTCTTAAGTTTCTCCGGTCTGTTCTTCATGTCACTAAAATTTTATTTTTTTATTTAGTTAAAATAAAAACAGTCATAGCCTTTTCTCCAATAACGGATCTAAATTAGATTCTACTGTTGTACAGCTCTGTAAACCTTCCCTAAACTTCAAGCAGTGTTCAAGAGGAGCAAAGAAATGAGGTCAGCTCTACTAAAGACAAGAGATCTGGACCAGGGCTGGTTTCTGTTACTGTAATGAAACCTGGTTTGAAATATATGAAATCCCAGCAAAATGATCGAAGAACTACCACTGGAAGGCAGTCAGTGTCAAATAAAACATTCTGTTCATACTCTGTTTTCCTCCTTCTTAGCAAGATACTTTTGCTCCCTGTCACATTTGTATGTAATCCCTTCCGCCAGCTCCTCTTCACTGCTTACTTGTGACCACCCATATCTTTTTTCACCTGGTAGAACCACATCCTCTTTCCCTCCTCAATAAGGCCATCAGTTCAGCTGAGCACTACGATTCTTGGCCACTTCTGCTTGAATGTATTACTGGCTTTGACATGTGGAAGCTCCTCTTCCACTGGAGGCTGCTCCTTCCTGGAGCCCAAACATCTCTGCCCAATGAAGGCTTTCTCCTCCTTTTGTTAATTTACTTTGAAGGCCTGCAAAGACCATTCAATCATCTCACTTGTTTCTCTTCCCTGCCTTAGACCTCTGAAGAAAGAAGCTTGTCTACATCTTCATTTTGCTCTCCCCTAGAGAATGTCTGGATCACACAGCTCTAAATCTTTCTTTGTGCAGAGGATTCCTAGTGGAACCAAGGAGGAACCAAACCCAGTGATCTCAGCACTGACTATCACCAAGTTTCCCCACAGCTTGGAAACTCCTAGTCAGCAATACACCACTCTAGATGAAGAATACGGATCAGAAAAGCGCAGACATTTTCAAGGACAGGTATGTTATTCAGGGACCACTAAGATGCCTCCAGGAAAGCTCATCTGCTCGTGAAGCAGCCCATGTGGGCTGCCTGCCCTGCCAGACCTGGCACGCTGCTGACTCTGGTCTCTTCTGAGTGAGGGAAGAGATATGATCGGTCAGGAGTGCTGGCACTTTGTACCAATGCCCTGCTTTGCTCCCATTTAATCATGACCCAAAACTGCAGCAAGTACCAGGAAACACACAGAGGGATAAGCTGTTGCTTTAAAACAAAAAGCTACAAGTGAGAGAGACAGGATTTTAGAACTGACAGCGAACGCTGCACCCAGATCAGCATTCTTTCGTGACAAGGAGCTACCACTGAAACGAAGAACAAGTTGTGGCACGTCTCATTTACATACCAACTCAGGAACAGCGTTCTTGCTGTACCTTCAACCCCACAAGGTTTCGTGTGTTCACACGCAGCTGTGGCAGGTACAATTATTTGTGATGACAAAGGATGATCGAAGCAAACACAAACAGGCTCCTATGCACTTGTCTTCACATCCTATGTGGGAGCAATCACACCACGTAGCCTTGATTCTGCCTTGGGCATTTTTCTAACCATGAATCATGAAACACAAGGCAGAGGCGGCACCAAGAGACTACAAAGAATTTACACTTCTGGCATATCTCAGCTGCTTCATGGCTTCCTCTCCTTCCCAAGAGCTCAGGCACGGCTGTACCAAGTCCCCAGTGCTGCTCATTCTGGCAGCAGCCGCACACACTGGTGCTGACTGTAATCAAACTGGAAAGTAACAGCAGTCCCTAAAGAACCACTGGCACGACTACTACATCTGAGGGAATTGTTTGGTCTGGGTCTTTTAAGTATTTCTGAGGTATTGCAGCTATATTTAGCTGTTGAAACGTAACGCAAAGTATAGCAAGAACACCCGCTGTGCATTTGGTCATCTGATACTAATTATGCATAAAAAAGAAGGAATTTACCTTCACTTCAAAGACAAGGCTATGCTTCTTACTGTCAAGTAGGTAGGACTCACAGTGATTCTCAGTGATTACAACTGCAGGGGCACATGCCCAGTGGGAAATCTAAGGCAGCTGGAAAGGCTCAGCAACACTAATGTTTCCTCACTCTCTTTTTTTCCTGCTAGCATGTAACTTAGGGAACAGAATATTGCTATTTATTCAGATTACTCTGATGTCGTGAATGATTGACGACCAAATCAAAGTCTGCTCACCGATTTCAGCAAAGGATATCTCTCAGATTTTTTTCCCTCATCAGTCCAAGCCCTTCCCATGATGTTACAGGGGTAAAAAGAGAGACGCGGTCATCAACACACACACAAGTACACACAGAGAATGATCCTACAAGCTTATTTGTTTAGGGAGGCAGGCAAAAAGCCATTCTGGTGATCATGTTGAGATCTACCTCTACCATAACGCTCTCTGAATATGTCACCTTCCACGGAGCTTTACCTGGGCTTTTGCATGATTGTAAGCTCTGCAAGGACTGCCTACTCTTTTGGATTTGCTACCGTGACAGAGGACTGTTCTTAGTTGGCCCCTTATTTCTTCTGTAATAAACATGGTTAATCACGATAATTAAAAGTATGTCCCCCTCCTTTTTGTCCTTTCATTACCATACAGATGGTAAGGGCTTTTTTTTGTTTTCTCTATGCTAGGTTTTAGGTTTTTCCTTTAAAGTCTGATTTCACCACCTTTCCAATACAGGGTGTGTACACATCAGACAAATAAGTGCAACTTTAATAAGGGGAACGGTGCTTTATTGTGCCCATGTTATAAACTGTGCTTCCTCTTACCCACTTTTACTTGACATATTTTACTGTAGGTAAGTTATATCATGACTACACATATTACAAATCTTATTGTGAATATTTAAATCCTAATTCTCATTCACTTCAGATGTTTTTTGTTCAAAGAGAAGGCAATATGGAACCATAAGGAAGGACTTTCTTGTCAAATTTTATCTTCAAGGAGGCTTGGATTAATATGAAGCACACAGCTGAGGTATCTGTGTTTTGAAGTGCTTGAGAGACTCTTTTAATTGCTGCAATCTGTTGTGCCTCTCAGATCTATTTGTGAAGGTGTTCAGCATGGTGTGTGTTTTGCTGATGAGCTATTCTTTGTCTTGTAATGAAGGAATGTTTTGTCTTCTGTCAGATACTAGAGCCACTGATATTTAAATGTTTAAGAATGGGAAATGAAAGACTGAATACTAACAAAAGAATGAAAGCAGTTACAACAACCATTGTTAAACATCGTACAGTGGTGTTTTACTATTTCATTATTATGTTTTGCTTATCTCTCCTCTGTTCATTAGCCAGGAGTCCAGGAGTTCTCTTTCAACAGATCCTCTCTCTAATACTTTCTAGATAAAGGCGGTTTATTACCACCAAGTAAACTGTGTTCCTATAGTGTGTGTCCATATGTTTTCTATATTCTTTCCTTGAATCTACAGTGGATGTTTTACATTAGCGGCTTCTTAAAAAAATTCTCCTCTAAGATTTCTCTAAACGTTCTTGATACAGTTGAATATGTAGGAAGAATTGATTATTCTCTCTGATTCTTCTTAGTATTCTATCAAAAATGGGAACCATGGCATGGTGCAATTACATTTGGAGCAGAAAACTTTCATAAACGTGATACTTTGTATTAATAATAAATCATACATGTGCCATCTTCACAGAAATCTAACACTTAAACTAAATGGCCAGTGCAGAGGAGACCAAGTCACTGTTTATTTGCTTTATTGTTTGTAAGGAAGGAGTAACTGACTGAAGCAAGCACATCTCCCTATAATTTTCGTGAGATCTTCCTTCTCCCTGTAAGTCTTCTCCCACACCCTTCTGATTGGTAATATATATATTAGATATACACACAAGGGCATTGAGCCTATCTCTGCCACACTGCCCTGGGCTCACGTCTCCATTCCTCTCTCACACCACTCTGGGTTAGGTATTCATGATTTAATATCACTTTACTCTTTAGAAGTTCATGAAGCTTGCAAGAACCAAACCACTCAGGCTACTCATTTTTAAAGATCGTATTAGTTAAGAGTGTTTTTAATTTAAGTGCCAGAATGGCCAGTATAAGGTAAGGCATAATGATCTACCTCCAGGACTGTATTTGATATTTAGTAACCCATGATCACTATTTAATTTGAAGCAATCCTATACTGTATGCTGTAGAGGTCTCTCTCTACTGTTCTACATCTGTAAAATATTTTAGATATTTTAGCTTTATATTTACGTAGTTGAGATGGGAGTATAATAAAGCCTGTTAAAATCAAGAGTGTACAAGGTTATATTGGGTATTCAGAGAAAGACAGATTTAGCAAGCTTAATGGAAACCATTCACTCTTCTATTGAGATGTCAGATTTGTTTCTCACAGTTTTGCACATTACATTTAAATCAGTTCTTCCCATCAAAGGCAACTGATGTCTTTTAGCAACACATTCAGACATGGTTTCCTTCTTAGTTCTAACCTCTCCAGAATAAATTAATACCACAGACAGTGGCATGCACGTGAAAAAGATCATTCCATATGCAAAATGAGGTATCTAAAGGATAAAGGAGCACAACTTATTGTCTACATATATGGGAATTTTCCTGACTTCCTTCTGGAGACCTTTTTAACATCTGACATTTGGGCAACACATTTCCATTATGGCTCTTCATATGATTTTTCTAAACCTTTAATCAGTTAGGAATGTCAGGCTGGTTAACAACACAGCGATACATCATTTAATACCCCACCTCATTTTCAGCCAACTGTTCCACAAAGCTTGAATGGCATTAGGTGGGCAGAGCATTACAAATATGTCTCTGCAATTAAGACTTCTGTCCAAAATTCTCTGTTGTCAGCACTGTCTCTAAAATTGAAGCTTTCATCCTCAAGAAAGACTCCTGCCCTCAAGCAGGACACCTATCTTTACCAAAGGCCAACCTCTCCAATGATATGGCAGGTAGGCTTAGAGGGCTGCAGATAGAAGCATCCTTAGGTGATGTTCTTAAGGTTACAACTGTGGGCAATATATTCTCAGGAGGCAACTGAGAAATGCAGGACCGACCAATAAAGTTTGGTAACAAATTGCACTGTCATTCCTCAACAACATAGTTTGAAGCCATCTCACCAGGCAGTGACACCACCACACTGTACCCAAGTCCTAATAATTAAGCTTGATTACACAAACTCGGAAACTGAGCAATGTTATGGCAAATATCATGCATAGACAGCTAGGGGGGGGTAAGTAAGAACCCATTAAGAAGAAAGAGATGAACAGATCTAATTTTTCCTATCATTTAGATTCTTAATCTTTAAACCAAACTTCTACTCTATGTATTTGAGCAATTGAGCATATTATTTAACTGGCTGTGTACAGCTCTTGGTTGATTTAGTCAAGCTCTTAAGTAATTCTGAAACATACTGTGCATATTTGTCTAAAAATGTGCCGTAGTTGTACAACATGGACAGTTAAGAGCCTTAATCAGAAAACAAAACCCAAATGTTAAGGAAGAAAGGCTCTCAGGGGACAATAGCGCAAGGCAAGAGATAAGTTATTGCTCACTGAATTACCTACACAAGCATTTCCTTTCTTATTACAGTATTAATCTTTGCACGTGTGGTACAGGAGTCGGTAGCATTAATCCTTTACCTTGTTCTGCAAGAAACCAGAGCGCTGCATAACATTATCGGCTTCTGCCCCCACCAGTATCTGACAGCAGCAGTCATCTTGTGCAGGTCAAGAGAGTGTCTCTGGCAGAGAGTAGAGGATTTGTTTCCCTCTCTCTTACAAGTACCATGTTGGACAATTCAGAAGAATTCACTAGACCTCTTCCCCATGTCCTGAAATTTCTTCTCCTCTCCCTCTTCCTTCCCATAAACTCTGGATCATGCTAACTTTGGTAATGGCTCAGTCCACCTTGATCACTACAGCTCAGGCCCTTGTATTCTGTTCCCATTCACATGAAGCTTTATAAGGCACTCTCCACCCCCCATGCAGGAGAAGGAAGGGTTGGATTAAGGAAGCACAGAATTACACCAGCAAAATACCTCCCTGACACAGTCCCCACATTGCTGTATGGCAGTGGAAAGCCACCTTTGTTAGACTAGGCTTTGGTCCCACATAGAGAATAAGAAAAACATCTTGAATCTTGAAGCTGTCAAGCACAAAAAGTAGATAAAAAGCATCTGAGCTTGATAAATAGGAAACACACCAAACTTTTCAAGTCATAAGCTTACTGAACACAAAGCACAGCACCACACAACGCGACCTTCCAGAAAAGACTTGTCACCTCATGATTCATACTTGCAATATCGTATCTGTCCTGTGTGAATATCAAATTGTATGATATCATAGTACAAGTCCTCCTAGCCACAGTGAATGGCTGGATAGCTGGTTCAGGATCAAAATGATCAGTGTACCATGAAAATGGCGATACAGCTTCAGACTAGTTCATCTAGCCCAGGACCCCATCCCTGGCAGTAGTCAAAAGCAGAGTTGGAAAGCAAACCTGCCATGGCTCCTTGGCACTGTAGGCAGAGCATGGTTTGTCATCCCAGTGACAACCGGCAAAGGACTTCATTCAGTCCTTGTGACCAGCAGCAGATGAATTGCAATGTGGTGGGTAGCACTGTGGGCCAAAGGATAGACTTGGAGGTGTAACAGAGCTTCACAGAGCTCTGACTCAGGGCTAGAGAGCTAAAAGGAGCTTCAGAGGAACAACAACAGGACTTCAGGAAGCTGTCTGGGGTGTTACTTTCTTCTCCTTCATTAACCTTCTGTTCTCTCAGCAATCTGATCTGGTTGAGGGATTTCATCTTATTGTGGGACTCTAAGGCCAGAACGGACCGGACATGCCGGGTAAAGCCAAAGACCAGGAAAGAACTGCAGGTCAGAATCCTACACCTCTAACAGGTTTTTGAATAATATGGCTCTCAGAAAGCTGCACCTGAACACGTGCGCCTGCATCTGTCAAACGTATTGCTGCATCCCTCAGTCCTCATGTAGCCGCTATTCTGAGAGGGAAGGTTTGGCACAAAGGTTGGGAACTTCTTGCAGACACTGCAGTGCAGAGCCTCGGGTGGGTTTATGGAACAAGGCCAGTTGGCTGTGCTGCTGCGGCCAGGCTGCTCCCACACTGGGGCTCCCTTGTTTGAGCACAGTCTGCACAGAACTGCAGCACCCACTGCCACCACAGTGGAGCCGCACTTGGCTACCAATGGGCCAGACGCACTGAAGGTACCTCCTACATAGTTCTTTCCAACCCTTAACTGCTTCATATTTGGTCCTGCTGATCCTGCAAAGAACTCCCACTAAGGCGGTATTAGCACACACTGAGCAGACCAGGAGAGTGCCTTAGATATGCCTCAGTCCTGCCTACAGAGCACACAGCTGGGAGCCGGGAGGAAATGCAAGAAAAACTGTCCATTTGTAATCCTTGATAGTTCACATTAAAAAAACCCAACCCATGGGAGTACAGGAAATGCCTGACTGATAGTGTAAGCTCTCATGTAGATTTGTGCAGGCTGGCAGACTGATTTTCATCATTCAGGCTGGCCATATTCTTTGAAGATATGTCACTTCCCTGGATGTATGCAGCTGTGTGTTTGAAGCTCACACTAGCTGGACAAAATGATTTGTTCATGATCTTAATGTTTAGCCCTTTCAGGGAAAAAAAATCCAGCACTTCAAGCTTTTGTGAGTCTGAAAGGCTCATTCAGTTTTTAAGGATTTGCCTTAGCTTTTTTATTACAATTATTTATTTGAAGCCCAAACAGGCAATCTGATGAATGAGAGAGAGGGTGGGAGGGAAAGCATACAAACAATACATTGTATATAGTTTTGCCAATTACTAGGGAGTACTCAGCTGACTGAAAAGATTTAATATTTTTGATATGCTACAACATGGGGTTTCTTTTACCTTCCTGTTGCTTTCCTCTTTCCTTATTTTTAATTAATCTATTCAATCTAATCTAATCAGATTTTATTTTTAGGAGTTGATGCTGATATTCTTGCTTGCACAGAGCAGTAGTTACCCTGTGTAGCTTCACGAAACCAATGCCCTGATCCAACAAAAACAAAGCACTGGATTTAGAGCTGGAGGGATATTCACTGCACACACAGCTGTTATGCCAAGATGTTGAATTTCTCACCCCTCCTTCTTCTGTGCATACTTTTACAATTTTAACTCTCTGCACATGCACATGGTTGATTCCCTCCCTTGCATCTGAACCAATGCACAGTAATCTAAGCAGTAAGGCAGTGTTTTCGCAGCAGTGTCAGTAGCTGAGAAAGGTGGATGTGATGTCTCTGGATGAGGCAGGTGAGCACAGTAATGTCCCATCAGCTGCTCATGAGGCACCCAGAACAAGCCTGATGTGGACAATTCTCCATTTGATTGATTCCTCTGAAACAAAATCGCAGGGCTTCATTCTTTCTAAAGTGATAGATTAAGATGGAAGCAAGACCCAGTGCAGCTCCTCCTTTTCTGATATGAGTACAGCTCTAGAGATTTCACTGAGATTATCTGTCTTTACGCAACTCCAAAGCTGTAGACTCCCCCGTGTGATAGAAAATATTTTATAGTACTCCTAAAAAAAAAAAAAAAAAAAAAAAAAGAATCCAAGAATAATTTAATAAAGAATGGTAATTCTTTCAGAGTTCTCAAAGCCACAGCAAAGATTGCTGTCTATTCCACAGCAAAGATACCAATTCAACATTCTTCTGAATTTCATGTTTCTTTCAGGACAATCTCTACACACAGTAATATATCACTTCTTCTCGTTCTGTATTTTCCAGAGGATTGGTCTATTAAGGAGCGTGAAATTTGGGTCTGAAAGCACTGAATATTTTTTAAAGCTAACCCTAAGCCTCTGGGCTACTAAATTATTTCTTAAGCAAAACCAGCACACTCTTTATTTAAGATCGTTCAGCATCCTCTTGATTATGGTATGACATTACTTAAGCTGCTGGAAAACTTTAGCTACTCAGTAAGTTTTACACTGATCTTATTTTGCCAATAAAATTTTAAGTATTACATAGTTAAAGAGACATCTTTCACAGCTGCTGACTGAATATTAATACGATTTTTTTATTTCCACTGGACTCCATTTGAACGCAACTAAACATTACAAATGAGCACTAGATCCAGTGACACTTATTCCCCCATTGTGTATCGCTACATGATGCTTGAGCCCTGTTTCTCTTTACCCGATTTGTGGTCCTATCCATCTGATTTATAGAGCAAGCTGTAGCAGGAAGTGGAGAGGAATTCTAAATCACCACTCATTTGTCAGACTTCAATACTAAGTGCAAGATATGGTATTAAAGCAAGACTGAATGCTTTCGTCCTTCTCCTTGTAGGAAATACCTCCTTGCGCAGGACTTCATGGTACAGCAGAAGTAATGGGATAAGTGGTTACGAATTTTCCTGTACTCAGCTGCACTGCACGTGTGCTTTATCAGCCAGGGAAAAGTTAAAGGCAGGTTCAAACATGCAGAGCACATTCAAGTTTATGACTTAATTGTGCTGAGAACCAGTGCTGTTACTTTGGATCAATGGTGCTGAGAGGAGCATTTCTAAGCCTCAAAGCTTACTACACCCATTTGCAATTATCATGCAAACTGTCCACTTACTACACTGTCCTGTAAGATGATGCCTTTTCCAAGAGACATTAAAGGTTTGCATTTGTGCTGCTCAGCCTTCTTTTCCATCTTGAACTTTCAGGCTGTTCATGCTGTCTGACATATGGTGCTTATAACATATGCATTGTTGAATTACTGCTTAAAAAACCCACAACTCTATTTTAATTAGATTTATGGGAAATCTTCCTAAGGCAAATTCTTCCCAGTTGCAATTACTGAACACACCTGAGATAAAGGGATAGCAGGGAAAGGAATACTCTTTCTTTCAACATAAAATACGGTTTATTTGGTTATTTTCGTTATCAAAACAGGTAATAATATTTTCAAAAGAGGCAAAGCAGTTCATCTTTCTGAATCATTAACTGTTTACCCATAAATATGCAAAAAACTGCATGAAATGAAGGAAATGAGGTTTCCTGCCCTAGAGAGTGCACAAAATGATGTTATAGATACTTGTTGCGACAGCAAAGCAACTGGGAGCACATATCACTGAAAGCATGTTGGCAGAATGAAGACAGACTTGAAATGACTAGAGTAAAATTTTTTCTAAGGTCTTTCAAGACAAGCAGATGCCCCTGGACTTGGAAATGTAAAGCAAAATCCTGAACTCCGGTGATGTGTAAGCTGCTTCCCCTTTGGGATGTATCCTACAGATCCCCACCGCATCTCCAGTGCGCTGGTGGGCTTAGGTGCAGCGATCCTTTGAGAACCCACCTCTTACCATGTAGACACCACCCTTTTGCTCTCTTCTGCCCAGGACAGAATCTGGGGAGTCCCAACCCCAGACTCCAATTCTGCTGGTGACAGGTCTCACAGAGACGAGAGCAGGGTACGCAGGTGTAGGGGGAGAGGACAGCATCCGGTACTAGGGGAAAGCATCTGAAGCAAAGGTCTTGTGCTCTCTTCATCACTCAGACTCAGAATCGAGTAGCCATGATGTTGACACATGAAACTCAGCCAAATCGAGCTAAACACACCCGAAGAGACAGATCAGTGAAAATGTGCTACAAGGCGAGTATTAGCACTTGATGACTGAAAGAGGCTACTCTACTGGCTTTTGAAGGCTTACAAGAAGAAGCTGTTGTTTTTATCAGTATCTGCAGAAATGAAAGTTTTATTTCATGCGGAAATCTACTCCGCTTAAATGGAACAGCTGATGAGGAGTAACCCCCTCAAATTGTGTTAGCACCTGGTCCATTTAATTTCTGCTTTGAACGAGATTTTACAGTTGAATTCTGAGCTGCTCTAGTGAGGGAGGCTGGAAGGGAAATGCTGACACTCTTACTACGGCGATATTGAATGGCTTTGCTCTAAAAGGTACTGTAATTTCACATTTGTAGTGTGAGCTAAATGGGAAGTAATTTGTCGTCACTAATATAAACCACATTTATCAGCGCAAAAGTTATCTTACATTGTTGGACATGCTCTAAGAATGTTTAAAATGAAGGAAATACTGGCATATGACTTTAATGCATGCTAAACAGTCAAGGTTAGAAATGGAGATCCATGGCCACAACTGCATTTTGTTAGATAACTCCCCCCGATATCTACAGTAGAACACTGTAAATGTGGCTTTTTTCCAAAAATAATATATATTAACTATGGCAGGTGAAGATGCCACCAGGACATCCACCTGAAGATACCTGTCCAATAGTAAATAACAAAACCCCAAATCAAGAATGTGTAGATTATAAATCACAAGGATGTTAAGCAAATCTGACAGAACAAGGACCCTTGAATTCAGCATCTAGGACAGGGAGAACTACGTAATGATATAGGACCTATTGAAGCACTGTCTTTGTCTGAAAGTAAATATGCAATATTTCCTAAGTATTCATATATGTGCTGAAAATGAACTGATTATATGGAACTTGGGAGAATCTCACTCTCTTAGCAATATTAAATCCTCTGGAAAAAAAAATAAAAAAAATTATTCCTGTCCTTTCAAATAGTGTTTTAAAATATGTTTTCAGAAACATGCGATTACCTGAGCTGGGACCAGAATGAAAACTAAACAGAAACACTTGTAATCATTCAATTGATAACAAATTACCATTACAATTTATTAGATGAATAAGCTCAATATCCATACTGTGTATAAGAGATCAGCTTAGCTCCTTGCTGCTGTGAAATTTCTGTCACAATCTTATCAATCCTACACAACTAGCAAGGCTTGACCAGGCATTCATGGAAGCCTGGCTTCTCCCTTACGCTCCCCAGATTTCTCCAAGCACCACACACTCCGTGGCTGCTGCAGGGATTTACTGTGGGGGCAGCAGCTCTGGGAATCTAGCCTGAGTGCTGCTCCATCCCGCACAGAAATTAAAAGTTTCTTAGAGATTCTCCAGTTTCAAAGAGATGGTTGTAAGGGTCTCTTCCTGTGCTCTCTAGTTCCACATTCATCACCTTTTTTGTGCACTAGTGATTCCTGTATTGCTGCTTCTAACTCCAATGTCCATCCTAGCCCCTAGCTTTTATTTATTCTTCACAATGCCTTATTTTTATATATTAAAAATATACATAACTTCCACTCTTAGGACACTGAACTGTGAAGATATACCAAACAGAAGCAGCAATGCATGTACTAAATACTACAGTGGTCAAACGGTCCCTCGTAGGAAGTATTAGCTTGTTTTTGCCTCAGTCAGTATTTAACTCTTGGCTCAATAAATCTTGATGCACTTCTCAATTCAAGTCAATATCTGTTTAATATTTTAAGATGGAGCTAACCAGTGAGCACCAAATAAATCTGCTTCCCTGTGCTCAGGAAAACACACAGGATCTGCACCGAGCTTGGGGACCCTGGGCTTGCTCTCCACCCACCTGCTCTGGGGAAAGTGCCCTTCTGATTGCCTCCTGCCACCTACTTGCTTCTACCTACAGCAAATTCCATTTCTCTGAGTCCCTTTGGCCTCTTCTCGCCGAGAAATGGATGACACATCTTCATCTATTTGGCTCTTTCTGCCAATGTGCTCTCTCTGCTCAGAGTGTGCTTCAAATATTTAGCCTTTGGTTTAGCAAAGCCCAGTGTAGGAAGTTAAGATCTATGATCCGGATGGCAGACTCAGCCTGCAGGAGTCCATGGTGTGATCTGAAGATGGATTGCTTTTCTTAAGCGCATCTATGCCTATGACTTGCAGCGGCTTCTAGCCCCATGGGGTTCAGCTGTCATGACTTTTCTTGGGACGCTCAAGGAGTAAAAGAAAGAAAAGGCCTTGCTTCTTCATCACTCCATTTTGCCTACCTGTCATTCAGGGGGCTACCTTCTGGATATTTATTGCCAGCTGCTGGCCAAGGAAGGCACTGGAGCAGCAGGAAGAAGTGTTAAGCCTTCTCAAATCACCCATATCCTCCCTTATTCCCAAGAGGAATAACTGGAAGAAGAGAGTTTGCTCTTAAAGGAGGGGAGATAACTGCCTCAAAGCAAGGGGACTCGTGTTTTAGTGATAGCGCTCACAACTTGACTGGTTTTACAGCCTGTCATAGGCGATGGCTCAGCTCCACTGCTGCAGAAACACATCACCTCACAGTGATTACTGGTTTTCCCTCATGATGCACTATCAGATAAGAAACACAGCTGATAGCAAGCAACCTGTCCAAGCATGGCAATGGTGGTGACACTGAACCTCATTTTCTGAAATACAAAATTCTGTCATTGGCACTTGCAGTGCTTCCAACCAAAACCAACCGTATAATTTGATTTCCAGCATGCTTATAGGAAACTCCACTCATTAGCCAGCTGAGCGAGCACAAGTGAAACAAGAAAGCTTATATCCAGGACTGTGCTACCACTATTTGTATTCTCTCTAAATAAATTTAGGAATTACCTCCCAAGGGTTTGTGCATTGTAAAAAAAAAAAAAAAAAAAAAAAAGGTGAAAAAGGTGAGGTAAAACCCCCAAATTATCTTTATGCAAAAAAAGGACAAAATCAAACTAGTAATAAACATTACTTGCAGGACTATAAGCCCTGCCAGAACATGTCTCAGGTGGGTTGCACTGTCTGCTCTGAGCAACCTGCAACAGCTTTTTGGGGCACACTGTACTGGGCCCAACTGGTAACTCCAGTGTCCATCAGAGAGGCTTCAAGCCCCTGTACACACTGCTGATACCACATGCCAGTACTCCCGAGGTGATCTGTTCAGTCAGCGTAGGAAATCAGAGCAAAGTGACACACTCAGCAGGCTCTAACCTAGTGGGAAGTGCCCGAGGCTGTGCAATGGAGCAGCAGGGACTTATGGTACCAACTGCTGGTTGTGTTGGCTCTGCAGGTTCCCCAGAAAAAGCCCTGCAGCCCCGGCTGTCACTGGAGCTGAGACTCAGGGCACAGGCTGCTGCTTTTAATTACTGTGCTTGCAATGCACCACTGTTCTTCAGGAAACTTCCAGTTTCCAGATCAGAACCTTTGTAGATCAGGCTCATTCCTAGTTATGTATTGATCCTTTTGAACCCAGATGCCTCAAGGGCTGTTTTAGATTGCAGCATTTTGTATTAGCGACAAAGACCTCTGCTTTTCTTACTGCGTGTGATCGTGCCTGCACAAGCTGTGGGCCAGACAGTAATAAGCAGCTTTATGATTTATTTTTTTGGGTGAAAGTCTGAACTTGTAAGCTTTTGGGAAAAGGAGAATTTCTTTTTTACGTTAGTGCTTCAAGTTTTGGCATTCAGAAGCCTTAGATGCGGGGAAAAAAAATAAAAAGAAAAAAGAACTCAATTAAATTAGTAGCTCCCAAAGTTGCGTCTATAGCACTGGCTCTCCTCCTGATCTCCAGATGAAATGAAACAGATGTGAGGGGAAGTGAATGCAGCAGCCAAAGTAAACGGTGTGACTTGGTCAAAAGGAACTTTCTCTCCCCCACAAGATTTCAAGACTCCCCCTGCACCAAAGCCAGCTGAAGGGATATAAATACTTTGCCGTTTACACCTGGTTGAAGCTTTCTGGATTTCATTTCCCCTCTCCCATTTTCCCTCTTCCTTTCATCTCTCCCTTATTCCAGCCATCTCCTCCACAGGTATATATATACATATATAAACAAACACACATATAAACACACAGCAAAAGATGGGATGAATTTCAAAAAAGCATGATTTGCAGGTTGACATAGTCTGAAATGTGAAATGCACACTAAATACTCCGTAGAAATTTCTAGAGTAGGACATTCTTAATACAATTTTATAAGATGCAGCCTGGAGTTGGAACTCCAGCATTAGGTATTAGTTCGTACTTTGTTCAGTGTGGCTTTAAGTGAATGCTAATTAAAACTACCATCCCTGTCATCAAAACAACTACATTCTCTCTTTAATATTGCTTGGATTTCCATATTGGCAGTTTCTTTCAAACACAGGTATAAATTGTGCAAAATATGTAAACAGCTACATAATTTTTAGTAAATACTATCCATATCTCAATTTATTATTTAACCTGGTTTTGCTTATAAACTGCTCCAAAGGCATTGGAACATCAGAACAGATGCTCAACAACATTTAAGCCAGGCCTGCCAGGGTGAGGAAAACCATTCCACCAACTCAGCTGGTAACAAGCAACATGCCACTGAAAAGGGATTTCAATTAGCCAATGAGCACATTGGAGGCTTATCCGACAACAGAACGAAGTTATAAAAGAAAAATTCTTTAATAGGAAATAACAAGCAAGAGAGAGAGCGAGCCAGGATGGATATGAAGAGCAGAAGTCTGTGCAAACATTTGGCATGGATCGCTGTCAGGGCTCGCCCAGCTGCTGGGTTTGAGAGGAAGTGGACAACGCACTTGGCTTGGTGAAAAATCCACAAGCTGCACGATGGGTTGATCTAATCCCTAAGACCATGGTCAATGGCAGAGAGAAAAATGTCTAGGCACTTATCATCTAGTCTAAATCTACTAATCTGTTGGGCGAACAAAAGTAAAGAATGACAGTCCCTAATAACCTCTATTAACTCCTATGTTTATTTGCCCTGGTTTTTACTTATCTCTGAAGGGAAACTTTAAATTCCAAGTGACTGCAACAGCAGTGCTCGGGAAAGCCACCTTGTTGCAGAAGGGGCTGAGGTGCAGCCTGTACTATGAGAGGGCAAAAAACAAGACTTCCAGCAGAGATAGTAATTGCTGTCCACAAAGACCCAAGGAAATTAAAAAAAATATTATTCCAACAAGCTTAGACTGAAACCTAGCAGTCCGGCATCAGCTGGGAGAGCTCCCCCATGATGACTTCTCCCAGCATCAGGGCAGATCAGCAGCAAGCTGCCAGATCCCCCTCCTTACCAGGGACACTTTAACCCTAAGATGCAGCTGTGAGATTCTTCTCCTTTGTACATAACATACAATGTCACCTACTCCTGATCTGGCCTTCCAGAGGAAAGAATAAATTATTTACAAATACATATAGTGAAAAAAACACACTGTTGACTTTCTAAAGCAGTTTGCTGCGCTACAAGAAGAAGGAAGCTTCAAAAGTAGCTAGTAATTAGCCAACATGAATTGAGGGGAGTCTCAGGTCCGTCTGCAGGTTCCAGGCTCCCCAGCTGCTCTCCCCATTTCACCTGGATGGTGGTACCACATAGAGTGCAGCGCTGGGGAGCACGCCGTGCCCTGACACACCGCCTCCATCTGCTCCTTGCCCGCTGTATGTACTTCAGGGTTGTTAAAAAGCCTGCCACCATGTTCTTGCTCAATTAAAACCAGGAAAAATCCACATGAACCATTTGTTGAGGTAAGCTTTGTGAATACCCCACAAAATAAACTTAAAAGCCAACATGAATTGGCAGGGCTTCATTTTCCCTCATGAATATGCATAACTAATGTATAAAATGTTAATCTTGCCCTCCTCCACTTCCTTTCTGCCTTCTCCGTCTGCCCCTTTTGGAATTAAGCACTTATCTCCCATGCAGTGAATAGGCCTCCATTATGTGAAGGGCTGCAGAATTTTAATGAATTGCAAAATATAGTTAATTATGGAAAAAAAAGACATCTTCTGCACTTTTTCATGTAAATTAGACAAATTAATTGGTGTTCCGTATTTTTTTAAATGCAGGCAGCCCTAGGAGGGGAGGAAAAAAAGCTACTTGACAATTCAGCATTGGAATTGTGATAGAGAAAGGAAAACAGAGGGGGCATTTCTGATACACTGCACTAATCCAGCCTCCAAACTGAATACTTCCTAATTCCAATCTAGCATCGTGAGAAAGTTATGGAAGTCTGTTCTCACAAACCAAGTTATTAATTTTTTAAAGTTTTCTCCTATTTGAGCTCCTGAATCTCAAGAATTAATATCAATAGCTCGGTCTAAACATAGCACGGGCCAGGTGTTGTACAAGCTTTCCCACAGCGCTCTGCCTCTGCTCCTCCACCAGAATTCCCCTTTGGATAATGCTGGCAGTTGTGTCAGCTTCTGTGGAAGCTCAATGAGGGGGACAGAATCCACTTGGGACCAAATGAATCTATTGGATAAATTTTCAGTTGTCAGCTTTACCAACATTTGGGTCCAGAACTGGAAAGATGAAATACCAGCTATTCTGGCTGAAACCCTGTCCACAAACTGCATCACGTGCAGCGCACACTAGAAAAAAAAAATAAAATAAAAACAATGGAATCTTGAGTCCCTCAAAAAACAATATAACATCCACACTGGTGACCTAAATAAAACACCTACATCCTGCTTCAGGCTGCCCAGATCAATACTCATGTATGTAACCAGACACTTCTGTGCCTATTTGTTGCAGGTGGGTTAAAGGAATTCTATTTAAGTGGAACTTAAAAACAGAGCGCTCTGTCAGCTGCAATAAAAAAAAAAAAGGGGGGGGGTTATTTCTCAAAATATAAAATTGACTGTGGATAGTTTCAGAGAAGGTTACTGTCACACAGCAACACAGTAACAACACCACTAGTATCTATTAAAATTACTATATAAAGCATGCTATGGCATATGAGGACTGTTCTTTATAAATCATAGTCCACCCTTACATAGAAACTGACATCTGTAAGAAAAGCTTTCAGGCTCATTTATTTAAGTGCAGCATGGTAGCATTATTACACTATGCATTTGTTGGGGTTTTGTTTTTGATCCAACTATGCTGGAGAAGAGTCTCATTCTGACCAACTGAGGCCAGAATCTACTCACAAGGAGCATGACTTCATGCATGTCTTCAGGACCTCGAAAGCCAATCACTCCCATTAGAATCAAAGCAGAGCACAGGAATTAATAGCAATGTTGCTTTCTCTGATACACCTTGTGGGCCAGTCACTATGTTACTCGTCTATTTTGTACACACATTCTATGTCTTTATCAGGATACAGGAAACCTATTTTCCCCTTTGTCTTGATATATCACATCTGATATGGCTCCTACAAGTTTATGATCATTTAATACTTAATGATATTTAATGTCTTAGCGACAATCAGGAGTCTTTGTTTGGGCGCTATACAAACATGTAAAAGAGGAGATGCTCAGGAAGATGAAGGTTCTGATGCAGCCAAGGGAGAGAGCGTCTCCTTCCTCACAGGGAAATGCCAAAGCAGAAACCTCACTAAAATGGCTCACAATCTTTGAGCCATTTTAGTGGCTCAACAGAAGAGAAGAAGAAGAGAATTTTTTAGAAGAGAATTTCTCTTCTTCTCCCCTAGCCATGGAGGGATCCTATGGACACTAAAAAGAGCTGAAGTCAGCCTTTAGTACTATTCCTCTATCTCCTCATCAAAGAGATTACATGTGAAAACACCTAAGTGTTGTCAAGTTCAAAATGCATTATAAATATTAACAAAATTAACTTCATAATATTAATATGCAGTAAAAAAAAAAAGAAATCTTCTGTCCACAGAAATCTTCTGTATTCTGATGGAATAAGATGACACTATTTAGATGGATTTCAACATTTAAGTAATATTAAAAATCTAAATTAAAAAGTAACTTGACTCTGACAGAAGAATGATAAATGCTGAATGCAATTTTATCAAAGTAAGAGTTCAAAGCAATGCAAACTGCAGCTGATCCTCACTGACATGAAGAAAGCATGCCTGAGAGATATCAGAGCTTGTTTCAGGAACTGATTTATTTGAAACATGAAACGTTTCTTAGAAAAAAGTTGCTGATTATAATTTTTTAAGCAGCAGTCAGTGAGTCACTCAGCAAGTTGGGCAGAAGATAAAACTTTTTTGTGGGTCATCTGCAGACAAGTGGAAAGGTTGAAAGTGCTGAATGCGTTAGAAGGCACTTAGTAACAAACTGTAACCATATTAAATGCTTGTAGAAAAACCTGCCTGCTCCTATGAAACATTTGTACCTTGATTAGGCAGGGTTTAGAATCACAACTTTTAAGTAATTGCGGGAACCTCTGCTAACCTCTGCTAACATGCTTCATTTTATTAATCATGATTTAAACTTAAAAAAAACCCCTCTATGCATTATTCTTTTCCATCACTAATCTCTTTTAACCATATTAGAGCTGGCTTACATTTCATTTTTAGATAATAGATCTAGGATCAAACGTCCTTTGAAACCAGCCTAGGTTTTTAGGGCTATTTCGTTCAGGCAATGAATTAGCATTTAAGCATTTCAGTGTCTCTGTAACTGTTAAGCAGATGCTACATCCTACCTCCAGCCGCTGGTGAAAATTAAGACTATTTTACGTGCTCTGTTGTAAAGAATGAAATGAAGCACCTTCCTTCTAACCAGGCCCAGAAAACAACAGAACCAGCAAGCAGAGCGCCTGTTTCTAAGGATGCTTTATTTCTCTCTCTTTCTAATAAATGGAATATGCAATTAGTTTTAGATAGAAGTATTTGACATAGCCATTAGAAACCACCTAAGCAAGAAGGCATAGGTCAACTTCATTTTGCATTTCCTTCTAGCAAGAACTGTCTTGGCTTCTGTTTATAGAATATCTAATAAAACACAATCACAACTAAAGCCTTTGAAGGTGAGGTGCATATGAAATATAACTGATAAGTTCACGCTTCTACTACTGTTACATCTAATTCGAATCTTAGTAACTCAGGTTCTGCTGTGAACAAGAAGAGTGACAACACAAAATAGCACAAGATGACAGAATCTACTTCAGTAGGTACACCACAGCCATAACATCTTGGATCCAACAGGAATTAATGAGCTCTGCTGTTGAAGGTTAAATTAGTCTACCTTCAAGTACTACCCAGTTTGCATTACACTGCAATCTAATCTGTCAGCTAAAATATCCTAAACATTGTATTACCAATTGCAGTGTGTCTGATTTAAAACTGGTATGACATTTCAGGCTCTGTTTTTCTACCACTGCAATCAATAACAGCTTCAGCAGTGACTCTTGTGTGAGGCAGGACCCGTCTTGTCAGGGCACAGCTTCCCAAAGCTGTGCTTCCTCGCAAAGGATCAATTAATATGAAAGTGGCCTTGATTAAAGGGAGTAAGAAGGAAAGAGCAACAATTTCTTTGCTGTACTATAACCTCTGGAGAAGCAAAGGACTGTCAGCTGGAATTAACCTCTGGCCCTGGGATGGCTGTGAATCGGCCCAACATCCCTCCTCAAACATAAGCAGAGGGCCTTATCTCAAGCTCTGATGCATTTCAGTCCAGCCACCCTGTCACCCAGCTCCCTGACTGGGCTCCAGAGAGAGGACACCCTGCTCCCCCTCTGCAATCCAGTCCAGCCCTGAAGCTGCCAGCTGATGTGATGCTAAGGAAGGACAGACTGCTCACTGCAGGCTCATCTCACATGCCTGGGGCAGGTATTGTACCGCTCACCAAGGCAAAATGCTCAGCACCTACAGAACATTCCATAAATGCATCATTATCATTAGTGAAGCTAGTTAAGCAAAAGCTAGTTTAGAAAAAGTAAATCAAAAGCACATTTCAAAAGAACAGACTCTGCATAATAACTAATGAATTCAGTTAATATTATCAAGCTCTATTTATATTTGTCTAGATAATGAACAAGATCTTTCTTCCTGCTGCTAAGAAAATTTATTTGCTAACATACACTCCTGCAGTCCAAAGCAATACTAGATGATTTTGCCTGATAAAGAGACATTGTACAAAATAAATAACTTTGAATGGCATTTCAAAGACATCACTCATTTATTTCTACTTCCTATCTGCCTAGAACAAAAAGGGATACTGCAATGCTTTTTCTTAAATTCTTCAGCTTAGGAAATTTCTTGCAACGCGCATTATCATCATCTCTCTTTTACATTATCCATGCCGAAATAAGCTCTTTAGTAGAAGTATTTTTTCCAGTACACACAGCACATAAGCGTCTCAGTGTGCCCTTTTAAATATACATTCTAGTGCTAAATGTATTTTGTGTGCACAGAATAGGCAGTGTACGGTAGCACTTTACCCATACCATTTAAAAAAAAATTGTCTCTTCTACCTTTAGTTGCTGACAACTTCATTGTCATGAGGAAACTGTAAGACAGCTAACTATCTTGAACTGGCAGTAAATTTGATTGATGTTCACAGGATGATTTTCTCTAAATAAATCTGTATTTCAAAGTATGCGTTCTTGAGAAGAAACATTTTCAAATGGGATTATGAAATACTAAAAACCAGTAAATAATTATTACATATAGTGTCCTCCCCTGTGGCCCAGAGGATATCATACCATACTGTAAATTCATAAATTGCAATTACTCCTTTAATCACCAATTTTCAAGTTTTAGAATTTTACAAGAAGATCAGAAATTCTGGCAAAGAAAAGGTGACTTCTACAAAACATACGCCCTTTATTATTCTCAGTCGAGTGCTCCTCACCTATCACCATCACCACGTCCACTATTGCTTTCTAAACCAGAAATAAAGGTAGCTATCTCTCCAATGAACATAATAACCTTTACTTCAAACACATTTCCAACAAATGATCTAATGATTCTCACTGTGAAAAAGGACGATCCTTAATTTTCTATTTACGCTGACCTTTTTTTGCTTATAGTTTTATGTCCAACTTCCTTTTTCCCAGAGCTTTCATTTAGACTGCAGTGATATGTATATGATGAGCTTCCCTCCAGAAACATTTCAGAAAAAATCCCATTTTGCCGAGCAGAGACACAAACTCCAATGAAATCAGGTTTCACTTTCAGTATGTCTCAGATTTCAGCTTTAAAATCCTCTATCATCTTATTACTATATTCCTGCCCAGGAAGAATAAAAAATCTTGTGCACAGCATCCCAGAGGATGCAAGGAAGTTAAATTTTCATCATATTCTTGTTGTGCTTCTTGCTCCCAGGAGACCTGAGGACGCCAACAATTTAGAGTCACTAGTGAGGCTGTTCGAAATTCAGGCTAATACAAACATGGTGGGAAGATGATGAATTATAGCATGAAGGAGTCTTGCGAACTGTTCACAGCCGCTACTTGTGCCTCTGACAGCTGGTGCCTCTGACAGGAGGACAACCATCAATACTGGAGCACCTCCAGATCTCCTTTGGTGGCAACAGTTGGTCTTCCATGATCACTTGCCGCAGTAACACCAAAGGAAGATACTGTTTATCTGTTACAGAACACGAAATAATGTGAAGGAGAGACCTGTCCTTGGAACACCAGGAGTTTGTCTGCAAGATGGAAACTAAAACTGAATTCTCATAGGTCTTGTATATCCACTCTGAATGCCTTTTCATCTCTGCCATCTAATCATCCTTTGCTTCCACTTCACCTCCCCCGTTCCTGTGAGGCTGCCTTCCTCAAGCTGAGTACCAAGAAAGACGCTCATGACTAAATAAATGGACATTTAAAAAAAAAATATATATATATATATTGAGTGCCCAGACTTATTTGATCGTACTGCTAGTGAAGGGGCCATTACAAGCTCTGCCTCAGCAAGCTGCTATGGAATATTTTGTAATAATAATAACAATCATCATAAATTGTGGTGCTGAGAAGGCTCACTACTCAACTATTCAGCCTTTTTCAGGGACTGGGAAAGACCAACTATTTCTGTCTGGATTAGCAAAATTATAATTAGAGAGTCTGCTTTATTTACATCTAACTGCATTTACCATCTGACAGCACAATCTTCCATGTGCGAATCTGCTTCAAAGGCTTTGTATTTCTTCTTCCTCCCTTTTTATAGTTATTCAAACATCTTCTGTACAACACATTTAAAAGTGCCTTATATACCTTAATTTAGGATAGGCCTGTCTGTCCTGACGAGTGAACAGAGAGAAGAGAGAGAAAGCAGTTCTGGAGTCAGGCCACCCTCACCACTCTCCCACAGACCACAGTTCTGGAACAAAACACTACTTCTGTGCCGTGACTCTTCTCCTCTTTGTGGGGCAGGGACGGAGACTTTAGGCCCTTTACACACACAGGCTGTTTCCACCACACACACCCCCACCCCTGCCCCCGCAGGAACCGGAGCTGGCAGGTAATGCTCTGTGCAAAGGCTAGGGATTGCTGAATCAATATAACAATAGCTATCAAAAAAACCCTCAAAAAAACAAAAAAAAACCAACCAAAAAGAAAAAAACACACAAAAAAACAAAACAAAACACCAAAACAACCAAAAGGAAGGAACCCCCCTTTTAAACAAAACTATATATTTCTCTGAAGCACTTCCTTTTCCTAGCATGAACAATGAATACATTTTGTGAAACGTGTTTAATTATAAGGCTTCAATACCAATACATCCTGCTAAGATCCCTGTTCCGCTGGCTAATGCCAAATGATCCCCCAAAACATGAAGGAAACTGAAAAACTTGGAAGGACTGAATGTAGGTATACACTACAACATGCACACAGATAACATACGCTACCATCGCTCCCTTGGCGTTTCCTGCTGCTGGACCACTGCCAGGAACAGAGGTATCCAGACATCATGAAGAAACTTGTTTTCACAAGATTTCTAGCAGAGGGCTGTAGGTTCAGCCATGATGGAGAGTTTCCTGTGCGTGTTCCCAACCTGGGCATGTTCAGCAAACTGAACTCCTGAAACTTTGGCAGTTCATCAACACCCAGAGCTCTTTTCTCCACTTGAAAAGGTTTTTTGTTTCTTTATTTTCTTCTTTTTTTTTTTTATGGCTAACCTTTTGCCTCCTTTTGTGAGGCAGTTTTCTACTCCTGTTTCATCTCCACTTCTCTGACTCTTTACCTTTGCCGTTAATCTGCAAAAGGCAAACTTGTCAAATGCTACCAACACCCAAAACGTAATTACAGCAGACTTGAATTTTCCTTCTTTCTTTTTATCAAATATGTGGCTCTGGCTTCCAGCATGACTGAAAACAGCTTTTTTTTTTTTTCCTAAAGAAACATAATTCTAAAACCAAAGCAGTTCAAACTATCAGCATTCGGTTTGGAGCTACAGCATCTCTGTCCTAAGACTCTATTTTAATACTCTGAAGCATGTTCAGGAAAATGGTACAAGAGAATCATAGCGAAACTTTTGTGGATTCTGAATTTTTCAATATATTGTATTATGAAGCAACATGCCACGTACATGTAGCTCCCTGTGAATACAACGGACACCTTGATATCCCATTACTTATTTAGGAAGGAGGCACTTCTTGAGTAGTTTTCTGGAACCAGGATTGTTCTCATGCCCTGATCTTATGCCTAATTTAACCCTCAGCTTGCTTCTGTTAGTTACTTCACTGACTTCATGGCTAGTGCCACAGAGTCCTATATTAAGGAGATCAAAAAAAATGAGCACCGAGTTATTCCAAATGGTGATGGAATTTCGCCAGAGCCCAGCACAGCTTCCCAGTTCAGAAGGTTTCTACACCCCACCACCAAACCCCAACCAGAGTTTCCCTGCCCATCAGCAGAGACTGGTCCTGCTGACTTGGAGACAGCCTACAAGGAAGCACCGGAGGGTTAGTCAACCAAAACAGAAAAGCTGTGTCTTTGGACAAACTCAGCAACAGCATTCCTCACCAGTCTCTCTCTAGTTCTGCACAGTGAAAAACTCTTTCACACAAACCCCACAGAAAGAACGGATTTCTATAATCAAGCCATTAAGTGTTTAAGAGGATGGGTATACAGCCACACCTCGAGTATTGTGTCCAGTATTGTCCTCGATACAAGAGAGATATCGAAGTGCTGGAGCAAGTGCAGAGGAGGGTAATGAAGCTGGTGAAGGGCCTGGAAAAACAAATCATAAGAAGAGCAGTTGAAGGAGCCAAGACTGTTTAGTTTGAGGAAGAGGAGGCTGAAGAGAGACCTCATCACTCTACAACTACTTGAAAGGACACTGTAGAGAGGTTGGTGCTGGTCACTTCTCGCAGGTGATTAGTGATAGAACTGTAGGGAATGGCTTCAAGCTCCAACAGGGTAGGTTTAGAGTGAGCATTAGGAAAGAATTTTTCACAGAAAGAGTGGTCGGGCATTGGAATAGGCTGCCCAGGGAGGGGGTTGAGTCACCATCCCTGGACGTGCTTAAGAGTCATTTAGATGTGGTGTTGGGGGATATGGTGTAGGGGAGAACTTTGTAGAGTAGGGTTGGACTCAATGATCCCAAGGGTCTTTTCCAACCTAGATGATTCTGTGATTCTAAATAACAGATACATGAGGAAATAAAATGCAAAACCAATCATATTTTGGCAAAACAGTAATATTTGGTTAGACTTTAAAAGAAGCTTCAGACAGTTTCACCTTCTCCCCATCTTGGGCTTCTTCAAAATTAATGCAAGTCAGGACAGCACAAAGCTACCCCAAAAGTTAGGGAGCTCCAATACCCTGTTTCTTGAGGAGAAGCTCACAGCTGTAAGTACAGTAAGCTCTAATATGGGTGTGTTGGGGAGTGGTGGGATGGTTTTCCTGACCAAACACCTCAGCTTTGCTTTATTCTAAATTGGAAACTGCAGTTATATGAGATTGACTTTAGGAAGCACATTTCCAGTGTAAATAGTAATAATTTGGCGTTGCTAATTATGGCAGCACGGTTGGTCTGTGTGAGACAGCAGCTATATTTTGAGAGGTTTTTAACAAAGCTCTCTCGCATATGAAGCATTAAACAGGATCTGTGACATCTGAAATGTGAATAATTCAGAGTCATTCAGTCCAAAAGCCACAACACGTGACTGACAGCTGTCAAGCGTGTGACATCACCCCTTGATTATACAGTGTCATCATTTATGGTTTACTGATGTGTACAATAAAATGAACAGTCTACAATAAAGCACAGAATCTTAAAGATGACATGCAGATGAGATTTCCTCCTGAGCTGTTAATTTATATTTTCTGGAAGCACTGGGAATTTGCAGTTCTCAGCACAGTAACTGAGCTGACATTAACATTCAGCAAGTAGTCATTAACCACACAATTGGCCAAAGATCACCTATTAGGCTGCTGTATACTATGTGAGAAACACAAGTTCTGCTCTGAAGAAACAGAGATGCTTTTTCTTTATATTCAATTAAGTGAGGCTTTTAACACTTCTTACTCTTTACTGTGTTGGTTATGCAGACACAATAGTCAACACAGAAATAATCCATGTTTTGGGCTGTAGATCAATTTACAGCCCCCTAAAAGAGACAGCAGAAAAAAACTGGTTGTAAAGGGTAAGCACAGGCATATAGACTTTACTTGCTCATAATTTTGACAATAAGAAGTTTAGCTGTTCTCACCGTCTGGCCTGGAAAACATTTATCTACACTTTTACTCCCCAAACTTCTGAGTACAACGGGGAAAGCAAAACTGAACACACGGTCACAAATGGAACGAGACGTTCTGCGGGAGGCAGAATTTAGCCTGATTACCTTTGGCTTTGTGGTGGGATTATCTCAGATGTAATGAGGCATGAGACCTGACTGAAGCTTTTCTTGCAGCTGGGCCACTCAGGGCCACTCATTCCTCCCCTTAATGTGGACTCTTTGAGATATAAAACATAGCCCACTCTGCAGCCTTTCTGTCAGCTGAGCACTAAACTGGATCTCCCTCTCCAAACACTATTCTCCTTCTAAGGCCTTCATTTATTTTTGAGACTTAAACACTGGTTGAAATGACTGATAGGTTTCAAAGTCACTGCAAGGATGTCCTGAGCTATTCACTGACCTGTTCACCCACTGAGAGATGAGCAGGCAATTTCTGATCCACCCTGTAAAGGAATCCCAGTTCCCTGGGGAGGACAAACTGCAACTGGTGCTGTTCTCAGGCTTCATCGACTGCTTACAAAATCTGACAAGAGTAAAAGAAAGTTCCCAGATGTTCTGCTTCAGTTTGGGCATTTGCTGCAAAGATTTCTTTGGCCTGCTCCCCAGCTTCTGGAAGAAATGCTCGAGTTTCTGATACATGAATATGCTGAGGGAGCAGCATTGTGACTGGTGAACTTTCCCTGTTATTCCTGCTGCAACTATTTCCCCTCTTTATAGATTTTTCAATTGTTATTAAAAGAACATGACGAATTTGCAACTATACATGAAAAACATTATCTGTTTTCTAGGAGCAACAGCAATTCTGCATTTTCTGCAATGGTAAGAGGAAAAAACCTCAAACAAACCTGTCCACTCAACCTTTAGCTTGAAAGCCATTCATTTCCTAAAGATAGAACCTTACAATCCAAGAAAAGATAGGAGGGATAGGATTCTTCACCTTCAAAGAAAATAATGAACTGCAACATGCCCCCATTTAAAGATATCACACAAAATTAGCTCCACAATTCTCATTTTTGGAGAGGAACTACCTAAAGCAATGCTGCATAAACCAGAATTTAAAAGTACAATCTTATTGCAGATTGAGTATCAAATAGGGTAGGCCAACAGAGAATAGGAAGAAACTAACCTAACTCCCAAGAGCCTGCCTGAAAAAGTTAGATCTCAAGGACAGGAAATCCTTTTCAGATCTGTACCCTTGTAAAGGTCAGTCTTCACAAGGGTGAAGTTCAAGTCACAAAAATGTTAAGAAATATGGTATCCCAGAGCATACAACAACATAAACTCCTGCTTGTAGATTAAAAATAACCACTTTTTCTTAATGAAAATGCCATGATGACAGTTATGCTGAGTCTTTAAGCTGGGGTGTGCTGAGCACTTGTGATGTATATAAATTGGAACAGTATTCAGAAAAAAAACCCCAGCCCTTCTTTGGAGGAGATGGGGGAAGTTGGCCCCTCCTATTTGTGTGCAAAGGGCACCTTTGAGCCAAGACAATACAGTCTGTCCTATAGATTTAGGTTCACATAACCCTGGCAAACTAAGTTTAGGGAGTCGAGTTTTTAATTGAAAAACCTGAATGGACAGTTTTGCCTACTGCCTTAGTCAAGAGCTACAATAACCTCAGCAGCAGTCTGGAAACAAATGAACCCAAGCAACTCCATCTAACACAGCTAAGACTTTTGACTCAGATTGGAGCAGTGCTCCTAAAAGTGACCTCCAGCCAAAACACTCAGTGAGCTTATAAACCTTCAAGAGAGGATGTTGTCTTGCCTAGAATTTGAATAAAAGTTATTAAAAATGACATGTGAAGATAAACGCAGGGCAGGATGGAAGGTACAAGATACCTTCTAAGGTTCAAGTACGAAACACGGATGTGTAGCAGGCCTGGAGGATTCATGATGGGAGACACTGCTGTCCAGAGAGAACCCTCTGGGTAGCAACTAAGCAAAACAGATAACAGAAAGAAATATTTTGTGGATGGCCATCAATTTTTCTTCTTTCAGAGACAGAGAAAGAAAAAAAGTCATCAATACAACAGTCAGAGGTAACTACACCTACTGACAAAGTTGCTCGAGTCCATCTGACTAATCAACTAGCTTTTGATTTTGCTGTCTTCAACTCATAAGGCTCAAAATTACATGCAGATGCAAACACACACACATATACATATATGCCAACACAGTTGACTACAGCTAACGGCTTTCTGAAAGCTAGCAGTCCAGATACGATGGAAGCCCATTCAAGCTGTTGTAGGTATTTAATCTGATTTCTGTCACATACAAAATTTTGTATAAAGCTGTGCTAAGGGAGAGCACCCTAAAATGAAAGACTGAATTACCACCAAGCACTGTGGACTAAAGAATATTTTGAGGTGAGGAAGGGACAAACAAAATTCTTCCTCAGTATCCCATCTACAGGGCTGATGCTAGTATTTTCTGTTTAATTTTGGACTGGAAAGTGTAAATATGGCATGTTTGAAACCTCAGGATTCTGAGTTAAGAAATCAAAGCCATCTTCCCTCCAAGGAGCCAGAGTAACCCTTCCTTCTCCCACCTCCCTTACAGGGCTTACAAAATGGTGGAAGAAATTCAACTGATTTAACTGCAGCAATATAACTGTCATGTAATTGTAGCTGTGATCGTCAAGGGTTAAATCTGAATCCAAGGCAAAAGCTAAGTGTAAATTTGCTAAATCTCCCATTTGCTGCTCTTCCCTCTGACAGACCCTGAGGTTTCAGCTTGTCTGATCTTGTATTATCAACTACTGGGAATGGCCCACACAACATGATCACGATGCTGAGAAACAGCTTTGGGGGTGACGCTCAGATTTACCTGAACTCTGGGGTTTGAAGTACCACACCCCCAAACTACATTCTCCCCCACCCCCCAACCGCATTCTCATCCCACTTGAATCTTTGCTGGAGAAGCATGTCCACACGCCTCTCCTTGCTGGAGAAGCATGTCCCAACACAAATGTATGGCCTGCTTCACACGCGCGAGGCTTGGGCTCCACCCTTCTCCCATCACCCAGTTACCACTGGCACAATTAAAATTTTCATTTACAGCAGGGATCAGGAAAAAGGAAGGGATAACAGAAAAAAATGAGAGTAAGAGAGAGCTAAAAAGCAGACAATATTCTAGCACCTTCTCTCATCCTTAACAATCTGCCTACAGTAGTTGTTACCTCCACAGCTGATAATACTGTTAGCAGAGACCAGACCAGACCTGCTCTTTTTAGAGCACCTCCCAATCCCCCATACAATAAAGAGGCTAAAATCTAGGATTCAAATAAGTTCCTCCAGTATTCTTCACAGGCCAGAATTTCCTTGAATTTGAGGCTCCAGCAAAATGATCTTGGTCTTTTCCTCTCTGTGTACCAGCCAAAAGGAACTAATGCTTTTTGATCATATGATTTCGCTGAAATTGCTATGAGCCTAACAGCAGGCTGCACAGCAATGGCACCTAGTTTAACTCCTGCTCGCTAGTTTAACTCCAGTTTGACAGTTCATATTGAACTACTTTAGCTAAACCCAGATTACAGTCATTCAAGTTTTCCCTTGCCTGGACTGATAAAAAAAGCATCCACACACACAAAGCTGGGCTGGCTCCATCAAAACAAGGCAACACCAGACTTAAGGCTGAAACTCTATAGGCAGGCAATCCCTGAGAAGAACACAATGCCCCACATCCTTTGCCCTTATTTATGTGCTTGGTGCAAGGCTCTTCAGTGCTTCTTCCAAGAATCTTCTCACAGGAATCAAACTGCCATATGTGCCAACATATCTGTGTAGGTCAAAAACTTCTGAAACAGGAACAATCAGCACAGAGAAAAACTTCTGCATAGATAAAAATGGCCATGGAGATGTGGTTGAACTTGATTCCTTTAAAACGTTGTTGGAAGAGCAGGCTGACAGGCAGAAAGACAGGACAGCTCTGGCTTCCTCAAAGATGAAAGCAAAAAATTACAGAGCATTTACTAGAATTGATATGGTGCACAGGGATACTTTTTGCCTAGTTATTAATTATTATCTAAGAGTATACCTTACCATGCAAGATAAGACAGTTTCTTACTGTAATTGGCCCTATCAGTCACAGTTTTTACATCACACCTTTAGCTTTTCTTGACTTTTAAAAGTCAGAGTTTTTGCCCTGTCCAGTGTAGTATTCCTCTTTTATTACTTTTGTTAGTTTTGAAATTGTAAAATGTTTTTCCTTTGCCAGTAAATTGAGATGTTTTATTACCAGCTAATCTCATTTGCTGATGTGCACTTGTGACCTTCTGGCTTCTACCATGAGGCTTAGGAGCTAAACAGAAACTTCTTATTTCAAAAAGTAATTATTCAATTTTTTCAGAATAAATGCAACACATTTAGTTTTGTTTGAATGTCTCAGAATTAAGTAGCAATTTATAATATTTTGTTTGGATTATTAGTTAATATATCATATTACCGACTCAAAAGTTATTTTACATGTCTGGTAACTGACGTGCAATTTTTAGTCTACCAAGTACTTGGAAGTGATTAGAAAAGCTGGATGAAAAAAGAAAACTAGAAAAGTATATTAACCAATAACCGAAATAATCTTTATAATAAGAAAGTGTAATATTGCTTCATATGGTTCATAAACACTCTAATTGAAGTCCAAAATTGAACTTTAATACTTGAAGTGATTCATTTCACACACCTCAGTTAAAACTTCTGTATCATGCTGCATGACTCAAAATTACCCTCGAGACTAAAACTTCATGCAACAAAGCTCTTGAATATTAAAATTTTATTCAAGTGACTGGCACAAACGGTCAGCTTCATCATGGGGTTCAAAGTGCCTGCAGCTCACTGTGGCCCGTGGCCCTCTCCCCTCTCTTTATGACTTCATCCAGCCCCAATTATACGGCCTAAGAAAGACAAATCTCAGGCTTTCCATTTACCCCTCTGAAATCCATTTTATATTATTAGATTCTCTTATTTCAAATGCCACATCAAATATAGTTCAGCGTCATTTTACTGCAGAGGAGCACAAGTCATATTTCATTATATTATCCAATAATTACATTGTTTGTCTGCCAGTTCGCTCCCATGAACACGTCATTTTGAAAAACTATACTGTGAGAGGCTCCTCTTATAGATACTGAAAGGAGCAAACAAGACTCAGAGCCCTGACATGACATTGAGCAGTTTGTGATTCTCTTTGCAAGGCTGATATGTATCAGGACATATGGCAGCACTCAAAATACTACATGCTTCAGATCAGTAGGCTATGTTTTAGTTATTTGCTCCTGGCTATTAAAAGCTGTGTTCGAATCTGACTATACTTGAATTCATTTTGGACATGCTTCCGTAACTGTGGAAAAGTCCTTGTCACATAGAAATAGTATCTTAGGTATCAGAATTATTAATAAATTAGAGCTAGAAACCTTCTTTTCCAAATGCTGGAAACAACAGAATGTGTACATCAGTTCCTCTTTTTTTCAGTTGCACACACTGAAAGCATGTAGAAGCTGACATAAATTCATCTTCAGATGTGATTGAAGACTGAAGACACATTATGGTTGCTTCAAAACAGTTCACTGCCATTACCCCTGTCTCTTTTGGGGACTGTCCGATGTGGAGTGCACACTGCCACCAGCCTGGAGCACATGAACACCTGGGCAGGAGCACATTCAGCACCAAGGCACCAAAAAAGCATGCACCTCTTGCTATGTGCATCTACATTCAATGACTTAGGGATCTGTGTGCTGAAATCCCATCCTGAGTGAAGACTTCTGATATAGAGAAAACCGAGGGGAGAAATTATAGTGGTCTCAAGAAGGTTAACGCCAGCCTTACCAGAAGTGCCTCTTCCCTCAGTTCCCTTTATCATCGATGGGTAAAGGTGAACCCAGAATAAAAGCCTTGATGTTGAGATTTTGACTTACCCTCTGGAAGGAGGACTCTTTTCTCCAACAATCAGGGTTAACCTCAGGAGGTTCACGTGAGGCACTGTACCACTTATTCCTGAGTGTGGCCTTTGCTCAAACATACATATATTTATATGTATCTTTATATATTTATATAATATTTATACACAGTATGAATAGCCACTGGAATTGTTTCAGTCTTTTAAAGTTAGGGATACACATAAATATTGATTCTGTGCTGCAGCACAGTTACATGTGCTGGGTCTTGTTTGCCTTACTAGACCAACATTACCCTTTGTGAATACTCCCCAGTGTTGCTCTATTAATAACGTTTTGTGAGCTCGTCAGAAGAGGCAGAGAACCCCGTTGTGTCCTGCAGTGAGGCAGGTGCCTTCTGCAGTGGTTGTGAGCAGCTCCTGCTTGCCATGCACTGGCAACTCTCAAATCTTTGGGGCTGGGGGCAGCACTTACATGAGCTTTATGTGGTAACAAACTCTCCAAGGGATGACTTTCCTCCAGGGTGAAGATTGGTGTCTTTGCACAGCTCAAAAGCTTGCTTGAGAAAACAGTGATGAAAGTGTATCGTTCCTACATGTGAAGTGACACTGTCTTATTCACTGCCTCTCATTTTTCACTTTACTCTTGGTCTTAAGGTAATATCAAGGCTACTTATTTCTAAAAGGAATCGGTGGTCTCCTGGGTGACTGTTCTGCATAATGACAAGTTCATCCATAACATCTGGGACTGGGAATACTCATTCCCAAATAGATCCACTCCCACATAACTGCACTGAGGCATAGGCTCATTTCAGATGCATGAAAAAGGCAAGTGAAATAAATGTATTATCTTACTTAAAATGCATAGTCCCAGGAAGCAGGATAGATTGTAGGTGTCACTAAACAGTGCATAGTAAATAAATCATATTTGCAATGCAAGACACTTCAGTCAGCCAAAGCCTGAGGTGTTTAGGGGTATAGAAACTGAGGGCTTGGAGCTCAAACCTCTAAGTGGCATTTTCAGCCATGAAATCACAATTAAAGGTAAAAAAAGTCCCATCTATGCACAGGAGTAGGCTGCATGTGCAAATGCACAGGAGGTGTAGCATGCAGACTTCTACATGCACCTCACTGCTGTTCAAAGTAACAGACAAATGGTTTCCAACTGTAATACCCGAGGCTTTCCTCAGCACCATGTGCACAGTAGTAAATTTCCTTCCAGGCAGTAATTGTATGCAGATTTGTGCTCTGTAAATGAGCGGGCTGCTGCCTAACCCATATTCTCCATTTATTTGTCACCTCACTGGTGGTAATCTAGTCAGGCTGGACCCACAACAGGAACCTGCTTTGTGCAAGATATGGAGACTTGCTGTTTACTTTAGTTGTCGTTTCCTTTTGAGTGTTTTCCTATAGGAAGCAGGAACTCCCAGGTATCCCGCTATCAAGTTATTATGTAACTGCTCTTGCTTTAGACACTGGAACATAGTTCAGTGTATAAAGGTATAAAGTGCCTATTTTGTGCCCAAGAACTATTGTCTGTGAATTTGAGGTGGACCTTGAGAACATTATAAACAGGAAGAAGTGAGGCATTTAAGACTAGTGTACTTATTTTCAGAGGTATAAGCAAGTAAACACAGAGAACAGAGGGGTGCCGGGGAAGAGATGGACCCCCCCCTTGCTGAATGATGCAAGATCTGGTTTTACTGAGCCCTGGAAAACCTAATCTAAGGTCCTGCTTTCAACAGAAAATTGAGCCAGATTATCTCCAGATGGTCCTTTACAGCATCAAACTGTCTATTATTCTCTGGTAACTTTTATACTCTGGTAAATGCTGGTAGAAAATTATAAAACAATCAGAACTGATACATATGTCTCTAAAAATAGCCTTATTGCTAATGTGTTTTGAAAAAAATCCTTAGCATCCATTGACTATTACTTATGATAGCCATTAAGTGCTCTGTGGGGCTCTCTGCATTTTGTCGTTGAAGTACCATGTAAGCCCGTACAGGCAGTGTTGGCTTGGATTTAGACTTTTAAAGATGGCTGAGGAAGGTCACCCATCTTAGCCGTGTCCAAGTTTGCATTTAAGATCCAGTTGCACAGTATTTCCCTACCATTAATTCTACTAGTCTTTCACCTCCTGGGTGAGGGAAGCCGTTGGGTGATAAAACATCACTTCTCGAGGTATCAACCTGGAAAGAAACGGTAGGAGAGTCTGGTCAATGTTGTATCTCAGCCAAACGCATCATCTCTCCACATGGTGACTGAACACTAACAGAAAAGCTGGGTCTCAGTCTGCACTGTGCTGATTCCAGACTGCTGCCCACACTGTGTCACAGCTGGGGATACAGAACAGTCACTTTGTAAGAAGAGCACCCACCACTGGGGCAGCCAGGGGTTCTGAGCTCCTCAAGCTCTGCAGAGCCAAGAAAACCTTGTGAGCAGCAGGGTCCCCAGCTTCTTGGGAAGCTCAGATCCCAACTGATCCTGATGCCTTGCAGCTCAGAGAAACAGTCCTCCTAGAGCTGTTTAAAAGAGAGTTCCCACAAGTGCTAAGCCCTCATCTGCAAGGCACTGCCCAAGGCTCAGGCCTGAGACATGGCTATTTCCTCTCAGGTGCTACATATCCATAAGCCACTTCTGCTTCTGTCTGGGGACAGATTTCAGAAATCAAGGGACAGACCATCAGCACATCTCTATTTGAAAGCGAATTTCAATTTATTTTTTTTTTCAGATGAACTCCTTCTGTGGTTCCCTGACATTCAATCCATCTTCCATGGCTTTGGTGTAGAGTTTGGTTCCATGAGTGCTGGTACATTTAACCTATTGTTGATATTACTCCTGATTTTTACCATTCCTATTAATCCAGACAGAAGAATGTTTATAGGAAGCTACGGTAAAGTCTCCTCTGACTGAGAAAATTACTTTCCATTCCTTGCTATGTTTTCCCCTTAAGCCCAAGTGCTTGCCTCATACCTGCACAGGACTGAATTGGGTCAGGGACAAGCAAGCTGCACAGACTGTCAGGAGTACAATGAAATCACCTGATAATACTCAGCTGAAAAGCTTTTGTGGTGCCTTGAAGCAATACACCTAACAAATTATTTTAAATTGGACTTCAACTAGGCTGATTATCAGAAACAAAACATTTCAATAGCGGTAAGAAAGGCCAGTAAAAAGTAAGACAGTGAAAGACTAGCCAATGCTCATAAAAGTAACAGATGCTGAAAATCAGAGTGCAGTAGGGTTTGTAAAAATCCCACTAAACTTTTTGGTATTAGCAGAACTTATGTTCTTTGCAAATCTCCGAGTCCTGACACAAAAGCAAGAAGGTAAGAAACAACCAGTTACAAATGGAAGTGATTTCTCTCCCTACCAGTGGGTTCTCTTGCTGTCAGTATTAGTAAACAGGCAGTTAAAACTCAGCCTTTTAGATCTGATGGGAAGTTTATTGTGGGAACTCTGATGAGACATGAACAGTGTATCAGGCTCTTGTAATGGAGAATACAGGACATCAGGCATGCAGAATTAATGCTATTAATGGAGAAGTGGGAATAGCTACATTTGAAAGCTGCAAGAAGGGAGTGATTCCTTGGTGTCAAGATGGAAGAAGCCTCCCAGTCCTGCCTGAGTGGCAGAGAGCAAGAAGGTGTCTTTCCCACAGCAGCTCAGTAGCCATCAGGTTCAGCACTCAGAATGCAGAGGTGCCTGATGTTTTGGGGGAAGACAGTATCAAGGAGGTCTGTGGCCATTCAAGAACTGCATCGGGCATTTGATAAAATAGCAACAGCAACAATGCCAAACTGGCATTTATCTGATTTTACTGATTTAGTTGATGCATGTACCTACAGCTTGCTTTTTGGTTCCAACTTGGCAGAAGAGCTCATGATGAGATAAATAAAATGTGCGTTTGATACCCTAGGGACTCTTCTGGATTTCATGAACTGCTCTCAGCATGGCTCTGGGATATGTGTGTGATCAGGTGGCTGTGAGATGTAATACACTGGAACCTTTAACAAGCATTATATATAACACCATAGATGTGCAAGACAGGGTCAGGAGCAAACCAGGTCTATTGTAAGACTGAATTTCTTTAAGTTGACAAATAATGCTATTTCACAGCAGTGGTTCTGCCTCAAACAAGAGGACTGTTTCCCTTAGTCTTTCCTATTTTCAAAATTACTTGTGAATGTCTCCCTAAACAGAAGTGAAAGGCTATTCCTGGTGCGGCCTCTCTCCAATATTCAAGCTTGCTTTTCTCAATTCCAAAGCATGAGGGAATGAATGCTGATAGGAGTGCAGATCAAGAACTCCTCTGATGCTTGCACCTAGCCCAATTTTCTCCTTTAGAGACTAGACAGAGACACCAAGAAGCCTGCCTCACTCCACCTCACACCTATAATTAGCTCTACCTTATTTTGTTCTCCAGGAAGCATGTGACTGATCAAATGAACACAAATGGCAAACAACTGAATCAGACCTTTTAGCTGCTCTATACATTGCAGGTACAGCCAGGAGACACGTTAAAAGGCTGCTTGTCTGGGCAAGCCATCTCACATGAAGCTGCCGTGGAGGAACCTGTGAAGCAGCCTAAATGAAGGCTGTTATTGATGCTTTGGCTCCCATGCTTCTGTGCCGTGCAGGTAGCACCTGGGAGTGGCACTGGGCAACCATGGTGGGCAGCCATATCAGGCATCTGCTAAGAGAGACCTCTGGGAGGCACACCTGGATCTGGGGCTTCTGCAGTCCAAGTCTGATTCCTCAACTTGTACTACAGTGCAACCCAAATTACTGCTTGGAAACAAGTGGTTTGCTGTAACTGGGAAGTAGCAGTATATTTTAGAAACGCTAATCAACTTGCCACCAGCAGTAGAGATCCACTGGAGCTTTACAGACTAACTTTGGGATTTACGTAGTCTCTGCTTTTATTCTTTTACACTGCTTTTTCTACTTGTCTCCTCCCTTTAGTAGTAGAACAGAAAGAGAGGAGAATGACCAAAATGACCCTGTTGTTCCTTTTGGCCAATGAACCTTTCCTCTACCCTAAAGGAAACAATGATCAGCCCCTAAGTCTCTGCTTTTCTTTCCTATTATACTAAGCTTACCACCTCCAAAACCAAGCACATCACTGTACCTCAGAAATGAGATCAGAGGTAAATGCCATAATCACTACTCTAATGATAACTTAAAACAACGTATATGACTTAGAACTATTAGACTGATCAGAAAAAGATGATAGGCTAATAGAACAAAATAAGTATTCACATAAAAGAGAATTTGTAACTTCAGTATGAGAACCTTAATTAATTCAATGATAACTGCTGACTTTCTATCTTTCAAAAAATCATTTAACTTCAAAACAAACAGACAAACGTAGCAGTCAAATCCATGCTTCCTCCCCTCTGCCAACATTCACAAAGGACCATTTCTGGTCAAGAGCAATAACAACTGCTGAACAGTAACAACAGTGTGCCTTTTAGACAGCACCTTATACCACAAAAAGAACAAGTTATTAGTGATACACTTCTCTTAGAGTCATAGAAAGGTTAGAGTTGGAAGGCACCTTAAAGATTATCAAGTACCAATCCCCCTGCCATGGGCAGGGACACCTCCCACTAGACCAGGTTGCTCAAAGCACCATCCAGCCTGGCCTTGAACATCTCCAGGGATGGGGCATCCACAACTTCCCTGGGTAATCTGTTCTAGTGACTCACCACCCTCATAGCAAAGAATTCCTTCCCTCTTGCGGTGGCAAGAAACCATGGTATTTCCATTAATGGTGGAAAAGTTTCCCTTTTGCTGCCTCCACACCCCAGGCAGCGATTCCAGCAACCAGGGCTGATCAACTCTTCCTAGATGCCCCCGGATGTCTCACAGTCCTGCCCCTGCCTTGCTTCCCTGCATGGCCTTGGGTGCCCACACCAGCCTTTGTATCCCCTTGCCCAGCCTCGTGTTCCCATACCACCTTCCACCAGCCAGGCCAAAGCAGATCTCTCCCAGGCCTGACCCTCTCCTCCCTTGCAGCCACACAAAGGCTCCAGAGGATCCAAACCACTTTTCAGCTCATTTGTGCAAATGAGTATCAGCTTGGTCTTTGCTCACCAGCTGCAACGAGAATTGGGCACTCAAGCCAAAGGAGATACTCAGTAGTACTTTTTTTTTTTTTTTTTTTTTTAAAAAAGATTCTTCAACCTATATTTTTCTATATGTGAAATGTTTTGGCTCGATTATAGATTGAAACAGTAGCTCTCTCCTCCCTCTCCTCCACTTGGCTCAAGTCACTACTGTGACTCAATATGCGATTTTGATTTATTAAGACTAATTTCCCACAATAAGCAAAACAAAACACATACAATGGCCCATCTGGGCAAATAATTTCTGAAAATGCTTGCAAGACAAATAGCACAGCATACTCTGAGACACAACACATGAATAATAAACGGGCATTTTAGCATTATATATTGCTAGCATATAATAAAATATGCTGGATTTACATTGAGATTCGGATTTGTCTTCTTTTAAAATGCTACATTTTGGTTTAGTTGAGCCAGTATTTCACATGATTTCTCTTTCTACTGAAATCTTGATACTGTTTTAAATACTAAGAAGTAATTTCTCAATTCTAATTAGAATTATTTAATTATATGTTGAGTCACTATATTTTAAAACAAAAACAAAAACAAACAAAAAACCTGCAGACCTCAGGGCAGCAAAAGTGTACTGATTTCATCCAGGGATGATATATACCTCAATTAGCGATAAATTACAACGTCAACATATGCTCTCCATAAAACAATGCTCCAGTGACATTTTTTTCAGTGGGACTGGATTAGAAAGAGCTCTCCTGTTCTGATTCATGGACAAACTTCTGGTTTTGACAGGAGTTTTAATGCCCCAGAAAAATGAAGGTTAGAGCTTCCAAACTCCTTTTCTTTTTAAAACATAAGGGTGTATGAGAGAAGAAAACTACTGCACAAAGCCTGGTAAGCGGAGCTACCAGGCCTTGAACATCTCCAAATGAATAGCTTAAAGACTGAATTATTATTGACTGGTCTGCTTTCCTATATGCCCCTCAAGGTGTCCAGACAAGGGGAATCCATGGGAATTTTTCTTCCTTCATGGCCACATCTCTGTATTTTCCAGTAAGAGCCCTAAGCCTGTCCCTGCTCCCTCCCCTGCACGTCCCCCTCTCTGGGGATGCTCCCCCAGCAGCCTCACCTGGCACGTATAATCCAGAAATGAGGAAGGGGCATAAATTACTGGTTTTAAAGCAATAGCAGTTTGCAGAAACCTAAGACCGGAACAGGAATTTGACAGACTTCAGATGCCCCTGCTCACCATCTGAATATATTTTTTATTAATTTTATTCCTTCTAATGGAAGCTGAGAGAGATTAAAGCTCCTAAGCAATCACTTACTACATCCTGTTTAATTGCCTGAGAACTACAGCCTTCATTGCAAGAATATTTCCTAGTGAAGCATCCCCATTACTACATAACCTGCTATACAATTCCATATTCTGGTGCACTGCTGCGTGAGACTGCTTCGCAAAGAGGGCTCTTTGCTGATGCCTAATTTTCTGAGTAACAAGAGTCCCCCAATAGACAGCAGATGCATTTTCTCAACTGTGACTGACAAGTCAATGTGAAGATATGTTACAAGTCAATGTGAAGATATGTTACAAAAGCAAAAAGCTTGGACCCAAAGATGACTTGCTAAGAACTACATACAGTAGAAATTCGCCAAAAAAATATTTTTCTTTAAAGAAATAAGAGAAAGCTAAATTGCTACCAGACTTTTGTGTTATCCCCCCCCCCCCCCTCCCCCCCCGGATGGCAGGATTAATGTATATTTTCTTGCTTTAATCACAGATATGATGAAATTTGATGTCTCCAAAATTTTTATACAGCATATATTACACATGTGTGTGTATATATACGTAATTTCTTAAGAAACAGAAAACCATAAAAACGACCACATAGAGAAAGATTATGCTCAGTCTTTGAGTAAACTGGATTGTTTCAAGCACCGGGATGAGTTGTTTCATTGCATATAGATGATGAAAAAGATCAGATGAAGAATATCTCAGAGCATTCTCTGAGCATTCAGCATCTACATCTGGAAGCAAAAGAGATGTCCGATTCCTAGCAGGAGAGAAGAAAAACAGCCCATGAATCTAATAAGAACAAACATTTGGAAAAAAAACTAGGATGAGAAACTCGCTCTGTATAACCGATGAAATAATCTGAGATGATAGTTTATTTGAAGGTAGAGGTGAACAACTTTTATACAGCAGAGCAGGAAATAAAAAATATAAAACAAATACTCCATTTGCTCTTTCCTGGCATTATAAGACTTGAAACACAGTTGTTTCAGGTTTCATAAATTCTATCTTTCTTTTCCTAAAGTATATGCATTTCTTGCTGCTATTTACTAACCAGCCATAACTACTGTATTAATTCAATTACTGCTGCTGTTTACCTCTGGAGGTTAAGGTGGCAGGGGTTGTTATTGTCTTTACATTGATATGGATTGAAAAAGGACCACGGCAACTGTATAAGCATTTGCTTCAATGAAAATCTCTCTTGTACCTGAACTGCAGACAAGCTGAGGCAAGATTAATCTTTAAGACTTCTATGATCCAGAACATTCCAATGTGCACTGAAGAACCAACAGCTTCAGTTGTGCTAAGGACCGCTTTCACCAGCTGAGTGGTGATGTGGATCCTACATAACTTGCAAAAGCTAAAATCATCCCTGAGGTCAGCTGGGTGGAATCCTCAACAGGCCTCGATGGCGTGCCCTTAGCATGGTGCAGATAACACAGCCCTTCACCTCCGGTATTTCTGTATCAGGCTACCATCCGCAGAAGTACCTCTGTAATCAAGTCAGCACACAACGAATCCTGACAGCCCATGACACGTGCGCAGACTGTCAGTGCACTGTACACACTACACAGCTAGGACCAGGGTGCCCAGTGCCTTCAGTGTGCCCTTTTTAAATTAATCTCTGCATCTGCATTAAATTCAATGCCTCAAATTACAGATAGTTTGCTTGGTTAGCCACCAAGAGAGAATTATTATCTCTGGGTTTTCCAGAGATCTTGCTTCACACTCCAAAAGGGATCTGGAGCACCTAAAATCCCGAAGCAATGTGCAAAGTCTCCAAATGCTTTGGACAGAAAAAAAAAAGGACCTATTTTAGAATTCCAGACACGTGGCAGTTCTGGGAAAGGTGTTCTGTTCCGTAAGAGACACAAGTCTCTGTGGGTTTTGGGAGGTATGTGGGGGGCAAACGGTAATACTTCTAAGCCTGTTGGGGTTGTTTAAATCCCAAGTACTAGAAGTAACAGTCTTTCTAAAATGACTACCTTTCTTTCTATATTTTCATTGGATGAAATGAAGAACAGAATACTTTGAGTCTTAGTCCAAGTCAGCTACAACTTTGGATGAAAATCAAACCAACCTGTCTCCACTTAAATCTCACAGAAAAAGTCTGTAGTGTAATAAATTTTATAGATGTCTAAAAATATATATATACTTTAAAATTAAGTAGCAGTAAAATTATTTACTATATTATTCGCTATTGTCTAATTCAATTAAATTCACATTCAAGATTAAATTACAGATACCTCATATTATTGATAATAAACATCTCAGTGCTGTTGCTTTGAATTTTGTCATGATGGCATCCTTTGGATACAAATCTAAAAGGAATTCAAGTCACATGCATTTCTTAGTTCAGCTGGCAGATCCATGAGACTCGTGGGGAAAGAAAAAAGAATATGTGGGTCCAGATTCAGCTAGATTTGCTTTGGCATTACTTTCATTTTAAACATTAGGTTATTGCACTGTCTTCTTGAATTACAGCCATGCCCTAAGCAGTCATCACTGACTGATAACAGCAAAACACACTGATTCTCAAAATCCGTCAAGATTAGATTTAGTTTCACAAAAGAAAAATAAGTTAAACTTGTGTATTACTTATTATATCATAATCCATTTAGAATGCCCATGCAGCCCTGTTAGTAAATTTATAGTCAAAGCTTTTTCACTTTTTCCTAACATTTTCATTCCTTTTCAATGCAATTGATCCTTCAGGATTTTTAACCTTGGCCTCAGAACCACTTGTGTTTGAACTTTGAAAAGCATTATGCTGAAGTAAAACATTAAAACATATTTAAGTGCAATTATGTGGCAAGAAGCAGTACTCAAAAAAGATGCAATGGGGTATTTTATGTTTATTATCAGTTGCAGTTCACATCTGCTCTATTCACAAAGAAGGGGGAAAAAAAGATGTTATTTCTAACTGCCAGTTCTTTAAAATCAGCCTGGGACTTCACTCGATTTGT
This sequence comes from Pedionomus torquatus, assembly GCA_013398155.1. Taxonomy (NCBI): domain Eukaryota; kingdom Metazoa; phylum Chordata; class Aves; order Charadriiformes; family Pedionomidae; genus Pedionomus; species Pedionomus torquatus. The sequence continues at coordinate 632,824 of VZRU01007633.1, forward strand.
TTTTACATTACTAAAAATTCCTGTACATTCTAACTCGGTAATTCTATTGATATGTGAATGAGCAGCTACAATAAACTCTTCAAAAACCTAATCTGCCAGGGATGCAAATAACAGTAATTGTTGAATAATATTCTCTAAATTTCACTTTACTTTTGGCTTTGCAAAGTGGTTATGAAGTATCCTGCTATTTGCATAATTATTTTTTAAAAGACCAACAACAATGTGCTGAGGATTTAAGTCCCAGATGAAAAAAAAAAAAAAAAAAAAANGAAATGCTATAGTCTCCAACCAACTAGCCTTTCAGTCAAAATGACAGGCAGAAATGGAAGGCACACAGATTATTTGTAATGTGCTGGAGTTGGGCTGCCCCAACTAGAACAGTAATACATTGATAAGAGGTTTGTTCACGTCCATGGGATTTAGGATCACTGAAGTTATTAATCTCTTTACATTCGCAAATAAGTCATAATAAGGAGCTAACAAAGCAACGGCTGCTGTACACCAAAGACTACCAGGTTTGGATTTAACTGAATGAACGGTTTGGTACTTCTGCCTGGCCAGTGCCAAGCCACTCCTGCTCACAGCTGTGTGCTGCAGTGCTATCCCGCCAGCCAGAGGCACACATTATCTCAGGCCCTGATAACATGATGAGTGATGAGGAAGAGCTGGGGTCCAGCAGTGGAAGACAGGAGGTAGAAAAGCTACCGAAGACTGCAGTGATTAGATCTGCTCCAGGATTGGTTAAGAATTCCTGAGTTAAGGTATATCTTTTAGAAAAATGAACCCTGTTAATTTGAACATAGGAGTCATTGACAGTACTCCACAAGCTCAGCGAATTTATCTAGCAGCAGATTAACTTGGTTTTCAAACACACGCACCTTCGCAAAACAGAACGAGAGAGACAGAAAGACAACAGGCCCAGGCTCTCCACACAAGAGATATAGCACGGCTGGAGCTTGTTTTGTTAAGACAGAAATGTTATTTCTTTTAAAAATCTCAGTGCGTCCCTCTCTTATCCAAGAACATGACTCTCTTATCCACAAATATGCTCTCTTCTGGGTAGTTCAGCAATGTTACTCAAGTGGTAGAAGATTACTGGGACCTAGACACACCAAGGCACCTATGATGCACATTCGGTGCTCTCCAGGCTCCCTGCCCCTCCAGGAATGCTTCTGCAGCAATTGCTTAAAATGGTATTGCAAATGTCAAACACTTAAGAAGATACAAAGTTAACACCTTATTTTATCACTCTTTAAATTCCATCTTCCACAGTACTTTCAAAAATTAAAACAAAAAACAAACAAACAAACCCAAACAAAAACAAAAAACCCAACAACAAAAAACAGAGAATAATTTGATTGGAAAAGAAATCAATTTGCCCAAAAAATGAGTAATGGGGTTCTGTTTAACTCCCCCTCTGTGCAGCCTACACACACTATTGATGACACTTTAAACTCCTGATTTAATTGGCTTTTCAGTGTCAGTTTTTATTTGTATATTAGTATCACAACTGAAATGAAAATTCAAGAAGCAGAAAACAGCTACACATGTTTGATGATGTATGTGAAAGCCTTGGATATTTAGTAACTTCTTTGATGCTTTGATCTCTGAAGAAATCTTACTAAAATTATGATCAAAGGAATTTATATTATTCCAAGTACTTAAGAACGAACCATCTTAGGGCAATAATCAGTATTCTGTTTAATCCTTCACCCTTGGAATCCATTATTGCTAAGCACCTCAATCTGATGGGAGTTACATTTACTTAAAGATGATATTCTCCTAAAACTGAATTAGAAGTAACAGAAAGCAATACTTCCAACTTACAGAAAAGGCTAGGACTTGGATTTTATTGTTCTGGTTAAAAAGTGTTCTGTGAAGCGGTTTTTTTAAACATACATTACTTAAGAGAATTGATATGCAGCTCATTACGAGACTATTCAGATTTTTATTTTTCTACAGCAGACAAAGAAATAGAATTTCCAACACACAGCTACTTTTAATTTAATCTATTTCTAACTATTTCCTATTGCCAGTGTTTATAGAAGACTATTACACAGATGGATATATCTAATATTTATAAAGTAAATTAACACTCTACTTTATAACAACTTGCAAAGGCAGATAAATAATGAATTATCCTTTTCATCAATCTGACCACATAATGTCTATTTCACTGTAATATTAAGTACTGCATCAGACCAGTGGTTGTAATTCCCCACGGCAAGTTAAATCAAACAGCATGATACAAAGAATCCCTGAACTGCAACCTACAGAACAGCAGAAGAACATCACAGCCGAGCAAGATTTAACAAAAACATTAATTACTGGTTAGATTATGGATTTACCACCAGTGGTTGAAGAGAGGTAAAGGAGGGTGCTACTTTTGCAGGAGCAAATGAGAGATCAAACCATGGCTCCCGGTCACAGCCACAATCTTAATAACCTCCTACATCCTGACTAAGCAATTCCTCCTCGCTTTTTACCTCCGCAGGTTATTTTTCTTCCTGCACACCCCACCCGCAAAGGTGGACTTTAATCTTACAGCGGTCTTCTACTGTTTATATCCTCATGCTCCATCACTCTTTAATCGTGAAAGATTACAAGCAGGCTAATGTGCAAACACATCTGACTCTGAACACACTGTTGTAAGCATTCTTCCAAACTGACAAGAAAACATGCCTACTTTAAATGAAAATCAATCTCTGTTAAATCCAATAGCTCCGGCTCATTTGGACTGGCAGTACTTTAAGAGCTACACAGAGGTGTGCTGAAGCAAAACTATCAGAGAATCACGCATTCAGCTCTGAAAGATGAGAAATGCACCAGGACATCTGAGGGAACCCAAATAGATGGTAGAGGGAGACACAGGTTAATCCTGCCTCTGACAAACTCACTGGTAGGTTATCTTTCCTTTTGCACTGAGAGCCTTGAGAACAAGGCCTAGAGGGGAAATGTTTTCAAAGGTGCACAGTTAATTCATCACAAAACACCTCCTGTCCGGACGTCGGCATCCCGTACTGTTCAGTTATCATATCCTTTAGACCCGTTTTATCTTTTGAAGTGTTTATATCTCCACCACTGAAAACCACACAGGAATTAGAGCAACTTCCAGGGAAATAATTTTGTCTCATTAGAGTTCATAAACCAGCCGGCACAAAGGAATTCTCACTTGCCATGAGTACTGGATCCACTACATGGCTATTTCAGGCCTACTATCCTGGGAAATGTAACAACAGAAGCAGCACCACCTAGAAACTGTATCTTCAGCTCTGCTGTCAAACCCAGTGATCAAATGCTCTTATCACTAAAAGTTACTTACTTTATTAAAGTGCTGAAGTTTATCAATCAAGTTGCTGATGAGTGGGTCCAATCCTCTGACTTTCAGTTCTGGATTATTAATTTGTGCCTTCAGTCCACTGGAAACAACTCTGCTGGTGTAACTGAAAAAGAGACAAAAAAAAGAAAACATCAGTGACTGGCACCATATCCAACAGAATAATCAAAATCACATTAAAGGAGACTTACAAAAACCAAACATTTTGTAAATAGGAATAGAATAAATATTTATGTTTTAAATACAGCAAGCCAGAACAGAAAGGCAGTTTCTTGCAGTATTACTCAGCTATTCAAACTATTCAAATCATCGACTGACAACAATTTCATAAAGAACATAGAGGTCCCTTTCATTCACATTTCAGCATTTGAACCTCCACAGCTGACATTCTCAAGTTCTTCCACGCAGCAGCCAAAGCTTATAGCTTCCGAAAACCTTTCCTTTCATAATTACAGAAACCCAGGTAATTTAAGACAGCAACTAAATATTAAGATTGAAGTAAAATCTAATGAAAGAGCAGTCTGATTATGCAAAGATTCTTAATCAAAATGTGAGATTGGACTTCTCTTGCCAGACTAGCAGTTCATAACCAAACTGCCTAGAGACACTGTAAAGCAGCACATGATGTTCTACCAGCATGCCCCACCATGCCTTATCTGCATTACAAACTCACTGGCCAGGGCCCACGTACAGGAATTCTCTCTAGCCAGGTCTTGTTTTATTTGAGGAACAGTTGCTGTTCTCACACCACAATGACCTATCTCTTATCAGCAACCCTCTTTTGTTGACTATCGACTAAACAGTTTCAGCCAGTCTTTTCTGGAATAAACCATAGCATATTCTCAAAACCTAACTTTGGGTTTGGGGCTTCACCCTTGTACTTTGAATGGGAAAATCTCAGGATTTTGCACATTTGCTCTCTACTTTTGAACACATCCTTACCACAGGTGAAGTCATCAGCACATGAATGCTGAATCCAAGTGCTTCCTGGAAGTGTTCAAACTGCTGCATATTGGCTACAGAATTTATCTGTTCATGTATGAGTTAAGTTCAACCCATCCATAACCTACTGCAAATCCCAGAGAGCTGCAGAGCAGCTCTTTTTGGCGAGTCACACTTTTAAGGGTTGTTTGTAGCCACTCATTAGTTTGGCAACCATTTGTCACAAATTGGATCGTGGATGTTTGCATGGCAAGTTAAACTGCACAAGGGACTCTTCCCAAACCAAACTCTCAGAGTCACACATATGCCTAGGAAGATCTCAGTAAGATATCCTGTTGGCATCCTAGTAAGCGAGGCAGTGATAGGCTGTGCTTCTTTGGACTGAAACGTCAAGAAAAACATCCTGCTATACCTTTCACTTTGATCAAATCTTCATACTTCAAGATTCCAGATGTTCTCCTATCAGTGGATCCTTCACCTTAAACCAGTTTGTGCTGAAACTAAGGACAGCACTTCAGAGTAGAAAAAAGTGAAAAAGTGCCTTAATTCTGTTGTGGAAAGACAATAGAATGTGGTGGGCAAAGGCCCAGGTCTCCACATATATTTGTCCTATCTTAATTTCAGTTAGGATGAACAACAAACATTATGCAAACTGCTGGCAAAACATGCTGTAGTATACTGCTGTGGAACATTTAGCTTAAAAACTGAGGATAGCCTACTTTTTCAGTAAACTCAGTAAATTTCTCTTCTCAAGAAAAAAAAAACACACACACACAAAAACCCAACAAACCACAAATAGTTTAGAACAAACAATTGAGAAATATCAAGTTTTTCACTAACAGTCACACAGTATCTAGGGGACAAACATTAAGGAAAATCTTTTCCAGTGAGTTTTTTGTTCACTGATCTTTTTAAAGGCAAAGTTCTAATTTTTCTTGATGTGTAACACATACAAGTGTAAACTAATCTGGAAGCGTGAACTCCCATAATGCAATGGCCTGAGCAAAATGATGCTCCAGTTCTGATCTCAGGAGCAGACTCAGATGAACCAATGGAAGACGCCAGGAAGACCCCAGCCAAAGTATTATTTTGAAGTCAAGACTGTTATAGATTGTATCAATCCATTTGGACAATACAGGAACACTGCTGCACCTCACCTGCCTTTAGCTTTAACTTTATTCACAAACCATGCTAGTTGCTGAATGTTCATCATTGCTCACTCTGTGCAAGCACACGGTTACCCACTGTAGATATACAGGGACACTTGACACAGCTTTGTGAGATCACCTAGTTGCAATACCAGAGAAATTTAATTTGATAGTTCAGCTCATGGCCTCCACCAGTCTGTTCAGCGATTTTCTGCATGTTTTGCTTTGTCTGATCAGAAACTCATCAACAGCAGCAAAAAGCAAGGCTTTCCTTTTTCACTGCTCTTGACTCTCTCCATTCAACCTCTGTTTAGAGCTATTGGAATTTCTCTAGAGGTTTATATCATTATAATCCAGGATAAAGAATGCAAAATTGCTTCCCCTTTTGATTTGCTTGGGTTGGGTTTTTCCATGTGAATAACATGCCTCCATTAAATACCTCTAAGTGGTATTACAAACCTACAGCACTGCATGGAGTTTGCATAAACATGACCATCTCAGGGACAATAGCAGCAGCGTTAATGCCAGAGTCCTCAGAGGGACCCAGAATGTGGAAAGTCAATCTCAGTCAACTCCTATATACTAATGTTGCTAAATACATACCCTCTTTTACGTACAACATTATCAGGAAAACAGTACCATTTGGTATGAATGAGTTCATAGTCCACTGAGACAAAGGGAATACTCATATCCTGAAAGCTTAATCCATGGTTAAGGACTCGCTTCTTAAAGCTCTAGAGATATGCATAAATTATGCACAGATATTTCTGTTGCCCAGATTGCCTGTAATTAGATTCATAATGGGGATTACCTCTATTTCAGATGTCAGAGAAATCATGCAGGAGTTGTGTGACTCCTGCATGACCTCCTTATCTTCTTGGTCTAGCACAGCTTCAGTCTGTCAGTCATTAACAGCTACATCTAACTTCTCCATGTGAGGCTCCAGCACGGAAGAGTTGGCCCGGCTACGGTTTGGAACATGACCCACATGGCTGGCAATACCCAGAAAACCAACTACATAGCTTTGATGTGATCTGCCAAATGAACAGTGTAAAAACCTGATGTAAAAACAGGCAAAAGACTTACTTGCAGAGGACAACAATACCAACTCTTGGGTTTCCCCATACCAACTTGCAAGCTTTGCTTATCCTGTGCGTTCTTACTATGACAACCCAAGCCCAGAAAGACTCAGATGAACTAAAAAATGGCGAGTTCAGAGAAGGTGGGCTACACCTCCCAAGGAGAAGGAGCCAGGGCAGAGAACAAATGGAGAATTGCACAGCCAGTGAGAAGGGAGAAATTCCTCCAGTCCATTACAGCCAAGAAACAAAGACTGTACGAAAAAGACATTAGGTCTGACTCAAACTACTGCCATGTAAACTGTGAATCCTTCGACTAGCTCTGTATCATTCTAAAATACTTTGAAATAAACACTATACATTTCCTGAAAGATAATGTGATTACTTGACTTCTTTGCACTATCTAAAACATTTTTTTTTGTTGACATCAGATCCTGAATTACTGGAAATGTACATTAAGTAAGATCAGAAATTGGCTTCCTTGATTTAATAACCTGCAATTTAACTGAAATATTATAGTACCGAATTGTTAACTCTGGTTACAGCTCTAGTACTTTTTTTCATGCTAAATCCAGGAATGTCAGCAGGAATGGCCAGGAAAGTTGTATTAAAATATTGTCTCTGGAACAATTCTGAAAGTAACTGTTGCTCTGGACCGCAAGGAACAGCACATGCGGACAGAATTTTCATCCAGAGCTCAAGTTGCATGCCAATGTTTTTCCACTGATTGACTGGGCAAAGCTACAATACTTTAAAAAACAAACAAAACCAAATTTTAATAAACACTCTCCCCCTAAAAAACAGCTTTACAGTATTTCAGAACAACATCAATTATTCTATATCTTAGCTAAAACAGCTCACCACAAGTTTTAAAAAAGTGAAATGCTGCTTACACATGGGGTTGCATTTCAACTGAATGCACACATTTAATATATATAGATAAATTAAGATATTTCAGCCTAAACGCCTATTTTAAAATAAAGCCAGATACTATTCTGAAATGCGTTCTTTTTAATTCCTAAAATGAAAAGGGATCAAGGTACAGAATTCCCCCAAAGACAAATATGCCTTTTTAGATAGTTCAATACTTTAAAAACAACATACAAAATGGAAATAACTTCAAATTCCAGACAAACAACTGCAAGAGTTGCATTAGGAATGGATCTCTCTGGTAGTGGTATTTAGCCATAAAAGCCCAAGAAAGGAGTTGCTGTTTTCACCCCACTCCTTTCCCTCCTCCCCTGCAAGAGCCTGCACCAGTCAGGATACAAGGGTCAGCTAAAACTCTTGTAGGCAGCTTTTCCAAGTACTATTGATCAAGCTCTTGTTGGGAGACTATTTCCATTACTCCATATTCCTCAGGGTGCTATTACTCTGAGTTGTGCCATGAGCAGCCACTAAGCACCCCAGTGCTTTGATCTGTTGGCTAATGCCCTGTCCTTTTCCTGAATGAAGTCAGCTCCAGCGCATCTTCACCAGAGGGTTACAAAGCAAGCCACCACACTTCATCTGTTTTGTAACGTTCACTGAGTGTTTCAGGATCATCTATACTGGAAATCCAGGATACCTGGAACCTGAACTTCATCTGAACACAGTTCTCTTAATTTTAGTTCTGTTGTGTCCACTTGAGTATTTGGCCCAACGTAGCTGCTTAAGGGGCACAGTAATTCTTATTAAATTGTGGGCAAAACAGGACATCTAACATCACAAGGCAAATCTGAAAACCTAAGCCTCAGATTTAGTTCACAGGAATCCATGAACTGCCAGAAACATCTCCATAGGACAGAAACTGCTTTTTACAAAATGATTTGTAGTGCAACCTTGAAACTTGCCATACATAGAAAATAACAAAATACATCGAGTACAAGTTTGTTAACCACTTTTTAAAAATATTATTAAAACACTGCATATCACCAAGACAAAAATTTTAAACCAGAAGTATTTTTCATAATTTGCCATGTATTTTTTTCAGTGTTTTTGCTGGAATTGATTGAATAATTCTGCTATAATCAACAAGGGCTAAACCAGCAGCACCTTGAGCTGGCAAGCTCAAACTCTTTGCAACAGAGTATGGCTTCTAAAAGTCATACTAAGCCATTTATTTGCATTATAAAAATGTTGACTGTCCTAATTCTTTGTACAAATGTAAAAAACCCAACCCCTCTCCCCTGAATAGAAAGAAAACTTCAGGCAGGACTACCTGTAACAAAAATGTTTTCTCAGCCTTTTAAAAATCGATAGCCATCAGCAGCCTGGTGAAGACAAAGAAAGCTAAAGAAAGCCACCGATTTTATAACCAACAATATCACAAAAGCATCAAAACAAAGCTAGACTTTAGAGCCATCATTTCACATTCAGCTCTGCTTCTTTCATCTTTGCGTGTAACTTATTAAACCAGAAGCAATCCTAGAGATACGCTGCCTGTAAAAGCACCCAGAAATAGATAGTGCTACGCAAATAATAACTACAATGAATTAAAAATACATCTTTTTAGGACCATATGTTTGAAAGTCAGACACTGACTGCAGGCTCTCATTTGCTAAAAAAATTCTGAAGTAGCCTGTTTATTTCAGCAATATACTCAACACACTGTCAGAGCAGACACCACCCACCAGCACTAAATGACTCAGAGGTTAAAAGGTTAGAGGGGGAGAAGGAAGGGAAAAGCTTTGAATGTGTCATTTAGCAGGAAGCAATGAGAAATACGGATAAGCTATTTAACTGGCCTTGAGATCCACTGAACAATTAATTCAGTTACATTGGCATGGTTCACCAGGTGGTGTGTTTTGTCTTATATTTATTCATAATTTGACCCTTGGACTGGAATGGTTTGCCTGAAATTCAATTATGTGAATCCACTGCTGATCTACACCAGTCTGTTGTGTCTCCAAATTAATAATTGTTGGACGTTTCCCTTATAGTTTTTAGACGCAGCCCTTGGCACACGCGATGCACTGACCTACAGGGCTCTGCAAGGAATTATTTTCTCCCAATTCAAGGAACACAGAAATGTGCACAGACCGGCAAGAGCAGTAACAAAACCCCCATATGGTTGCAGAATTTGAAATAATTTATCAAGACTATTAGCTTTGATCTGATTAAGCTTTTTCTCCACTTCTTTGCAAAATGGAAAGCACAAGCAGAATATATGGCAACTGTATGTCCCTTGCTTGGTTATCATAACAGCTTGTCGCTCAACAAGTAACTTTGAGGAAATAAAGCAAATGCCTTTTTCCTGAAGTGCTGTTGATGCTTAAACATAATTCTCCAGGAGGAAGAGCAGCCCCGCAAAAGGATTCCCCTTTGACTCAGCTGTTCCTAAGCTGCTCCACATGATGAGACTGGCAGCCGGTGAGTGCCCCGCAACTTCTTCCAATCCCTGTCATTACAACTGACCAACAGAGAGATGGTGCTGTACCTCTGAGCGACTCCCACAATAACATTACTCGGAGGGAAGGCTTGTATTGTACTTTTTTATCATTTCTGTAACATCTTAGCAAACCTGGATTACAGTCATTGAGCATCTTGGCTGAGAGGTCTCAGAGAAAGAAATGATCAATCCATGACCAGAACTGTTCTCTAGGAGCTAAAGGCTCTTTCACTTAGCTGCCACAACAAACAGTTTCTTTAAGGAAAAAAAAATAAAGAAGAAAAGAAAACATCTTGACAAAATTACTGTCAGATAATCAGCAGCCATGAGGGAAAACTGCCAGAGTTTGTAGATTTTGGTTCTGTCTTATAATTCAGTTTCTCTTCATTTGCCCAACTTGAATATTCAGTGTAAGTGCTTTGTGGAATTAAATCTTGGACAACTTTACGACTGTAACATTTATTCGGTTGGCCTGACCCATTACGTCATTCTGCCATTAGTTCCGTTAATACAAATATATATCTATGTATATATATATATATCCTTTGTTTATTGGAAAGGTTTCAGTCAGGTCTCCACTCGCAGCAGAACTGCAGTACGAGCAGCCAACAAAGGTATCCCCTAACAAGTATCATCCTGCAAACAGTGCTGAGCAGGGGCACATGTTGAGAAATCCAGAAAGCTCCAGATGTTTTCAAGCCCTTACATGCAGGACTGCAGGCTTTTGTGTGATTGGTGAAAGTCACATAACTTCTTGGGTGACCTGACATGTAATTTATGCCAATGTACAGCAGAGGCAATTTCGCTGAAGTCAGTGGAGTCATACTAGGGTAAAATCTGGATGTATCACATGAAAATCAGACCCTTTACAGACAAAGAAAACAACTTTTATGCGTTCTAAATGATCAGCTGAGCACAACTGGAGCAACATTCTCCAAGAGAAAGATTTATCTGTTTAAAAATACCTATGTAAAGAGTTTGTTTTGAAATGATTAAATAACTGTCAACAGATTGCAAGAAAGCTCAAGACTAGCACATAATGAGTTTAGCTGCCCTCAAGATTTTGTGAAGCAGAACTGACACGATATGAATACCCTCTCTGCCAGAACTATTCTAATGGGCTTCTGTGGAAGTTTCACAATCTTGTTTATTATTATTTATTTATTGTTTATTATTAATCTTACTAGTAATTATGGGAAACTATGAGACAAATACAGTGTGTTAATGGGATAATTCCCCAACAAATCACAAAGCCACCTAGCATTTATAACTGTATTTCTCCACTTCTATAAGGCTAAAAAAGACTGCTGCAGTCTAAATCATAAAGACAATGTTAAGACTGCGGGTACAAAACCAAGTTACCAGAAGGCTTCAAGCAAGTGGGTAATGCCACCCCATGAACTCACTGAAAACCACAGTGAAAAGCAACTCAGCAAAGGAGCGTCCATGGAAAAGATCTTGCCATCAAAAAAAGATGTCATCTTCATTTTTTCCAGAATCAAGCTGAAAATGTACTGACTCAAGCTTCAAAGAATACTTGTAAAATGCTTGCAAAGTGTTGTAAAAAAAGTTATTATCGATTGTAGGTGAAATAGCCTACATTCTTTCCCTAGGTCTGTAAAAAGTTAATACTACCTTCAAGGCATGCTGAAAGCACCAAAGAAATTTGTAGAAATTAATTGGACAGTCTTTATTATGTTGAGGAAAGGCAAGTACTTGCCTGCAATAACATCAGATAGGAAAGGTCTTCGATTTAAAGTAGAATAAACTCTACAGGACACACAAATGATACCTCTATGCCCGTCAAAGTGAATATAATGAACGATGAAAATTATACCATCCCAAAAGCCAATACCCTTATTAAGAACTAGCAGCATAAAGACCATTCCCCATTAAATGACCTTGAGAAACAGAAAAGAAAATAGAACAATAAACAAACAGTATATACTTATCAAAGCAACATCTGTTGCCATTCCCAGGGGAAAAAGCAAAGCTAATCTAAAACACCTTTTTCTCAGTAACTCCTAAACTGGGGGAGAGTATTTTTCAAGTACAAACAGGAGAACAGTGCTGAGCTTAATCCTGACAGAGTCCGAACCTGCACCTCTTGAAGACTGGCAGCTTGCACACTGTTCTGGGGGCTGTGGAAAACAAACAGAAACATACAACTGCCCAACTTTTTAACCTGCCAGACGGAAGATACCAGTGCAAAACAGGACTGACTCAGCAGAAAAGAAAATACAATCTCAAGAGAGGGGAAAACTTGAAGTCTTAGAAGAAAAAATAAAAACAGACCAGCACTGAACTTCACAGCAGTGGAGGGAGAAGCAATATCAAAATCAAGCAAGAGCTCACAATATTTGGTTGATAGGACTTTTGGCAGGCCAAGGCAGCAAGGATGCAACTCCCTCTCTGGAAACGCTGGTTGCTGATACTGAAAAATTAGGTTTGACACATGACCCTGGGTATACAAAAGGATATGCTGTGATTCCAGTGTAGAAATTTTTATGAAGCAAAATGGGAAATGTCCTAATTTGCAGAGTGTCAGACATACGTCACAGAAAGACCTTGCCTGTGGCTCATTAAAAGCAAAGCAAAGCAAAACATAAAAATATTTCAATGCTAAGAGGTCAATATTCTAGCTTTCCTCAGAAGTCAGGTCCCCCAAATACACTTAGATACTCATGGGAGATTAATGAACAGCTGCCAATACTGAATACATGAACTGCAGCTCTCTATGAGCTCAACTCAGGGCCTGAACTCTGTCCTCAAACAGTCTTGGCTTAAGCGCTATGGCTTTAGCATCCCTGACATTCACATGGCAGCTACAGCTCCGATCAAGACAAGCTCTGGGTTCATACCACGTGAGTGACTTACACAATCACAACTACTGCTGAGCTTAACAGCAGCAGGACTGTTGTCGAGTATCACTGCTCCTGCAGCAATTTCAAGTTTCTTGTCTCCATTATTTTCCACAGCTGTGACTTCCCCATGTTTACCCTCATGTCCCTTCATGTACACTACTGATTATACCTATGTGAACCCAGCTTTGCTTACTTTATTCAAAACCCTGTTCTTTTCTCCCATGCCAGTCTGAAGCACCTTCTCAGGCTACTCTTTAAGGTGACTGACTACTTTCACTTCTCTCTCAATGTCTACATGTACTGCCATGTTGACAAAGCTGTGATGATTGCCAAAGCTGGTGCTCTGGAATGGGAAGATGCACTTAGCTGGTACTTACTGGACACAAGGAGTAAATCAGATACAGCATTCCTTCCCATCTCCTGTGACAGAGGCGTTTGGGTAGTCCAGGCCAATTTTCTCTTCCACGCTCAAGCATAAGGCAGCTGCGATTTACACTTTCTGCACCCGTTGCTTCCCCTGGCTATTTTGGCTCCTTAGGGACGTCTCTGACCATTATGTATTCTAAACATGCACTAATGCACACACATTTGATTTTGTTCCCTTATACAGTTTTTCCAATACGTTTCTGGAGAGCTATTCAAGGCAATTCTTATCTGCTCCAGTGCCTTCACTTCTGCTCAGGTCTTAATAGCGTATAGCGGGTTCTTGGTCCTTTAGCCACAGATGGAAGAGTTATTGACCCTTTCTGGGCTGCAGGAGTGTAAAGTACATGGTTCCAATCTATTCCTATTTCCAGGTTAATAACTTCATCAGTAAAATGTTGATGCTAAATTTCATATAAGTAAAAAGTAAATAGGAGTCCTTAATGCTGTATAGAAAGAGATCAGACACTAAGGCTTCCAAATCTTCTGACTCAGAGTTCTTAAACTCCATCCCTTTTGCTTAATCTTTTCCACCAGCAAGACAGCTGAATTCATCATTCCAAAGCACCAAAGTTTTATTCCTTACAGAGGAAGCAGTTTTTCATTGCAGAAGCTATGAGTTCCCTGTTCAGCTCACCAGCAGATTTATAGATTTCATCCAACTCCTTCCTTTTGCAACTGCCGGACTGGCATAGATCAGGACAATCAACATTTAGGGTTCACCAATAGTAAAACACCAACATCCAGAATGTGCTCAGCATATTCTGCTGCCACCGGCTGATAGCTACGGGCTACAGGCTTAGCCCAATTACTGTTATCCCTTAGGCAACCTTATTGCTACAATTTCTCACAGATACACCAAATCCCTCTGCCATACTAGTACCACACTGGTATGTTTTGAGCACTGACTTTTCCAGTGACAGCTTCATGGTGTGGAAACAGTTTAGCCAGGCAGCAGTTTTAATTTGTTACTAGCTTATATCTGACTAAACGTTTGATGCAGTAGATCAGCATCAAGCAAAAATCACCATTTTTATTACTCTTTAAAACACTGCAGAAAATGCTAGTATTAGAAAAGAGCAAGCATGGTCTCGTTACAGAGTTTAAAACGTCTTAGAATTTGCCCAAGAGAAGTGTTTACCCAGGTCAAGGCTGAAGAGCTGGAGAGTAACATGGGAAACTGAACAGCCTCAATTCATGTTTTTGTCGTTAAATACAAAGCATTGTTTTCCTTGCTTGAGTGTCTAGTACTTCTCACAAAAATAACTGCACTAGAAGAGAGGTCAAATGTAGAAAGATTCTCCTGTCATCACAAATTTGAAATAGAGAATATTTATACAGAAATCAATTTACTTGACCTATACTGTTCAATTCTTCTGCTAATACTGTTGAAGATTTATGTCTGGTTAAAACTGTCCCCTTCCACAATTGAGCTTCTCTCCCACTTGCTTTTGCAGTAAGGTCACAATCCCGAGTTCATGATTTTATATTTTTTTGCCACAGACACGAACAGCAACACAAATTCAACACAAGTTCCCTGCAGGATTAACTATACCGAGGACCAAATGGTCAGGGGAAAGAACATTTAAACACAAATGCATATGCCACAAAATACTGCCTAGAAGAAAACCTAAGAAGAAAATTAAGGACAGAGAATCCTTTTAGCTCTGCTGTAAATACCCTCCAAGTGTCACAGAGGTTTGTTCTGAAGAAACTCAGTTCAGTTATGTGAAGTACAATCTCATTTTTGATAGTAACTTCTAAACTGGGTGATAGTAAGTAGGAAGAATATCTACTTCTGACATACTTGCAAGTTAGTAGCATATCTCCCCTAGAGTTCTGACTTCTGTTGTGCAGATTCCCTTCCCTTAGGACCCAACAAATGCTCTAACACCTCTTTGTTAGATACGGTAAAAATATTCGCTGTAAAATCCCGAAGTGCAGCAACACAAAGCAGACCGTGAGACTCACTAAAAGCAGTTGACCTGACATTTTTCTTGCATGTAAGTAACATCACAAATAATCTATTTAGCATTACAAATAATCTGTTTAGCAATAACACACTACTATTCTCAGTTTATGTTTACGAGATGAAGTTACAATGCCTAAAAGAGAGATCCTAAAAGGATCTTGTTTTATCCAGTTCCCACTGATCATCTGGGCCTAAAGAACCTAAACTTATACTTGGAAATTGCTAATGAGCAAGGAATCAAATACTGATCTCCCACAGTCACCTGCCCACTGCATCCTTCTTGATCTTCTCTGGTTTATAAGAACAGGCGTCTCTTCCACCCTCAGGGCTAAAGGCATATTGATCCAACTGGTCTGTCACCAATCACGCTGCTGAAATACTTCTCTTCAGTTACAAAAGCTCACTTGGAGTTTCTTATCAACCCTCTTGACACCTTGGAAAGAGCAAGGTGCAGTGTCCATTGTTGCATTTGCAGCACAAGGCCACGGAGAGAGTTGAGCATGTTCAGGACATACTGTAGAGCTAAGCTGGCATGGCAAGGCAAGGCAAGGCGAACTCTCACTCACCCAACTGGAGGACTTTGCACGCTGCCTTTTAACAAATGCTCCCCAGACAACACACACCAGCACTTCACTGCACAGCCTAAGCACTTCTCATAGCAAGGCAAAGAGGCCAGGACCTATCAAGCAGTATGGATGTAAGGTGTAACACAAAGTACTCCAGAGCTGGAGTGTGACCACCCTCAGTTAAAAAAGGAGCTGATAGTTTCAAGTGGTTGGAAAGGAGCAAGGAGGCAGAGAGCTCTTTCCTCAAGCTCACCAGCTGCCCTGACCTGTGCATTTTTTCAAGTCTTACCCAAGATGCAGAAACCTTTTGCCCACCACGCATGCTGGAGCTGACACACCCCTCAGCATGGAAAATACGTAACCTGCCTGTGCTCAACCATAAGGAAAGGCCTACAAATATCAAAAAAAAAAA
>VZRU01007633.1:649004-667559 GCA_013398155.1 Pedionomus torquatus
CACAAAAAAGACAGGAAGTCTCTCTCTCTACCCCACTCCCTCCCCTTTTAAGATGTGTACAATATTAGAGAACACAGAGAACCAAAGTCATTTTGAACACAAGACAAAAGGAACAAGAGAATAGCAGGCAGTTTGTTGTGGCACAGCTATCAGCTACAAAGCACCACTTGTTATCGATGTGCTAAAAATATTATGATGATTAATGGCAAGGATGAAGAAAAAAAACAAATAATAGACGGAAGAATAAATGATGTAATGATGTTTAAAAAAGAAAGCATGTGACATTTTACCATTTACAATATTATCTGAATAGGCTTCAGTTGTCTATAGCACCCATTATCTTTGAGGTATCCTGAAGAACTTTACAAAGGGGCAGTTTGGCTTGGTACTAGTGTGACTCCAATGGCAGCTGGAACACGCACTAGTCATGAAAAACAGCGCACAAACACGTATTAGAGCTTGTTTTCAGCAGGAGAAAAAACTTTGCAGTTTTTCTCTTTTGAATAATATGGTAAGGACAGCACAAGGACACTGGTGATGAACAGTTGTTCATTCTGTGGTCATGGGCCTAAATTCTTCAACATCTGAGTGCTTGTAATGTTCACTGGTTGTTCAGTGCCCCATGCAAATGCTTCCCTGTGGACAGTCGCAAGCAATGGAAACTTGGGAAATTTCAGGCAGGCTGACTGTTGGTGAGACTAGCACCTTTTAGCAGGGAAAAAGAGAACTTCTCCCCCTTCAGGGCACTGAATTCCTTTAGGTACAGTGTAGGCTAAAAAGGGATAGTGCTGAGCAGAAGGAGGTGATGGAGATGGTACTGGGTTGCCATGGCACCAGTGGGTCTGACCTGTGGGAAGGTGTCCCATTTGAAAGCTACCTCCTGATCCTTGAGCAAGCTGGCACCAGCCCAGCCCCTTGCTACTGCAGAGGGAGATGAAGCAGCAGCAAGTGGCAGCAGAGACAGTCCTCTGACACTGATCAGCTGGCAGAGACAGACTCGTATTATGACTCTTCATGATAAATACCTTGAAGGTAAAAGGATATGCAGGAACCCAGGGGCTTTTGCTGTCTGACTGTACCTGCTGCCATATGCCCTGCCATGGATCCAGCTCAAAGAAGGGACAGAGTCCCACACTGCTCCCTGAACAGGTACAGACCCAGTCCTTACTTCTCTCTAACGCCTCAAAACCAATCTTACCACTTCTGATCACATTTGAAGCAGCACAGCGCAGACAGAGGGGTATCTATCTTTCCTTCAGCTCTGTCTCAAGACCACCGCTTTCTAGGTCAGCTTTGGAGTCCTCACCTCAGGAAGCACATGGACCTGTTGCAACGGGTCCAGCAAAGGGCCATGAAGATGGTCAGAGGGCTGGAGCACCTCTCCTATGAAGACAGGCTGAGAGAGTTGGGGTTGTTCAGCCTGGAGAAGACCCTAGGGAGACCTCCTAGCAGCCATTCCAGTAGCAAAAGGAGGCCTACAGGAGAGATGGGCAGGGACTCTTTAACCATGGAGGGACCACACCTTCTTACTCCTTCCTACCCTCTACTACGCTCTTAATTAATGAGATAAAGCTAACGTAATAGAGTCAGACTTAAATCCTTCCAAGTTTTTTTGCAGACTGCAAGAAGCTTTGGATCACACGCAGACAATTTAAGGCAGCTGGAAAACTTACAGCAAGGATGACTACACCCACAGTCAATATTCAGATCTGAGGAATGTACGGCTAGAAAAAAATCTTGTCTGTGAACATTATCCTGCACAAGGCCTTGATGTGACAGTGAACACAAAAATGCTCTGTTCAGATAGCAGCTAAAGAGTCTTAAAGTTTGTCATCATTAATTGAAAGGTTTTCCCCAGTTAAAGACTGTCTTAGAATCTGAGCAAGAAATGGTGTCTGAATCTGCTCTGCAGTGATTTGCAGGAGAGAGAGAAATTACTTTATGCGCAAATCCACTGGCTTTGAAAGTTATGCTGGATAAAGGCAAGAGGAGCAAGGGAAGGATGAAGCGTTGACTGTCATTTCCTACCAGTACACAGAAAATGTTTTACCCAAAGCAATTGAGTAGAAAAGCCATGAACCAAGTCCTGTTTCACTAATTTGAAATTAAGTGCTGCCTATCAGGAATGGCAAAATATTTTCTGCAGACATTTATTAAACACTTCAATCCGCTACTTTGAGATTGCAATTTAAAGAACAATTCATGAGAAAAGGTTTTAAAATGAGATTAAAAATAATCTAAAAAGGTGCAGAGGGGGAGTAGTTAATTGCTTCCATTTCAGATAAATCATCTCTTTTTACCATAGCAAAATTAACACCCCCCCAAAAAAAAAAAAAAAACACAACAAAACAACAGGGATCAAGTTGGCCAAAAATAAATTAAATCCCTTGATTTTTTTGTTTTACTGTCTGAACCTAATAAGTCCATTAAATCTTGAGGTGTACGAGATATTCCATTGTGTCATATACTTACAAGCTCCTGTTTGGATCTTGCCTTGGCATGAAAGTAATTATTATCAAAAATTAATAGCCTCCATGTAGACAGTTATGCTCAGCAATAATGATCTGCTTCCCAAAAGTATCTCTGGAACTCTAATGACAGCTCTCCCTCCGGCGATTGGTGCAAAGGCAGCAAATTGCTTGGGGAAAAAACATTTAATCGATGTTTCATTAGTTTTCATCTTGAATAGAGCAATATATGATCTACATGAAAAGGTAAGACATAAAACTATTAGAAATTATTGGAATATTAGCTTAGCCCCATCCAAATTTGTTAGGCAACCAAAGCCTGTGGCTTATTGCCACTGCTCTAGTATGGTCGAGTCTGGAACTTGTAGAGATAGAACTGAGTGCCTCGGGAGAGACATAATAGGGCGGTCACACCATCAGGATGCAGACATGTATCCTACTTGCAAAGTGTGCATCAAGAGAAATCCCAAACTCTGAGTTAGAGCTATGAACAGAGTAGGCTGCGCTTCTTTGCTCATGTGCAACCATGTCTTCAGCCACCTCATTGCCAGAGACTGGTTGCCCAGGTGATCCTCTTTCTCCTTCACAAAGGCACTTGCTTTTGCAGAGAGGTGGGTTTCCACACTACTGGATGGGCTACAGACTGGAAACTTTAGATTTCCGTCATGAAAATAACTGCACTTGGATCTGCCTAAATCAGTAGGGACTACTCCAGGATTTAAAGCTGGAAACACATACTGTTTTATGAGCAGGGCTTTTGTTGGTAAGCAGTTAGAGATATATAAAATCCATTAGTATAGTCATCAAGTAAAAGCTATTGATGGAGATATCATACTCAGGAGCTGTAAGATGATGTTCTAATTCAGGCTCACGGCTTATAGTGCAGGTTAATGAGGAACCAAGTAGAAAGGCTTCTATATGGTGTTTCCAAGAGACATCATTCCCACCTTTAACAGCTGGTGAGGATGCCACTCTCGGACAGGCTACTCTCGGCTGTCTCCTAGCAGTCCAGAGTCCCTGCCGAAGGCTCCAACAGAAAACCCTACCAGGTACCACCACACATCCCTGCCACAACCAGTCCAGCCCTTGGCACAAGAGATGCAAGAAGAGGTGGCTGCAGGGCAGCCTTGCTGAGGGAGTGGTGTGAACTTTTGCACATGCACATTTTTATCTTTACTTAGCACACAGAGGCATTAAGAGGGCATGAGAATCCCACATCTTTTTCTACTCTTTCCCTTCTACAAGCTATATGAATCAATCAAAGGAGAAAAAAAACTGAAAGGAAAACAACTAGTCTAAGAAAACAACTGAAAGCCACCCAATGAGTCCTGCTTACTTCACCAGCCCCACGTAAAGCTGTATAACTCATACACCACTTCAATTTGATTGTAAACTGGGCAGAGTAGAGTGGCTGGAGCCTCTGATAAGCCTGCAAGGTCACAGCTGATACTGGCCACAGTGAGAAAATCCCTCAAGCCCAGGGCAGCATCAGCCCCACTTTGCTATGTTTCAGGGGCCACTGGGACTATGGAGCTGTTGGGCAACTGCTTGCCACTATTGAAAAAAGCTTTGCAGGAGAAGAAAGTGAAAGAAGCAGCTCTTAGTAGTAGCTGTTTTCCCTGTGGAAAACCAGCAGTGCCTGCGACGCACATGGAAGCCACAGCAAGGACAGCAACTCAAACACGGAGTCCTTGGTGGCTGTAAGACACAGCAAAGAGCTGAAGATCAATGACAGGTTTCAAGATCTCCCTGAAAGCTGAAGCTGCTCCTGAAGACCAGACCAAACTCAAGGATTTTGCACCTGCTCTGGTAGGCCTTATTTATTTATTTATTTATTTATTTATTTAAGATCAACTATCTTCTATTCATAACACCTGTCACCACTTGCCTTGTTGAAAACCTGTTCTCCACTTCCTTCAAACTCGAATAGTGACCGGAGGCTGTCAGCAAAATAGGTGTGGGCTCTGAAGGCTGAGATACAAATAAAGATCCAAGATGTTCCACAGCTGTGAAACACCCCTTGTAGCACCTACTGTGCTGGCCCAGCAGGAATCATTGCAGAGCACAGGCTGTGCTGCAATGTGCTGCATGGAGCAGGCATGAGCTTCACCTCCAGAGCTCCTGCAAGAGGCACGGAGACCATGCAGACCCCCAAGGACCCTGTGGCAGCCTGGGTCACCCCCAACAGGAACCTGGGCTCACAATGAAGGACCTCAGGAACCGAATTGTGCTATATCTTCAGTAAGAGGCAGTGATTAATCACGCAGCTGTATGCTTGTGGGAGTGGAAATGAAGGCCTTTTACATTGGCATCCTCATTATGTCATGATAATTAGAGCCCAGTGTGCCATGAACTGTCCCCAGTTTTTATTTTTACAAATTGGAGATAAATTCACTGCTCCTCCTACAGATGTCTTCAAATCTATTCAGTTAGCCCTCAAATATAAAGGAAACTAGAAATGCAATGCCATGGTTAAATCCAAATAATACAGAATTAATACTAAACTTTACCCACCCTGTGCTTTGGAGAGGGGGGTAGGAAAGGGGGAGCTGTTGCCTAAATTATTCTTGCAGCTTTACAGGGTTAGTCTCCAGCGGCTCTAATCTGTCTCATTCATAATTACTCCCAACTGAACAAGGCATGTTGGAATTGCCAGAGAAGATCAACTCACCAGCACATTTAGCCCTGAATTCATGCCTCTGGCAACTGCCTGACTTCTAATGCTTCAACAGAGGGAAAAAAAAAAAAGAAAAGTTTTTCACCGTATACCTAACAAAAGATATTTTTCTGAACCACAGATGCCAGCTTGTAGCCTCAAGCATGAAATTTGATTACTTAAGTTCACATGTTGTCTCCACCTTTCTTCCCAGAGATATATTTTCATTTACACTTTGTTAATGCTGCTGTATTTTTCACTGGCCTTCCCAAAAAACATACACAAAAGGAATTTCTTATCCAACAAAAGAGATCTCACGAGGCAGATCCAAGGGCTCAAAGGGCTGGCAGGTCTTCTAGGAGCCACTAAAACAGCCACCAAAGAGAGACTCAGAGCCTGTAAAAGAAGTTACACCTACAGCTGTAATTATCTACCAAACTCCTGATCTTGATGATGTTTTTTAATAAAAGGAATGTACTACTGCATTTCTTTACGAAGCAACCAAGCTGTAATTTTTGATAATTTCTGATCCCAAAGATATTTGTAAATTTGACAAGATCCAAATAAAAGCCACCACTAGCTTTTCTGACAGAGCACCAAAGTCACTTCCAAAGTGCACTAGGGACCTTGAGAAGAACAGGGACAGGAGCTGGTTCTGTTCCCCTGGATGCTTGTTACATTCTCACAATTACTGCACAGACATCACTGCTGTGACTTCAATGTACTGGAAATGAGCAAAGTAGACCAGTGCTGATAATGATTACATATCTATTAAATCTTGACTTTTGGTAGGAAAGAAGCTCAAGAATTTTCAGTTCTAATTTAAAAGCCAATGCAGTAATTTTCTGTCATTTCACTGTACTCATTTGATGTGCCAATCACAAAAAGTAACCCAGCAGGAACTGCACTTCCATTTTAATATAATTTCAAATAATAATAGTTCATCTATTGCTGGAGAGTGATTAGTACCAGTACTTCCATTAAAAGCTAAGTGGCATGACATTACTGCTGAAGCTCATGTGTCTACTAAGGCTTGTGGAGTGGTCACCTCCTACAGACTCTGACAAGTCACAAAACTGCATTCAATGTGGAGAGGGACTCTCTGCAAGTCATCTTTATAGATGAGTAGGTTTACAAAAGAAAAAAAAATCCCTCATAAATTACTAGCTATTAACTCAGCAGTGAGGAAAAAAGCCAGTTTGCACTGATACTACTAGAAAAAAAATTAAAAAAAAAAAAAAAAAAAGGCAAGAAGCTTTAGTTCCATTAAACCGATGATTAAACTATTACATTCTAGGAAATCATAATTTTATAGTTAAGTCTAATACACTGAACAATTTAAAACAAAGTCTGACTTAGGGATGTTCTGTACAATGCTGTGAATATCCAGCAGCAATTTGAACCTTGAGCTCCCCCTCGTGTCACATCACTAAATTACCAACAAAGTAATTTGGTTTTTCTTTACTGGCTTGGCTGGTGGGGATTTCTGGTGAGTGGCTCCAAGAATGGTGATTGACAATGGGCAGCAACTGCCTAGCTCTGCCCTGCACAAGTGTTTAGTATCCTATATATTAAGTCACAGTAGCATCTGACTGAAAAAACCTAAAGATTAAGGGTACATAAGCATCAGGTTTTTTCACTTGTGCTCAGCTCACAGAAGTATTAATATTTCCTAAGCTTACTGACACTTCCATCAAAATGCAGCTGCACTCTTGATGCATGTAACATGTTGAATGTAAGATGTAGGATCTAGATTCACTGTCTTCACAGAGTCTTTCATTTTGACAAAAATGCAGTTTGTGACATGTTTTTTCAAAGAATATTGCTTTTTCCCTGAACACATATGAAAATGCCACATAACTGAGGCACACAGTCCAATATAAGAATGGTCTCTGAAAAATCAAATGCCATCTCTAGCCTTAGCAAAACTGTCTAATGTTTTCAAAACAGAGAACAACACTGGCAATAACATTGTAGAGAAGAAATTAGACTGCTTCCAAACACAGTCTTTGAGGCAGGTCATTCTAATCTCTTAATCCAGATTAATTCTATTATAATAAAGTAATAACCCATCTATACATTTGTTAGGAAAAGCGAGTTTCCTTACATTAGTTCCACCATGCTGTGGGTAACTAACGCTGACACCTGAACACTCCAAGAATTACATTCATCCATTTCAATAACGGGGAAGTGTTTCTTCAGGCAAAGTTGCCTGTTCAAAATAGAGTTATTATTCTTGTAAGGAAAATCTCTGCCTGTCATTGAGTTTGGCCTATAAACCACACGCTAATAAAAACCTCCTAAAAGTGACACTGCTTAAAAAACAGACTGATGCACCCTCACATCAGAGATTATATCAAGCCAAAATGTTGCTCCCCTTTAAATCAGAGAAATTAGACTCAGCAGGATAGGACCCAGGGGTTGAAGATGCTTTAGAGTATTTTAATAGCTGTGATTCTAAAAAGTGTTAAGAGGTTGTGGGGCATAAGGCATAGCGTGGCAGGTGTCCTGCCAAGCTATGCGACCTTTAAAAGGTGAGATTTTTTGAAATCTTCAGAAAGTACAGGCTTTCTCGCATTTCTGCAGCAAGGACTCTCAGCATAAAGGCAAGAAAGAAGGTGACATGCAAAGGCTGTAAATGCGTGGACCGTAAGAACAGGCTTTGTTTTCTTCTCTTTCATCCACCTCATGTCCTGCAAGCCCAGGCAGGCTCTCAGAGAGACATGACCAAAGGCACTGCCTTCCCTGGGCTTGCACAGGCGTTACTGACCAGGAACCTCAGAATCTGAAAGCACGAGCACGCCAGAAAACAGAGCCCAATGTGGAGTTGTGCCTGCAAGGCTAACAGAAACACATTTTTATTACATCTACAGAGAAAATAGACTTCATGTGTTACGCTGCACAAAGTAATTCCTCAGTGGGAGGTATGCTCCTATGTAGTCATTTCTGAGACTCAAAGCACACTTTAACTGACAAGTTCTGGTTTTCCAGTGTAGGTATGTGTAAAATAAAACATGTACAGCAATCGCTAGGAAAAAATGACTCTTGGATAGACTTGCGACAGATACAGTGAGACAGAGCAATGGAAACATCGTCCATTTCCCCACTCAGTAGGTAAACCAGTACTTAGCAAATCAATTCCTTTAGGGCACTGCATTTATAAAAATGCCTGTAAATTTTTATCAGTAACAAAGCTCTCAAATTTGTATACTAAACAAGTGGCCTCTTTACAAACTATGACTAGTCTTCACATATCCTCCTAGTTTTTTGCTTTGTTTTTAATCATTATGCTAATTTTTCGGTTGTCTTCTATGATAATGATTTTGTATTTTCTTCCCAGACACAGGTACTGACTTGCACTGGGGTGAATGCAGATCCCCATCAAATGACTACAAATTAGGCAGCATTGTCAGATATGTATTTCTCATTTCCAGTTTGTTTTTTTGTGATCTTTTAGGCAGTCTTAATCCAGCGGATATGGGCAGTGCTGATTTAATAATCGCACATGGTTTTACTCAGGATGTGACCTGGCACTATGGCAAATGCCTTACAGAAGTCTAAGTGCATTAACAGAGTTATCTTTACCAACTTTTTGTGAATTCCAACAAAAAACCAGCATCAAGTTGGTCTCATAAGATCTCCTGTCCATAGAATAGTGTTACCTGGAATTATGTTACGGATGTCCCGTGACTGGAGGTGTTCAAGGCCAGGCTGGATGGGCCTTTGAGCAACCTGCTCTAGTGGGAGGTGTCCCTGCCCGTGGCAGGAGGGCTGCAACTAGATGAGCTTTAAGGTCCTTTCCAACCTGAACCATTCTATGAGACAATGGTTCTATGTTACCACCTTTTGGTTCTTCTATTATTTAGATCCCATATGACCCTTTATAGCTGCAATTATCATCGAAGTAACCAGTCTTTGTTTGCTTGAGCCGCCCCATTCATTGACCTTAAAACAGTGTCACATCGTGAGCATTTATTCCCAGATTTTCTAAGGCATGTTTGAACAGTCAGCGTCCTTACATGCACAGACACATCTGCATGAGCTATGCCACTGCTGCCTGCCCCAGAAGCCCATGGAGAGACACTAATGTGCAACAGGTAAGAAAGACCCTGGCTTCACACTTCAGCAATTATGCGTGTATTTTAACTTCAAGCCTAAAATATACACAGACTATCCTTATGGTGACACACTTTGTGTGAGAGCAACAAACAGTAAAACTGATCACTATTCTTGGCAACCAAATACTGTGCTGTATTTACAGTAACTGTGTTCTCTTCCATTCATCTTTTCCTCCCTCCAGACCCCAGCAAATCAAAACAATTTCTGTTAGGACCATACCTACTATAAAAATGCTGGTTTTCTTTTTCTTGTAAAACATATTTGTTGCAATTATTTTCAAAATAATTTAACTTTAGCCTAACTCTGCTACTGTAAAAAAATCAATGGCAAGACTAGCATTGATTTCAGGAGGGCAGCTGTCTAAACCCAATTGATTTTACCTCTTCTCTACTCCTTTCCCTGGAATGAATACACCTGAGTCTCTGGTCCTTAGTGGGGAACAGCTAACTGAAGCTTGGACATTTCTTTGTTCCCACATGCTGCTTCCAGGAAGGATCAGGACCAGGCGACCTCCAGTTCCTAAGCACAGCCATTCTTTGGGTGATGTGGTCAGCACTAGAAGTGAGACACTGCAACAATACTTAGATGATGTCTTTACAGCTACAAATTTCAAGGAATATGGTAAGTGTGCAGATTTCAATATTGCATGTATAAACCAGAATGCCAAGCAGCAGCTCTCTGAAGGAAGCCGTATGTGACACTGCAGACTGACTTGCAGAAGAACCACTAGAGATCTGCAGGTAGAGCAAGCCTTAATAAAGTCTCCCCTCTGGGCCCAGAATTCAGGAGAGGAGAATATCCCTCCCTCGTGGAGTCACAGCGTTGTGATGCTCTTTTGTCTGCCAGTCACACAGAGCCTGAAGAAAACAAAATCTGACAAGGAGCCAGGTGGAAATTCAAACGATAAGAGCAGAGGAAGCTTCTGCTGAGCCAAACGGGGACATGAGCAGCATCCCTGCCCGAGTCTCCACGGTGTCCCTCCAGCCCTGCCTGCCACCCCCTGCACGAGCACACGCCTCCCTTCAGCATTAGAAGTAAGATCGTCTCAGCTCCCCTCTATGCCCACCACTCTTCCCACAGCTCATTCTGCCATTCACAGCTACAGTGTGCCAAACACTATTTATAAAGATAAAAGATGAAGAAGATATATCTTGAAAATAAAGAACTTTCAGATTAAAAAAAAAAAGAAGTAAATAATTATTTTCCTTCCTTATTTTCCATAGCAAAGCAGAAAATAGGAAAAAAAAAAGAAAATAGAAAGAAAATGGCTTGCAAAACCAAGGGAAAATCAAATTTAATGGATTTTTTTTCTTTTCTTTCTTCTCTTTCCTCCAACATTAAATGAAAAAAATACCCAAAAACTCCTCTTGGAAAACTCCAGACTGGGGAAATTTTTTTGTTATTGTTGTTTGAGCTTGCATATCTGTGACTTAAAAAGAACTATTATTTTTGGACAACACTTATCTCTTCTGTTGAAGATGTGTGTTAGTTTTCAAACCTTTGCTTTTTTGATAAAAAAAGAGAAAAAACATTATCAAGTGCCCCTTGCTTTCTAAACAGAGCACAGCAAAAAGCTGACCATTAGATGGCCTGCACACGCATACTGAAATTAAACTTGTGAAACTTCAGCCTGAAAGTGTGTGTTTCTAGGAGA
This sequence comes from Pedionomus torquatus, assembly GCA_013398155.1. Classification (NCBI taxonomy): domain Eukaryota; kingdom Metazoa; phylum Chordata; class Aves; order Charadriiformes; family Pedionomidae; genus Pedionomus; species Pedionomus torquatus. The sequence goes on from VZRU01007633.1 coordinate 659,902, forward strand.
TAAATATGTAATACATTATAACAAATCAAAGTTAATCTATTGTTATCTCTCTTTTATTTCATCAGCTCTTTGGATTAGAATACACAGCTTCACTACCCATGTGCTACCAACAGAATAGATGGAAAATCTTTTTTATTATTCTTAAAGAATACATTTTTCAAAGCCTGATTATAAATCCTTGGCTGGCAGGAATTACAGCTAGAGGTATTGTGTAAGAAATATATTCTCAGCACAATGCAAAAGGCGTTCATTGTGGATTTCAGGAGAGTAATGAAAATTGTATCATTGAACCTGAAACTGGGCAGATATTGCACCTTTCCAAACAAAGTCTAGCAGTGTACTTTCATTTTGCCTATTGTTCCTAATTTGACATTTTTAGTTAAAGACCAGGTGCTTTTAGACATATTTTTAACGCATCTAAATATTCCTTCAAGCCTGAAAAGGGAAGTGGCACCAACTGTACATCAAATCACTGCATATGGAACACATCAACAGTGGTTATGTTGCCTTTCTCTATCAGAAAACGAGTTTAAACAGCCACTGTGGTACGCTTGTCCTGAAATTGTGAATCCTACCCAAACTGCATGAGTGGAACCAGTGCAGGTGGGCAACTTCCCTGCCCGTGTGAGGGGATGCTCCCATTCATACCCCTCTTGCCATAAAATTCTATTCTATATTATTACCAGAAATATTAACCCGCACCCTGTGAGGCCTATCAAGTGTGTCTGGGAGACTTCAGTAACCCTTAACAAGACAACAACTGACAGTCCCAGTTTAGTGAAATGTGAAACAAAGATACCTAAGAAACTACTTCTATGTGCACACTCAGAGAGAGAGCTACTGAAGAACGGTGTGGAGGGGTGTCTTGGTGGCATTTTGCTCTGTGTCCTGCTTCCCTATGCTAGCCAACATTAAAAACAGATTTAGCATGAACTGACAAAAAAGTTACAGAAATGGTGGATAAAAAGGACCAAGTCCTCTAGGAAATCGAGGACTAAATGGATTTTTTTTTTTCTTTCATTTATTAATTTTCCTCAGCCTTTACTCTTTTACTCTTATTGTTCTTGGTTCTTTTTATGAGCTCCTCTGGACCGTTGCTTTTCACAGTATCTGCTGATAATTGCAGGCAGTGATGAAATAGAGTACTGCTAGCAACTGGTATGCTGGCTCAATAATGCAATCTGACTTACGGACGAGCCCTAAAAAGCAATCTATCAAAAGAAGAATAAGCCTCCCCTTTGTCCCAGGGGCAGAGACAAGGTTTTATTAAAAAGGGAGGAGGAGGTTATGGGTGAATGTCTTTGTTGAGAATTTTTACAATTATCTTTCAGTTTTCCTCTCAACACCGAACTGACACTTGCTCCCACGTCTCCTGGCTGTTTTGTCTGTATAAACCAACAAAATGCCAACAGGCCAGTTTTAATATAAAAGGCAAATCAAATAAGGGGTGATCCTTAGGCTGTAACCTATATGACAACCATAAAACAATTTCAGGCTATTCTAAAAAGAGTTTTTCCTTTCAAAAAAAATTTCCACTGAACTCTCAAACATACCCCCAATCTTGCTGAACTCAGAAAGTATAGCAGAAAACCACCCCACTGAATGCCCCACAATAACGTCAGTAAATTCTCTAGATCTTGGAGTGAATTCTCCATGCAGTATATTATATCCAGTGCATTACATGCTCTCTTAGCAACTAAACAACCACTATTCACCAAAATAAGCTCACTCACATTCTTAATAACAGACAGAAAACCCCAAATACCTGCGGAAGAACATAATTCACCGACAACCACTGCATCTCTGACCTCTCACCCCTTACATGGGATCTTCAAAACCAGTTCTAAAATACAAGAACTAAAAATACTTGGAACTAAAATTCATAACTCTGCTGGACACTAAATAAATATATATATATAAAAAATAAATCATATTAAATATATGTGTTGGTTTCAAGGCATACCATACTTCCCCATCTCACAGCTCACCTCTTCATGAGCTGCAGACAACAAATGACCTGTCTCCTTTTTTCTCTCTCTCTGCCAGAGGAAGTCCTCAAGGGTAACAACTCTTCCTCCACCTGCCCCCATCGCAGCACTACCACCTCCCTCCCTGCAGTTTAGCTCATCTACACAAAAGAGCAACTACAGATGACATTTTGGACCTTTGTTCTGTTTAAGACAGTTACCCAGGAGCAGCAGGTACTGCCCAGAAAATTACTCAATATAATAATGCACTTATCAAAGCACAGTTAATTGAGAGCCATCTCACACTGCATTGGTTTGTTTCTTTCTTCTCTGTTACTCATATGCAACCCCCTTTTTCTAATGAGCTGGGCTCAAAGCAGATAAAACACAGCCTAGTCTCCATCATGTCTCAAAGTTAGATGAAACAAAAGCAAGCAAGAAGAATGACCACTAGGGAGCTTCAGTTTGAGACAAATTCCTACCAAAGTTAGCAAGTAGCATTCTGGTGCCATTTTAAGTTGGACTGCACAGGCTCCCTATGACCCAGAGCTGCTTTTGGCACTTTCAGGGGTCCCCTCAGGACTGTGTTAGTTGAACTTTCTTATCCTACCCAACTTATGGATCGGGATAGTTCTGCATCAGAAGCACAGGCAACCTCTGCCTTTCCAGACCTGTATCAGTAACCACTAGCAAATAACTGTTCAAAAGAACTTCCTCTGATTACTGATAACCACTTCATTAATGGCAGTCCCAGATATCATATTTAAATTGCTTATTTTAATTCACACAATAAGCCACTGTTGCTCCAGGTTCAGTTCAGTCAGACATTTCAACACACAGCCTCCTTACCTTGACGTAATCCAACCTAATAGCCCAGGTGACTTGATGTAGTTTGGTAACTGCAATGGATCATAGCCTAAAAACTCACGTTGCTTTTACATCTCCCTTTCCCAAATTAAATTCTACCAAAAGGAGCAATAACTAATTGAGGACAATGCACATCCACCTTCTCATAATATTCTTCCTTAATCCCCACCCACAGTCTATACATGGATAGACTTGGTGGGACATCAAGAATATTCCTTCCTGAAATGCGCAAACATAGGCTAAAATTTAAAGAATTTTGTGAATCTGAGCCACAAGTCTGCATAATAAAGTATTCAGGATACAAATGTAGATCAAAGGGTCACTAATAGTGTGGCTTTTTTTTGTTTGTTTTTGTTTTTGTTTTCTATTCAGTTATATTGACCACTAAGAAAGAAAGAAAAGCAGGAACTGAAAAGTTGGGAAATACTGTATTTCACTCCTCTCCTTCTGGACTTGGAAGTCTAAGTGAAAATTGTTCTAAGATATAAAGAGCTAAAGTGAATAATTCTTTTCTTGCTCCTCTTGATATGACTGCAGCACTTCTGCATCACACCATTCAAAATTCACAGAAGAAAATCCAGAAAGTTGAAAGTATTTCACTGCACAGGACCACAATAAGCCATTTTGCCATTGGGGTAGCTGAGTTTGTTCAAGGATCCGTATTCTGGGCTCCCCTGCCATGCCAGATCTCAGCTTCCTTCCCATGTGACTCAAATTCACACCCACAAGGTTTTAAGACACTGAATTCCTCTTTTATTATACTTACTTTCTATTTGTCTCCTTCACTTGGTCTATCAGCTCAAGAGAGAATTTAGTGCAGTTTAATGTTGTGTAGCATCTGTGCAACTATAAATTAATCACTGTCAGATAGGAAGAAAGATAGTTTCCCAAAGTACATCCTTTTAATTTGTTGCTGATTACCTGTATAGGGACCTGTGCCTTTATAGAGTCAGTGTAATGACAGTATCAAAATGTCATTATTCAATCTCTTTCCAAGGAAAATATTAACTATCCTTATACTTAAGCACCATTGAAAGTTAAGGCAAATGTCTATGTATTTTTAAGGTGATGAAGACAATATTGTATTCACTGTTAAGTAAAAGGAAATAAACAAGTTACCTCTAACATTCAAAGCCGCTAACGTCCTCCACTATCAGAATATATTGCATTAAGAATGACAGCCATTGCAGGCAAAGCCCAGGCAGGACACCTGAATTCTACCTTTACACTGGTCATTTGCTATGGCTGTCTCTGTATTTCAAGCACCTGCTTACAAATTCAGCTGATGCTTACCCCACTTTACAGTCTTTGAGCAGAGCCCTGGGACTTCTACATATGAAGTATTGTTTTGCATTGTCTGCCTTCTTGCTCAGCATAAGAAATTTAAAAGTTGTTTGGAAACTGATTATTTAAAGAGATGCTTGGTCAAAAAAGGAGTATGTATTTCTGTAAAGCTCTTCAGAGAAGAAAAAATAAAATCCAACCATATATAAATACAACAACTTCTTGTAGTATTATACAAGAAATGGGGTTTTTTTTTTGAAAAAAAACCCACACAAAAACGCTCACGTCCAAACAAACACATAACATCATTTTTTTCCCCCACAAAATACGAACTTTTCCTGCCAGCTTCAGATAGACATCTTTCTGGCCAGAGGTTCAGAAAACCAAGATGCAGAAATCTTCCTCTTTCCCGAGGGTGGGTAATCTAGTACCTTTGTATGTAGGATTGAAATAAATGACCAAGGGGAAAAAAATTCTTCACTGTGTCCCAGAGAAGTCCACCTCTGCCACAACGACCCAGAGGCCAGAGGTGATCCTTTCAGGCATTTGTAGGAAGAAGAGAGCAATGGCTTTTAAGCCCGCAAATGCCTATAAAATAGCTGGTACCTTTCAGGAATGCAGTGGATGGGACGGAGTCTTTGCATGAGGTGAATTTCACCACATTTCTTTCTTCACTCTAAACAAATGCAATGTCTTTGACCACTTCTCTATAGTCAAACAAACACTGGGAATGCATCAGTTTGTAATGATTCCTAAGCTGCTAGCTTCAAAGGTGAATATAATCAGTAAGGTGATATCCTGCTAGTGCTTGATTCACCTTATATGTGTAAAAATTCTATACCAGTATTGGAGGGACAATGGAAAAAGGTGAAGCCTGAGGCCACCTGTTAAAACAAACAACTAAGGTGGAAAGCGAAGCAGGAGAAGCACACAACGCTTTCCCTGACAGAAACACATTGGAAATCCATACCAATAGGTCTTTGAAAGCAAGACTCCTGCAGAAAATAAATGGAATATAAAATTTAACATTAATGTCAGAAAGCATGTCCTCTCATAACATGAGAGGTTTTCACCATGAAATGGTTTTCACCAAGAAATGGTCTGAATATTCTCTCCTCTAACTGCCAGAAGGTGGTAGTATTTCAAAATACTAATATTATTTATGAAGAAACAGACCCACTAGCTTATGAAATTTGGCTGTCTGCCAGCACTGTATTATTTTATTCACACAAGTTATAGGTCACCCTATGTGCGCTGCCATAATCTAGAGACTCGGGTATCAGAGGGACCAGGAAATACACTGCAGAGTCTCGTTGTTCAAGTTCAAGACAGCTTGTTTCAGGGGGAAAATGTATTAATACCTGCTTGTCATTGGGGAAGTCTGACACAGGATCAAACGCCAATGATATTTTCTAGAATCTGCAAAACAAATGGAGTGAAATATTCTCATCCCTGAGAACAGAGGTCTCTGTAGGATCACTTGAGGCCAAATTTCCCAGTCAAAATGAACACCTCTTTACAAAGTCATTAAATCTTCCAGAGCTTTTTCCACTATCTTCAAAAATGAATTCTCCATTGAGGACAAAATAAAATTTAGGATGGATCTGTAATTAAATAAGGCTGCCAAAGAACAAGTCTGGCTCATGTTAAAAGCCAATTCTTGGCATACAGTATCTAAGTATCTGTCAAGGTAACCTAAACAAAAGCCATTCCATAGCAATGGTAACAAAAGAATTTTGAGCATTTTTTGCTCACAAACGAGCAAACTGCTGCAAATCTTAGAATGAAGGTGAAATAGCTGTAGGCGCATAAATACAGTGCATGTTGCTTAGACCAGACGTGGTTAGTCAAAGAAATTGGTTATAGCAGACAAAAAACAGATGTCCCAACCAAATAAATTAAATCTAATGCATTTTTGTAGGATATCATAGACAGAAATGGTACTGCTAGTGGACACCTTCTGACCACTTCTGCAGGTCCTCACTACTGCCCTCGAGATGAGCCGAGGACAGGTAGCACAGAAAAATGGTGGGGTTTTTTTGAAGATGAGGAGCAAAGATCCCAGTAATTCTGTCAAAACAGACCTGCACAGCTGTGCCAACTCACTTAATACATCACTACAAAATCTGTGTGAGTCAAATACCCTCTCTGCATGGAATACTACATTAATTTTCCTAAATTTCTCCCACTGGTGGAAAGGGATAGGATGGAGGACGGCAACGAGGACAATAGCTGTGCCCCCACCCCGTCCCACCCATGGAAAGCTGCTTCCACTCAACAGGCTTCCAAGATAGTCCCAGCCCTTTGTCACAAGGAGCAAGGACTGAAGAAGGCAGCATGGCCTGAGGTCACTGGTGACTTGCCTAGGGAATGGAGAACAACATTCACAGATCCTGAAGCCTTGAATGTTTTCCCACAGAGACCCCGGAAAAATGTCCACCGAAAATCCCACTCCCAGGTAGGTTTGTGGGGAGCAAGTAAGTTATTTCATGATGAACTCAAAAAAAAAGCCAAGTGGCATTGTGCAGGTTTGACCCACAAAACTAAGCACATTGGGTACTACCTATAATTTCACACTTTACGAGGCATTTGTTATATGTCAGGACATGTAATTTATTCTTTTTGAATTAAACTTTCTTGAAGACCTAAAGACACTCATTTTATAATACCTTTATGTGTCTACCTACTGGTAAAAGAAGTGGAAAACCTATCATATTCCAGAGCTACACATATTTACAGCCAATAAAATATTTAGCTGCAATAAGTGCCTCATGATTCTTGCCTTTTTGTTTCATGCCTACAACTTTAAGAGACGAAGTTTGGCAGAAGGCATCTTTAATATCCAGGGGGCAAAAAAAAAAGTTTTTACAATGACACCCCAGGAACCAGAACAATAGCACTGCCTTTATTCTTACATGATCTGTGCAGATTGAAAATGAATCTAGAAAAGCCAAGTGCTATTAAAATGGAAAGATCTTTTCTGGGAGAAGAGTATTCCTTAGGGTGTGATACACAGAAAAAAATAAAACCACATATTATATGATTCTTGATTACACTTTGAAGCTTGTATGCTTCAAAACTGTTGGCTCAGCGCTGGTCAAAATCCAGTCAGAAAGAAGGATACTGAAAAAGAAAAAGCTACATGGGAGACCCCTGGTGAATCAAGTGCAGTCTCATTCCAGAAAGGAGGAAACAGCCACCCTGCATCTTGGCTTCCCCCACAGTTATGTGATGGGGTGTACTTTAGAAACAGAGTACAATGGTTCAGGACTAAAGCTAGCAGTACAAAGTGTAAAAGTTTGGCCCTTCTGGCATGAAAGAATACTCCTGCAACTTCTAGGAATTAGAAGCAAGAAGACAAAACAATGTAAAAATAGCAGGAGACAGGTCAGCTCAGATGGCCTGATGTATAATTCAACCTGGCAATGTCTTATGATGGAATCCTCAGAGGAAAAAATATTAAGCATAAGGGAAAAGTAAATAGTAATTCTACACTGATTTTTTTTTTTTTTTTTTTTTTTTTTTTTTTTTTACAGTCTA
>VZRU01007633.1:667565-696136 GCA_013398155.1 Pedionomus torquatus
TTTTTTTTTTTTGAGTGCACAAATATCACCTTCTGTCGACTTTTCCTGGGAAACAGAATTTCTAGTGCTGAGCTAAACTCTGCCTACCTTTTAAACATACACAAATAAAATCAACACAGGTCTACCATATTGAACACAGTAGATTTTGGCCTCCTTTTTTCTTGCACTATAAAGGGTGCTACACCCAAAGAAGGAAACTGTAAAAAAGAGCCAAGAATCTCACATCTTTGCTCCTGGCTGGAGTCAGAGCCCAAATGCCTCCTCTCCTATTTCCTCACGCAGAATATAAAGTGAAGACATGTTCTGGACTGGACTTGGGAATGTCAGGCAATAAGTACACTGCAAACGTTGATTTCCCTGGACACTCTGCAGGACTGGAGAGAAATTGAGAATCTCTTACTAACAGGAGCTTACTTTTTCCACAGTAATGTCGTTTGAAAAGATATTTATTAGATAATGAATTGCAAGGGGCTGTCAACTGAAAGCAATCTCGCATGCAAGCAAGTGGTCACGTTAGGCAAAATTCTATTTTGACCATTTAATCAAAATCAAGGAAATGAGTTCATATGTGAATTCTTCATATAAAACTCTTTTCTACTGTTTCTTCTCTTTCAACAATTTAGGGTAGAATTTCCAAAACTATCAACTCTATAGCAATATGCTCTTTAAGCATCTGGATCTCAACCTTGCAAAGTACATTCCTTGAAAAGATGCTTAACATTTTAATTTTTTTTTAAAGCCAGAAAACACTGGTGGTTGGCCTCAAATCTACTGCTTTCTCTGAGCACCTTTTTTCTGTACTGTAAGCAGATAAGAATGGTTTTAATCTGTTTTATGATGCATTACAAGGGAGAATAGCACAGCAAGTAAATAGAAAATTAAGATGAAGCTCATTTCCTATGCAGAGTCTGTCTGCCAACTCTATACACCGGCATTTTAAAGGAGAAATGTGAAGACCACAGAAAATTCAGTGCTCACAGAACTCATTTTTCTGACTAAGAAGCCAAGTGCCGCAGGTTGCTAAATATGCTGATGCAGATGAATGCAAAAGACAGTATGGGTGTATTACCTTCATATAACATACAACTGATGAAGTGTACTGCTTTTATCCCTATTAACAATCCTGATACCTCGAACAGCATCACAGCAACAGGGACCTCCCTGCAGCAGAAGCTCCTCAAAGCCCATGCCTTGTGATAGTCATGGACCTGGCCACATCACCAGCCCTAAGAAGTCTCTCCTCACACCAACAACATGTTGATGATTCAGAAACCAAATTGGCTCCCCTGCTGTCAGGTGGAAGAGAAGACAGTCTTGTGCTACCTCTTAAAAAGATCTAGTACATGATGTTATTGCCCCTCATTGCCACTCACATCCCAACTTTTTTGGAGTGCAGACAGAGCAGGGAGGAGCCTGAGAGCTGCTCAAGGGTCAGCTGCTGACTCCCCTCTCACCTATTCCCAAGGTGGAAAACAAATGCCACATTCTCAGGTTGTTCTGGAGTCCAGAAGTTGCAATCTAGACAGACTTACTGTCACAGCCTTGCCACTTGTTGCCTCACACATCAGTTATGAATATTAGGACTCTAAATAGCTCAGAAAGAGCTATTGTGCTAATATGTTCTCGCTATATAAACAGGTAGTTCTGTGAGCAAGAGAACTAATGAAGCCTTTCCTTTGTGGATTTTTTTCGTGTCTAATAAAGCTGAACTCACCCTGCAGTTTTTCACTGAATGGAAATATTAATATGGTTTCTCTCTGCTTCCTATTCTTACAGGAGTTGTAAAGCTAATATCATTGAGAACTCTTCCTTTCCATCAAATTGGTTGAGACTGGTTCAAATTTCACTGAAGTTGTCCAAGAAATAAAAAGTTAAGAGCAGACAGACAGGAGAGTGCTGTATGATTGCCAACACCTTGTTTCTGTAGGAAACGAAGCCAAGAAAAAGAAAATTTTTTTTTTATAACAATGCTTAACTGCAAGGAAAAACCTCACTCAGTCTACGATCCTTGTAAATGCCTAGCTACTTCAGCTCATACTTTCAAAGCACATTCGGTCTAAACATTCAATAATTGTGAGACTGAACTAGAAGTTCCACTTCTGAAATATTTGATTAAAGATTTTAGTGTTTTCAAGCCAGGTCAAGGAATACTGTATGAAACCCAAATATCTGATTTACTCGCACACAGCAGGGACGGCACTTTTGCAATCGAAGCTGCATCAGCACATGGACATTTTTAGCACTTTTCAGTCTTGGCAAATAATTTTAAATGACAGCATCTACTTGCATTTGTCAATGAACAGGGATTTGATACAAGAAAACCAGTCAGAAGATGGGATTGCCCAACACATGTGCTGGAGAGTATGTTGATACCAAAAATATTTAGGATTAAGAAAAGGGAGGTAACCGCTGCAATTTTTAGCAAAGCATCATCCCATGTACATATAAATGAAAGAACCACTGGGCCCTCAAACACTGCATATTCCATGCAATGAAATGATTTTTTATGAATATGGATGACTTAGCCCCTGTATATCTGTTGTAAAAGTGCTCCCACCCGACTGCTTTCAACATGAAGGCTTGAATCATTTAGCTGTGAGCTACAAAATTCTTCTCAGAGCTGGGGGTGAGAGGAGGAGGAAAAGTGGCATCTGAATGAGACAGCACAGTGATGTTGTAGTGTAATGCATTTAGATACCACTAATGTGCCTGTAACACCAAACATGACCATCAGTCACTACGATTTTACTTCTTAACAAAGGATAGCAGCACTAAGAAGAAAGAACGAACTACATAATAAAAAGGAAAAAAAANGCAAGACAGCTCCTCTCCAGATTGTTTTGTTGCTCTCCTGGAGGACAGACCATTTTCTCTTCTCTTTGAAAATCTCCATTCCTCCTCCTTCCTTTCACACAAATGGAGTCCTTTTCTGACCCCGTGCAGGCAACTGAGCTGCCTGTTCCTCCCCCCATACCCTTGTATATTTGATGGAAGCAAGAGGCAGATGAGAAAGCTGACAGGAAGTTCTGCCAAAGCTTTTTTCCCTTTCCTTTGAAGAATGAGAGAAGACTAGGGTTGATCTTGGTCAAGAAGGGTATATATTTAAAAAAAGGAGAAAATCAGGATGATGGTGTAAAAGGATTTAGGGGCTTGGGAGGGAAAATGGTGGCCAAGTTGCTGAACTAGAATAAATTACCATACCACTGACTACAAGAGTTAATCAGCTTTCCACCAGCTGGGTAACAGTGGTATTGTAGGAAGGCAAAGGGAACTGGCCTTGTTTGAAAGGGCTATCGCTTCCAGGGAGGGATCTAGGTCAAATGGGCTCAATCTGCCCTCACCACAATATTTAAACACCACATCTTTCCCAGCCACCCAAGTTATGAACTTCTGAACTGGCACCAATGAATTTTGTGAGACTTTATGTAACAGATGAAGTCATGTAGCTGAGTTATATCTCAGTTAGCCCAGAACATATTGAAGGCTCCATTCCCTCACCTTGTACCATGTGTAATCATTTATGCTTGTCCAAAGTGAGGCAAACGTGTAATTAAAAAACTGTGGTTACACCTTGTGCAGATTTTCTGCTGGTGTGACTGGGAATTGGCCTTTTCCTTCATCTCCCCCAAGAATGAGCAATATTGTTTGGAAGGCGCACTGAAGTCACACAAGGGAATTCATCGCTAGACTTTAGAAACAGAACAGAAGTCAGAACTTTAACATTCCTTTTCTCCCCAAGATGAGAAGGCTACAACACAGAGATGGGTAACACCAGTGATGCAAAAGCAAACTGTTTGCTGGCTCTTGCTGAAGTGCAGATGAATGGCTAGGCAGCGGAGATGCTCGACAGGAGATGCAAGACACCACAGAGTACACAGTGCTCCTAAGTGGATTTGTTACAGCCCCTTCCCGAAGCAATGGTGTTAGAGCGAGTGTTGGAAAACACACGCTGATTGTGTTGGCAGAGTTCAGCATGAGCAACCTAAACTAGTGAAATGCACAGGAGAAAAATTAACATATGGTGAGGCACAGAGAAAGAAAGGGGTAAAACCAAGCACCCCAGCTAAGCACAGAGCTCCTGAATCAACCCTTAGGAAGAAGCCATCTCTTTGTTCTTAGATAAAGTCACCTGAACAGGGAATAACAACTTATGTTTAGCATTCTTGAAAAGGAGCATGAATTGCTGGAGCAAGTTTATGGGCTGTGTGCTGGCAAAGATGATGTGGAGAAGCATGCATCTCAAAGACACTTCTGAGTTGGAAGACAATCCTGTATTACTCAGTCCTGGCAACAATAAAGTCCTTTAACATTGGAGGAACTGGAAGCACCTAAACTAAATAAGCCAGCAAGGGTATGGTGCTTCCAGCAAAGCCTTTCTTGCTGCCCAACATGCACCTCTCCTTCCAGAAGTGACTGCTTACCATGACAGCAACACAGTGCTTGTTGGTGCCATCACTGCTTGAACTGGTTCCCACTGACATTTTTTCAATCTCATTTGGATCATTTTGCCTGAAATGGTTTAGGTGGCAACAAAAATTAAAGGTGAGAGAAAGGAGGGTTGTTATCCTTGTTCTACTGACAGGAAACCAAGGCAAAAGAAGACTAAGTCATGTTCGCAAACAGGAGTCACAGCCTAACTCGGAGCTGGACCTCTATCTCCTCAGATCCACACTGTACTTTAAACATCAGACTGGCCAAACTCTTATTCACCTCAGAAGAAAGAAACACAAACCTTGATAATCTTTCTTGCACTTTTGACTCGGGAGAATTACCACCGTATACCACTGCTTCTCTACCCTCCTCCCTGTGCATTTTCTCTGCACAGGCCAAGGTCCATGCACAAGAAGGTTTTACCCTCCTTTTATCCGTCTGAGTGGCCTTGCTCAGCTCTGTGCTTACAAATCCTGCTCAGTGTTAGCATCAGGCCCCGAATGACAGATTTTCCTAACAACTGTGAACAGATCACTCCAGCACGGGCCGCTGCAATAAACAGAAACTAGATTTGGGCAACAAGAAGTTTAGCAGTTCAGAGGCAGCTGCAGATTGTAAAAACGAAGCCAAGATGTGAGCAAGCAACTACAAACATCCCAAGGAAGACTATATTTAAAAGTCATTTCTGTCTTAATCCTTTTATACGTCATTATAAATTGAACTCCTTCCAACCTAACAACGGGTGCTTTTTTGGTTGTTTTTTTTTTTTTCTCCTGGGATGATCTTAGCTAAAAGCACTGCAAGCTTTCTCAGAATTATTGCTTCATTGAAAAATGTATTTTTTCAAGCAATTTAATTCTTATTGTATTAAATAAGCACGGCTCAGCTTGGCCAGTTCACTTCAAGAGAAGAGGTGGGGCGGAAGAGTATATTGAATTTTAGTATAAGCTAGGTTACTTAAGATTTCAATGAAAAAAGTGTATATGAACCTGGCATACGTATCACATCTGTAGCACAACTTTCAGTATCTAAAATCAAATGACAAATTTGTACAATTTTATCCAATAGGCCCAGAATGTCAAAATATTTTATGTGAAAAAAAAAAAAACAAAACCAAACACATACATATGTATAATGAGGAAGAGAAAGAAGTAAAGAGCTGAAAAATATGTTATTCTCAATATAGCTTCTGCACTGTTTTGAAGTCATTCAATGATATGACGGTAAGTGATGACAAGAGAGCAATGGACAGTCTGACAGCACTACCTACATAACAAAACATGAGTTAAGCAGAGATATGAGATCAGATACATGAAATCCAGATGACTAATTCCATCATGACTTGCACTAATGCAATGCTAGGACATAATTTTTTTCCCCTATCTTGATGCTCCTGGTGGAATATGTAACATAGAAAATGGACATGCACCATAAACCATGCAAAGTAGCCAAAAAAAGTCTCACACTCTTTCTAGTAGATGTTTGTAGAAGCTGAAGGTAAAGATCAGGAAAGTCTTTGGCATTAGTTTTATAACAAATCTTAGAAAAAGTGAGCTGATTTCTTTGGGTTCTCCGCCAACTTGATTTTCTTCAATTCTACCTGTGGTAAGCAACTTCCAGAAAGATTAGCAACCACTTTTCCAACTTAACTACAACTAGAAAATACCTTACTCTCACAGTACAGCACCCTCGCTTATTTTCAGGTTCTCACTTTTTCCACATAGGCACCAATACTACCTCCAAATAGACAAGTCCCTGAAACAGTACTCAGACACGGTCATTGCTTCCCCGCCAGATCTCTTCATGGAAGCCCAATGCAGAGCCTCCAGTGGCCTCGCTGCTGACTCAAAGCTGACTCAAGATGCAATGGGATCAGCCATACTAAAACTTCAGGACCTGATTCAATTTTCATCTGAAGAGACTTAGTCTTTGTACCAACTTGTTAGTGGGCTTAAAACGGTATGAATCTATGCTTGTCAGTGGAGACATATTAATTTATAGCAGTTGAATAAGCAGCTCATGCATTTCAGTGCAGATACTCCTAATTGCCACTGGTGCAACTGGGACAAAAACTAAGCTCTTTGAGAACCAAAACCTGTAAGCGATTCCACTGATCCAAAAATGCTTGGCATTCCTTCCTCACCATTGTTATATCTGGCACAGGCAAAGTATCCCTGTAATATAAGTCTTTCTCATTAATGTCCTTCAGGAATAAAGGCTACTGGAGACTTGGAATCATGGTAGCAATCACACAGCAGAGCCATAACTTAGGGGATAGCGAGGAAAAGCCTGCTGTCTCTAATGTGGCAGGGCCCAGTACATCATAGCACAGCTATTTGGGCTTGTGTGGAAAAGGGAGAAGATATAGCCCTGAGAGAACAGAGGGTGAAGAATTCTCTCTCTCAAAGACCTGCTTCCTATGTACAGTATAAACTTCAAAGCTCTAGGGAGAAGGGAGTTGGTTATATTGTTCAGGCTGTGGTTAGGTTGCTGGGATTTGGTAAATAAAAAACATTTTTACAGCTCATTAAGTGGAGCTTTGGGAAATGTTCTCATATCCGTTTCCAAGGGGCTGTGCAGAGCTTGCACTGTGTGGTGGGTCAGGGAAGCAGTCATTTCAAACTAAGGGTTCAGGGGAAACTATACGTACTGGGCTGAGGAACGCTGGCGTATAGTCTTATTTTACTGATGCAGTGACTGCCAACGCGTTACTGCTTTCACTTGCCAGATTTGACTGAAAGGCAGTATCTTATATTGTTTAGTGAAAGAGAATCATCAAACAGCCTGGGAGGACAGGAAAATGTAACTGGGGCACTTTAGCTGATTCTGCAAGACCAGTGAATAACTGTCATATTCTCTCCACATCATACAAAAATCATTTTCTACCAGTGTAGCTGAAATTCCCAAGTGTGCTTCACAGGGGCGTTAGTGGCCTTGCAGGGCTTATGGGACAACAAGCTTTCCATTACTTATTTATACAAACTCACCGAAAAACCACACACAATCTCTTCCTAACAAACACAGCACATTTAGTGTGGACCATTACTCCAAGGCAAGGTGTGCCAGCGGGTCACAGCACACCTCAACAGCACTCCTTCACATAAGGAAGTCCTTGCTTACAAATAAAAAGGCACTGATGTAGTGGCAACTATGAACATCTTCTCATTTACCCTTCTGAAGTCTCATGTTTGGGGTCCATATTATTTTAAATTATTCTTTCCCTGGCCCAGGAAAGGTGTGCTCTCATTTTGGAGAGACTCCCGATTACAGACAATGCTACTGAAAAACAAGAAACTGCCTTTCCTCTCCTTTACCTTGTGCGTATTTTCAGAGGAGGAAACAGATCGACATTTTCTACTGCTTATTTCAGCCTTGCTGTCATTTCTTCACTGGTCTTAGGAAGACAAATTGTCACCTCTATGCCTGGCTTCGGCCAAGAACGGTCAGACTATACACTGCTCAAAGAATTTCTATTTTGCTTGCCTGTGTTTGTTTGCAAGGAGCCATGAGCTGCTCCAGGTCACCATGGAAAGCACTAGCACCTGGCAGCGTCAGAGGAAGAAGAGAGAAGATAAGAATGGCAGAAAAGCCATTGCCTGGCACTTTCTCATTCTCCTGAATATGGTGCTAAGATCTTTCAAGCAGCCTGCTGCATAGAGGGAGAGGTGCTGAGCAGCTGGGTCTATGGCACTGGACTAATAGCTGCTCTACCGCCTCCAAAACAGACTTGGGGAAGCTGGAGCACTCGGATTTACATTACTGACTCCAGTATCACATCACTCCTGATTTAGGAGTTGATTTTGTACCACTGCAGTCAACTCCCCCCTTATATGCTGAAGAACTGCGTTGTAGATGGGTGGGTATGAAATTAGTCATATAAACTAAAAACACTGTAACATCCCTTTTCTGACTTATTTGTCTTTAATACCACCAACACTACATCCTGAACATTAACTCACTGAAGAAATTATAATGGCTATACTTTGGTCTAGAAATACACCTACAATTTATGGAGTTGAGTAAATTGCTGTTTTTCAAATGGAAAAACATAATGTAACCACATTTAAATGTCAGAATAACAGATAGTTTAGAAGATACTAAATTGGCTAAGTGAGCAAAGCCTGACCTGCTATATGAGTAATTCTTAATCCTGAATGGATTTTAGTTTCCCAGTAATCTGATGATAGATGGGAACCATTGATCCCACTTTCAAAAAAGGAGAAAAAATGGACTCCATTACCTTCTCTGCAAGTGACTTGACATGGTGACAGAATCAGGCTGAGACAGGACTGAACTCACGTCTGAGGGTTCACCCAAAGCCTTATGTTCTAAACCAGTATTTCTTGAATTTTTCAGACTGGCAATCCTTATGCACAGTTAGCAATTTTCATGAGCTTTTTCGCATATACTTTGAAAGCATTTTTAAAGTAAGAAACAAATTAAAAGTTTGGGTATTTGTGTGAAATTTAAGAGGCTGATACAAGCACTCGACTGTGAAGAATATGGTATGCTGTGATATATGAAAGCAGCCTCTGCATAAACCTACCCATAGTTTTCTTAGATCAATAATTGTCTCACCGTCCAAGTATGGTAATCATCAGTTAGGAACTGCTACATTAGGACAACCTTTCCATACTGCTAAACCCTAAAAAGTGGATGAAAACTAAAATAGAAGAAAACTAGAAAACTAAAAACTGGATGAAAAGTGTTTACACAGACACCAAAGCTGACACACACTCTGGCAGACAGAACCTCATTTTGATCACACCAAGGCACACTCTAACATTCAGGGAGCATTGATCTGACAAAACTTCTTGAAATAAGAAGTCTCCTTTCCTCTGTTTCCGTCTCTGAACCCACACAAAGAGCTAGCCACACCAAGAACCATAAGTTTATAAGGACAAACTCATAAAAATCACAACCGCACAAGAAAAGAATGCCTCTCTGGTCCTAAATGGGCTCCTCCTCCTGAAACTGGCCTCCACCTGACCTTGTGCCAATAAGTCCCAGAAGACCATCACCCAAGGGACTATTATGATCAAAATCTGAAAGATCCTTATTGAGAAACTATATTAACTGAGACAAGTGCTAGAACACTGTAACTAAAGGTGAACCAGTACTAAATATCTAATCACCAAATTACACTCCCAACCACCTTTTTCGTACTGCTTTAAAGATCATAGGAATTCTCTGAAGCTGAAACACAAAAAGGAAAAACTGAGCGTTTCCATATCATTGGTGCAAAGAACACCCCCTTCTCCACCTCTGAGCTATTTAAGGTTCTGCCTTCATTACTATGAGAAAAGCAGGAAAATTATGCCAACACCTTTTTGTATGCAAGACTAAACCTTGGCCTTTCCAAATGTGGAATTCTGTAAAAATTCACATTTCAAACGACATTAAAAAATTGAGAATTACATAGAGAGGTATACACATATACATGGATATTCAATAAAAGCGATAAATAAATTCTCTCACTTCTAACATTTAAAAAAAATTAGTTTCCTTTGACTTTTTTTTTAAACAAGAAAAATATTATACATTAGAGTGAAATATTTTTTTTCCCCTCATGAAACAGCAGT
The DNA here is from genome assembly GCA_013398155.1 of Pedionomus torquatus. Taxonomy (NCBI): domain Eukaryota; kingdom Metazoa; phylum Chordata; class Aves; order Charadriiformes; family Pedionomidae; genus Pedionomus; species Pedionomus torquatus. Next base: position 677,579 of record VZRU01007633.1, read on the forward strand.
TCATTAAGAATCCTGCAGGAGTGTGAAAAGGTTCAAGAGTCTCCAACTATGTGAAAAGGTCTTGTAAGGAATGTACCGCATAGAAGCTCAAACAACAATGCAGTGGACTTGAAATTAAGCAAAGAAGTCCATGTAAAGCTGTAACTATCTTTAATTCAAAGTTCAATGTTAGCATTGTGCCTGAAAGAGAACAGCCAAGCCAACAGGGTGTGCCTGGAATTAATTTATTGGAAGGAAATTTGCTGATTGGCAGCAAACAGGATGAAGTTGACAGCCAAACATTTTCTGGGGCTGATTCAAAGAAATTATCCAGGACTTGGTTAAGAGTCTCCCCAAGGAAGGAGTCTGTCACTGCTGATTAGTTTATCAAAATGATCCTGTTTCACTGAGCAGAATGAATTGGATTAATCTTTACATTGGGTAAATGTCCCTCAGTACTTTTTTCACACGTCTACCTTCAGAGAGCCTTCATATAAGATGTTTTAATTCCTCCAAGTTGTTCTTAATTCTTAATTGCCATAACTCCTTGCTAGCTCACTGCCAAGTCAATAGGCATCAGAAAGTGACACAAATGTTCACTTGTCACCTCTATCAATGTCACCCTTCTGTTATCTACCTGCTTGTGCCTTTGTGGGCTGCCTGCTAATCTTTCTGAAGCTATGAAGCTCTGACACAAGTTCACACTGTCAGCTCTGCAAAACAGAGGAGAATGTTACTTAACACGAGGGAAATCGGAATGAGAAATTTATGCCCAGAAGCTTTGGAGCATTTCTCCTCCCAATGCACTGCTGCGCTGCTCTTTCTTCCCATGTGTGTGAAAGTGGAAAAAGAAAGTTCTAGCAATCAGAGGATGCTAATCCTGATTTTTTAAAAATAAAACAAAACCAAACCACCAAACAAATGAACAAACACGTACACCCCAAAAGAAGCAACTGTAAATAATAATAAAAGTAACTCGTGTGCAAAACCGTAAGGAGCACTGCTGCTTGAGCAACAGTTCCACACAGGTGGGAAGCCCCAGAGCAGTACAGGACAGAGGCCTGGGTTTGTTTTGGGTTAATACTTTTGTCATCCCTTACTTCACTGAAAAGTAATAAATCTTCTGAAGGAAAAAGTACCTGCTGGTTATCATTAAGAGACTTAAACACGGCAAGATAAAACTCCCTGAAGTCAAAGCAGCTATTTGTGTCAAAGAAAACAATACGGTAATTTATATTTTCACTCCCAAGTTTTATGTTACTGCAGAAAATTTGGTCCTTTAACATTTAATCATAAATCAAACCACTGACAAGATATTGGTCTCCTATTCCTTTGAGAGAGAAGTGGAATGTATATGAAGAAGCAAAAATCAGAGCTTGCATGCCAGCGTGTCAGATGGAAGCTGTGTTAAGGGGATCTCTGATTTTCTACCACAACAATATGGAATTTCTGATTCAGCACTAAGCTAATGATCTGGATGATCAAGCTTCAAAATCCACAGACTCCATCCGAAGCAAGGTGCTCTCTTAGGATACTCAATGAATGCAACTCACTAAGTGCTGGTCATGGAACATCTTCAGTTCCACTCTTTGTTTTACAGGGAGTGTCAAGGGAGGTAAGTGTAGAAGAATTTGTGTGTATGTAGGGAAACACAGAGCTCTGATAACTCCAAGGGGACAGGAAAAATGTAAGACATGAATTTTCCATGTGACAGATGGGCAATCGTGTTCATTTCATTAGTGATTGTTCTTAAACAGCCAGAGCTATAAAATGTTGGAGCCTTCTTCAGACAGAACTCCTGAAACAATTCACACTGAGAACAGAGCGAGTAAGAACTAACTTATGTAATTATAACATGTCTGTTCATATCAGCTGCCAGAATAACTTTTCTAAAAAATATATTTAGGTGCTACCACCTCATACTGTGTATTTATCCATTTGACTGCTGCCAAAGAAGGGTGCATTACAATGGCCCTTTATTTTTACATAAAACAGCTATCTAGTCAAAGAAGAAAATGTTGTTCTGTATATAGGTAACTATTTTTGTAAGAAGCTTATCAGGTGAAGAATTGAAGGTACTTGGGATAATAGTGGAAGGATTTCTGAGAGGTAGTTAGCACTGGCTTCTACCCCCTTCTCAAATGGCCCGTAGGGTGGCAACTGGTACCTCGCAGAATGCTCCCTCGATTGCTACAGAACCTCACTGGGTGCATCCACCCATCAGTGGAAGGCAGAGGGTTAAAGCATGCGACAGTTAAGAATTTAGATCAGCACTCACCCCTTTTGCAAAAAAAACTAAAAACAAAACCAAAAACAACCCAAACAAACAAAAAAAAAACCAAACCAAAACAAAACAAAAAACCAACCAAACAAAAAAAAGCCCAGGGATTTACAAACTGCTCTTATTAATCAAGTAAATTGTTTTTAGGTTTATGGTTGGCTGGTTGTTGTTTTTCCCCAGAAATGGTATTTTCAGTCCCCTGAAAAAAAACAGCAATTGTGTTTATCCTGCCAAAAAAACCCCACCAAAACCCAATCTGAATAATACTAAACTGCAAGATTTGTGGTGGGAATAAAGGGGGGAAAAGCAACATAAACTTTGTAACAACCCTTCCAAACATCTTCCACCAGCAAATGGTTTCTTGTTTTAAGGCAGCACATTCCCACATTTCAGGCTCGAATACTTAACGCTAAACACGCATCCAGTATGAGCTATTGGTGCCTGCCTGATCTCCACATCCTTTTCATACCTAGTGACTCTGGCAAGATTGCTGAGCTGCTACAGAGGTAAGAAATACAGGATTAAGGCGTAATCTTTTCTTTTTTTTTTTCCAGTGGGATTTTTGCAGACAGTTATTCTTACAGGTTCTCACAAAACAAGCTATAATTTCACTATTTCTGTGAACATGGAATAAGAAATCCTCATTACCATTTCTCCAGGGTATGCAATTANTTAAATAAGTGCTTAATATATTAACTTTCGATTTATAAATCCTAAATAACTTCTCACCTGACAAAGAGATCCTGCTTGAGTGTACTACATTAGGAATATCAGTGAAATTCAGTTATACCTACACAAATTAATCCTTAAAAAAAAGCCCATAGATAAAATCCTGGCCACGAACAATTAAGAGATGCAGCCAATTCCCTATTGCTGTACAACGTCTCATTGCGCACCATTACTCAAATTATACCATTCATCTAATCTCAAATTCGCATCCTTGCTCTCCTCAGTAACAGAAAATATTGCTGTACATAACTGATGATATAACTGATTATTCAGTGTGCAGTAAAGTTTTCAAAAATACACTGCTAGCATCCATTTAATTCTGCTCATGACCCACATATTTTCTTGGAATGTTAAATTACTTGTGGAAGCTAGGATAGTTTTTAATGAACAGAAGCAGAATGGAAAAAAAATGTTTGACAGTAAGACAACAATATTTTACAATACTGCAAAATACAAGATGTCTTAAAGCATTGGTGTGGGTTTGGTTTTTTCCCCCATTTCTTCTCCTGAATTATCTGAGGAATTAGGTCATTTGGACCAGAATAAGAACTACAGTTACAAGAGGTATTAATGAACTCCAAAGAGGAAATCAGCTTTAGTCTTGATGTGGAACCATTACAAAACATCTATCCCTCAGTAAGACTCCTGGAGTCTCTGAAATTTCTAGTTGGCTTGGTAATTCAATTAAAGCGAGACTTCTACTTGAAATTCTATTTTATGGTTTTCAGTAGAAAAGCTTCAGATCATTAAACTTACTAAAAATTAACATTAAGGACACGTAATATATGCTAAGGATTCTTCTCTCTCTCAGACACTTATGCCAGATTGAGACATGTACACAGCAATTGCTGAAGACAAATCTAATGCTTCCAGGTATGCAAGGATGAACAGCATTTAGAATAATTCTCAAAAAGAAGTTAATTTTGGTCACTTCTCTTTGTTCTATCAGATTCACTCCTTTCTATGGCTTCATGAAGAATGTTAAGGAGCGTGTCTCACCTGACTGAAATTAATCTTGTTTTATTATTGCTGTTATAACAGTTCACAGGGAAAGAAGCTAGATGGACAAAGAATTCTGGCAATCTGTCTTTATCAGTATTGTTTAACTGGACCACTCACAATCTAGCATTATAATACTTAGTGACATTTCTTTACCTCCTCATTTTGAGATCTTCACTTTAACTGCACTTGCACAAAACCCCACAAACAAGATGGAAACCTGATCTCTTTAAGCACAGCTTTTTAAATTGCAAGCAATCATGGAAGCCAGAAAATAGTGAGAACTAGAGTTTACTTTTATTGCCTAGCAAAATAAGATACACATTTCAAGCAGTGGCAATTACGCATATTGTATTCGCAGAAAAAGACTGCTCTAATTTGAAATGTGGTTGAAGCTCAGAAATGCTTTGCAGCTTTATAGCCATTTTACAAAGCTGTTTTAGATATCTAAAATAAAGTATCTTTCATATAACTAGCCCAAAAGACGCAGATCCTCTTAAGACTGAAAATTACTACAAGAAAGTTTATTACCCAGCTTTATATGGTTAAAATGAAGTTCTCTCATTTAATGGACTGAGTTGTATAAATTGTGGACTATCTGCTAAGTTTCTTAGAACTGAGGGCTGACCTCACGTACAGTTGACTCTCTGCAAACAGACCAGGCTCATTTTTGCAGGTTTTGGCATGAGAATGAGCCCCATAATCTCTGTTTCTCTATCACAGAATTGCACTGGAAAGGAAACCCTCTTCTTCACCATACACAAATAGGTTGAAGAAATCATTGCCACAGAATACCACCAAGAAAAAGAGCTTAGGAAGGCTCAGGCTAAGATAACACAATCACACAGAAGTGTAAATCTGCAGTCAGAGTAATATATCTGCGAAACTAAACACGAGTGGTGCAGGCACCCCTGCTGATACGCTTATCAAGAAGAATGTCCTACAGCCCAGCTCTCTATTACCATCCACAGGTGTATGTGGTACATGTCGCAACCTTGATATCGGATTCACTAGATTAAGCTGGATTTAACAATGTCTGTATTTTTGAGCAGACATATGTGCATCTAAACACAAAAAACAGTTCTAAGTTGTACAAGAGTTCACTGGCCTCTGTGCTGCTAAAACATACAGTCATTATTTGTAAAAAGAGAGTGCGCTTTTTACGGTTTTCTAACCTGAAAACACACTTAATCTTTTCACCACAAGATAAATATAATCCTTCCCCTACTTTCCTTCAAAATAAATATAAATCAAGCACTTTCTGAAAACTCACAGAAATGTCAAACTGTGCAACCGCTCTGGATGGACTCACTGTCATGTTCAGTTTATTCAGGAGAAGATTAAATTGCAACAAAAAGCAGAAAACATTTAAGAATTTTGCGTCATTTGGCATACATGCAAGCGAAGGAAAAGGCATGCCACACATCTGCTTCTTGTCATGATTCAAGCCAAAACGCATGTGACAACTGCTTTGCTTTTTATTACCATGCATACCAGAAAATTCTGAGCCTCTCCCTCCTATTATGGACATAGCAGTTTCCAATCTGTTCAAAAATGTGAAGTGTGGGGTAAAATTCCTGGTTAACCAACAACTACTTATGAACTGTTAGGTAAAAGGAAGGGTAGGTTTCCTCCAAAGAGCCCTTGGAAGGGGTCACAGAAAGGCATAAAAGCTGCTAGAGGGTTTCAAACAAGTGTGACTGATTTTGCAAATAATGAGCAGAATGAATGCTTCAAATTTGCAAAATTTCTGTTCAAGGTCACACGATATTCAGGAGCTCTAATGGAGATGGGCTTCAGCCCTGCAGATTTTAGGGTCAGGTGGGCAAAGAGCAGTACTGGTTGTTGGTGGTACAGTTTGTTTTCTTTTGTATTATCAGGCTACTTTGCTGCAAATTCCTGATTACCACATTTCCTGAACTCATGAGAAATTCAAGGAAATGGAAAGGGTGAGGTCAGTTCTTTCTACATTACGTCTGATGGCCATTCTGGCTTCTTTGATGCCCCACCAGCAACTCATTTTCCATAGATGTGCATCAGATTCAATTTAAAAGCCAAAATCATAGAATCACTGAGTTTGGAAAAACCTCTTAAGATCAAGTCCGACCATTAACCTAACACTACTAAGCCCACCACTAAACCATGGCCCCTAAGCACCAGGTCTATGTTTTTAAAAATACTTTTTATATACCAAGAGGGATCAACAGGAAAAAGAATCTAATTTAAGGCAACATAGTAGCAGACACTATTTGCCAAAAAATCAGTGTCCTGAAAGTGGACTAGGTGGTGTTAATTATCAGTGCAGAGATAGCAAGGAGACAATGTGTGCTTTCATGTTGCCCACGGGCTTCTCCCCTCTGTCCTGCCTGGTGGTGTCACTAGAGCTAAACCATGAGAAGTTGAGCGATTGTCCCTGAGAGTAGAGGGGCCTGCCCAGGCAGATGACACCCTGGAAGCTCAGGGACAGGCTATCTACTCCTGCTGTGCCTGTGCCACAGAAGGGCAGCAACTCAGGGAAACAGCATTGCCCAGGGGCTGCTTCTGCCCTGACCTGGGATCCAGCCTGGCACAAGCCCTACGCCGTGGAGGAGAGATTCAGCTGCTCCAGCATCATGCTGCAGCTGGCCCAGCCACCGCTGACACAGCCATGTAACATCAGCTTCAAAAAAGCTATTGCATGAATCAGCATAATCACTGAGTTTGCCCTTTCTGTTGAAGGGTTCATTAACTCCCGAAAGCAGAGACTGTACAGACCATTATTGTCACAAGAAATATTAATTATCTGTAACAATTCATAACTGCGTATTTTTAACAATATGCAAGGTTGCCTCATCAATCACCAAATAATCTTTGAGTATCACAAAGTTCTCTATTGCAAACCCTATCTCAAGCAGAATGGGTGCAACCTGGAACATGCAGATGAGAAGCACTGCCAGAGGATGAGCTGTTCCACCAGAGGCTTAACAGCACTCTGGGGGCAACTCGGGGGTTACTTCAGGGTATGGGGAAAACTGCCTATTATTAATTTCATTGTATTTGTCCAGTTAAATAAAGTCTCACCAACCAATGATTTATAGTTTTTATCATACAATTTAACAATAAGAAAACCGATAAATCACTGAGCAGTTGTTATGGTTTAGGCACTAAGTCTTACAGGCAGTCTGAGAAGCTGACAGAGAGCATAAAATCCCATTTTTTAACAGCTGTAAAATTAGATGCAGCACTATGCATCAAAATCTGCCAGGAGCTCATTCTCTGATACAAGCAACTTATAATTTCCAAATAGCATCATAGAATCATCTAGGGATCCCTTGGGATCAGAGTCCAACCATTTACCCTACTCTACAAAGTTCTCCCCTACACCATATCCCCCAACACCACATCTAAATGACTCTTAAGCACGTCCAGGGATGGTGACTCAACCACCTCGCTGGGCAGCCTATTCCAATGCCCGACCACTCTTTCTGTGAAAAATTCTTTCCTAATGCTCACTCTAAACTTACCCTGCTGGAGCTTGAAGCCATTCCCTACAGTTCTATCACTAATCACCTGCGAGAAGAGACCAGCACCAACCTCTCTACAGTGTCCTTTCAAGTAGCTGTAGAGAGCGATGAGGTCTCCCTTCAGACTCCTCTTCCTCAAACTAAACAATCCCAGCTCCTTTAGCTGCTCTTCATATGATTTGTTTTTCCAGGCCTTTCACCAGCTTCATTGCGCTCCTCTGCACTTGCTCCAGCACCTCAATGTCTCTCTTGTATTGAGGTGCCCAGAACTGGACTCAGTACTCAAGGTGTGGCCTCACCAGTGCTGAGTACATGGCAACAATCACCTCCCTCCTTCTGCTGGTCACACTATTTCTAATACAAGCCAGGATGCCATTGGCTTTCTTGGTGACCTGGGCACACTGCCAGCTCATATTCAGCCACTTGTCCATTAGAACCCCCAGGTCTCTTTCTATCAGGCAGATTTCCAGCTGCACTTCCCCAAGCTTGTAGCGCTGCATAGGGTCATTGTGACCCAAGTGCAGGACCTGGCACTTGCCCTTGTTGAAACTCATACCATTAATGTTGGCCCAATGATCCAATCTATCTAAGTCTTTCTGTAGAGGTTCCCTATCCTCATGTGAATCAATACATTGCATGAGCTTGTAATGCCCTCACACAGCACAGAACCCACAAACCCATTGGTGAAGGTCCTGGGGTCACACAAGGGATGGCAGCAGCACTGCAGCTTTCTGCCATGAGCACTGCCTTTCAACTCCCATGTCCGTACCTGTGTCCTAGCTGAGCTGGTCTCACCCCCGGCTGCTGCTTCTCCTTTCCACCTGCACCCTCTCAACTTACCACCGCAACCACTTTCCTTAAGGTAAAGTCAGATTTTGACACTACATAAATTTATGGACAGGGATAGCAGAATAGAATCTTTTCCCTCTTTTAAGTGCACTTCTTAAATACAGGCCCACACTAGCAGATGACTACCAGTGCTACAGTATACATGCTGTTCATAGACATTGCATTAAATGATCTCAGTGTTAGGCTGATGGTTGGACTAGATGACCTGAAAGGTCCCTTCCAACCTAGGCAATTCTATGCCTCTGCGATAAATGAAACAAGCTACAAAAGCACTAGTTCCTCACCAATTTCTCTCTGAAAAAGACATGCAACGTTAGAATGAATTAAACTACTGAATTTTTAAGAAAAAGTAAATAAGCAGTAAACCAATTTTCAAATTAATTCTGGTCTATCCCCACAAAAAAAAAAAAAAAAAAAAAAAAAAAAAAAAAAAANAAAAAAAAAAAAAAAAAAGACAGATGCTGATTTTGTTCTAGGTCACCCTTGACTATGGCCAAAAAACGGACAAGTATTAGTACACTCCTTGCCAAATTTTCTTCAAAACTTTCACCTTGAAGTCTATCCCTGAATGGTATAAAAAATACAAGCTTGATATGACTAGACAGATTTTCTGGCTTCCTAAACACAACCAAGCATACGTTACCTACCCCAGAAATGCCCGTACAGTCAGGTTTTAAAGTTCTGACATTCTCAAAGAAAGGAAAGCTACTTAAAATCAATATTGAAAAATACTACTCATGATTTCAATCTTTGTTGCACCTGACCTAATGCGTTCATGTTCCCAAATAAATAAGTCAACATAGCTGTTCTGAAGCAAGCAGTGCAACACTAATTTACACCAACTCATGTTTTGGGATATGGAAATTAAACATCAGGCTTTGAGGTAATTCTTACCAGTGAAATATTAAAAAACACTATAACAGTACGGTACAAAAATTTAACCAACATTTCATCTGCAGTGAAAGATTTAAGCATTGCTTCGCAGTTCACAAATAAATATGATCACTTCCAAGTCTGCTGAAATGTATTTAAACCAGGTGACAGTACTCTACAAGCAGACAAATGGACAAAGTGCTGTTTAGCATCTCCCAGAAAATTAGTGAACGCTGAATAACCTAAAAACCAAAACTCTGCTTTGATATTTCTTATTCTTAAAGTCTTTGCTTCTCTTCTTCACGTTCACACATGAAACACATTTCCAGCATAAAAAGCAGCAAAACAGAATGAGTTACAGCATAACATTTATGACTTCTGAAACCACATCCAATAAAGCTCGACTAGTTCATTCTTTGGAACATTTTCTTCTGAAAGCTACGATATGACACCTTAAAGAATCATCTCTCTGGTTTCCTCTCTTATAGGAGCTGAACTAAACAATGAAAATGAAAAAGAAACCCCAGAAGTTTAAAACGCCAGAGAAGGTAATGCTTTCATTCAATCTTCCTGAATTTGTGACCTATTTCTGACACTGAGAAAAATACTACACAGTTACCGACTGCCGTAAAATAGTGCTTTAACAGGAATATTTCTGTTACCGCTGACTGGGGATATGGTATCTCCTCTGCTCAGAACCATTGCCCTCAATCCCTCTTCTTACACAGAAACCTCAAAAGAAGTGCAACATCTTACTATGTGCATGGGGAAGCAATAAAAACATAACTAACTGTACTCAAAAGACAGAAGTATTTAACTGTGCAGAATAAGGTCACAGACCACTTCTGACCAGATTAAGCATTGGCGTACAATTACATATGCATATATGAAAATTTTGAACACAGGGTTTAGTGTGAAGCATAGTTAGGTGATTTTTTTGGTACATGGTACCCTTAATCTACCCAGGGAACTGATCTACAGGCAGCATTGCCACAATGTGGAGTAGAGCCGATTCCACAGAAGGGAAGAGAAGCACAGATGAGAAGGGCTCCTACTGTGTTCAGTTGTTCTTTTATTCACTTAATACAGCAGTCTTCAAGTGTAAAGTATGTTTCTGTTTTGCCTCTGGAACTTATAGCATTATCAAATGAAAATGCCATGCATTTTAATTAAAAAGAAACTGAAAACAGTTTTTGGTTTGGAATTTAATGTTAGCATACAGTTTGCAACCCCAGATTGCAGCACCATGCTTACGAACATGAGCTGCCAGGTGAAAGGGACTAAAATTAAGAACTGTTCACATTAAAGTTGATTAACTGATTTCTGATAACCTAGTAAATTAAACCAATTCCCCCACTCAGCGAGGGGAAAACATCACCATCCTCTTAACTTTATTCACTCTTTGAAAGCACTATTCTATATTTGATGCAAAACTCTACAGATTAAACATAAATGATCATTTTCTACAAGTATTTCTCTTCAGGTCTTGAAGATCACTTGTGAATGGGCCTGCTAATGTGAGCCAATGCCTCCATTCCCTGAGTGGATGATCTTAAACAGAGACTAAAATTGTGGTTCATAAACACACCAAGTTTTAGGAAGAAAAAGACACAAAATGAAAAAAAAAAAAAACAAACCCAAAAAAACCCCCAAACAAACAAACAAACAAACAAAAAAACCACAAAGAAATAAATGCACAGGCCAACCATTTCTAGCAACGTTTTTCTAATTTCACTTTCTCTCTCCTTACTTCTTGCTAAAGCAAGCTGGAAAATATATATTAATGCCAAAGTTTTCTGAAAGCATACTTGATTCTGTTGCAAACAGCCTGAAGTTGTTGCTGACAACAATACAACGTTAAACAATATTGACAATACATGTTGAAAAAATGTTTTCTCCAACAAGTTGACACAACTTTTATACAGACTCAAAACAGCACAGCAGATTCTGATGATAGATGGGAAATTAGGAAAGAAGAAAATGAAAAGGAAAGAAAGGAAATGCAAAAAACAGTGCTGGTAAATATTTTAATTAATTCATTAACTAACTAAAAAAAAAAAAAAAGAGGTACTGTTTTTTCCTCTAAATTCACAAAAGATTTGTAAATGACATTAAGACATAGTTGGACTGTATGGCATATTATGAAGACGCATGAAAACACCTGAAAGTTTCAGGATAAACCATCAGTTTCAAGCAGGTTCCATGTTCTGAAAATCCTGTTGGAACTGCTGAATTAAGTCAACTTAAGACAACTTATGTCTGTTTACTTAGAAAGATAACAACATAATAAGATGTGCCTTGGCCACCCAGAAGCTGGGGAGCTAATAGACACTATGCAAACAGTAATCCAGCTTCTAAAGAAAAATATCCAATACACCTGGGGAAATATATGAGGATTTTTCTTATTATTAAAACAAAACAAAACTATTTCATGTGCCTAAAAGAATGAAAAGTAGGTACAAGCAAAATAAAAATAATGGAGGGTTTGTTTTCTTCTCCTAACGTCTTATAGCCCTCAAGATGCCCTGGAATCAAACATCCCCTTTCACATACAGAAAAAAAGGAGAAAAAAAAAAAGCCCAAAGAAAATGCCAAAGTAAATAATTAGACATAAAAAGGAGGGAAATTCTTCAGCTATTTGTTGGCCAGAACAGAGGAATTCTCTTAAACTGTAAGAGCAGTCATATGGCAGAGTAGGATGAGGCCAGCGAAAAAGATTGAGGCTGACCTCTTGCTTAGCAGAGGAGGCATTTTTGGCAGCCAGTGCAGCCCACTGGAGAACTGAATCACCCACTGGAACTGCCTGACTCTGCTGACAGCAGAGACAGAGAGTGAAGCCAACAGGCTCCTAAATTACTAGACTCAGTTAAGTAACTAAAATTAGGGAAGGTGAGCTCAGGCTACAACAACTACATCCAGGATGGAAGAAGGCTGTTCCAGTATTTTGGACAGGACACCTGACCTTACATGGCACAAAACGATGTAGCAATTCCTTCCTGGTTGCTGAAATACTTGGTGCAGATGAAGTCTTCAATCTCTTCACAAGAGGAGAACAGCGTAAAGCACTGGACAAACACATTTGATAGTTATGTCCATTAGCTCAGTCACAACAAAAAGGACTGTGGCCACCGGAAAAAAAATTGTGCTGAAGAAACCAAGGAGATGGTCACACAAATCAAGCATCAATAGCTCCAGTGGTCCAAATTCTGCTGTGTACAGGCAATACTGACATCATCAACATCCATCCAGATGGCAGGACCTACCACTGCTTGTTGGCATTCACACAGCATGTTGAGAGCAGCATTGGGGCCTGTAGTGAGCAGAATTAGCAGCCTGTTGCTCAACAAGACAAGCTCTGACAGCAAAGATTTCTTCTCCAGATCACAAGCAATGACATATGTAGTACAAGTCCTTCAAAATGAAAACAAGATGGTGATGTGGGTAACCAGGGAAAGGGATGCACTAGGGGCTGAACTGCTACAGAAGTGCTGCTGTTTTTCCCAGTGTGAGGTTCAGCCATGGGAAGGTCCATTTGGGCCGGATGGAAGAGTCTGTCAGAGGCTTTGCTGGCTGGAGGCCATGAGAAGCCCAGGACATGCTGACCCTCTGCTTGCCAGCTGAGCCAGAGGCGCTATTCCTCCCCACAGTGAAGAGTTGATGAGCTGGAGGAAGGCTGCAGTACTGGGCTCACCAGTTCTGCATCCTAAACGAACCTCTGCAATCTCACTTCAGAGGGATAATTAAGTGGTGGTTTCTACATGCACCATTTTGAAACTCAGGTTTGCTCTTTAGGTTGACAGAGCTCATAGAAATTCTCACTGGGAGCAAAAGAATCTGTCAGTCTTTCCCATCAGATCTCATTTCACTCCTCAAGTACAAGTACAGTTATTTCCATTTTGAATCTGGCATATCATTAGTACCTAATATCATACATAAAAAAATTTGGATAAAATCTGATCTGGCCTTAAGCATACTTTTATTAAAAGGCTTAACCCTACTGTATTCACAAGCATTAATAAAAAACAAAATTGTAATTAAAAATAAAATATCCACCCTTTTTCAAATCCATAAAACTTAAAACTGTCACACAGTTCTTTGATTACTGTTTTTTGGTTTTGGTTTCTTTTTTTTTTTTTTTTCAAACAACTAAAGCTGGTCAAAAGCTAGAGATTTTCTACCTGTACCTTCTCACAGTGACGGGAAGTGTTTTCCGTATCATACACATCTTGCCCAATCTTAACTTTTTAACAGGAAATATGAAGAAAGTTTCTATTCAAACTCATAATTCAAGCAACTTAAAACACCAAATACTGCCTTTTCTGGGGGTCACTTAAAGTACCCATCTGCTCTGGGAAAGCAAGGCTTCTGGTCTGTTGAGAAGATGGGAGGCTTGTAGGTCGTTCAATCCCTTTCCAGACAGTGTCCAACAAGATGCTGCAATTGACCCAAATCTAATGAAAAGAATCCCACAAGAAGATGCATAACATGTTTTGAAAATTCATATTAAGAATTCTTTGTGTCACAGGAATTACCGTTTCAATTGAATTATTTTTTCCCCCAAAACCAGCTTTTCAATCTAGTTTAAAATCTAATGTTGTCCAATGATGCAATATGACAGCAGCCTTCTTTCAGTGCAGTACTGCCTCAATCAGGGGAAAAGTGTTAGTATGCATTAAAACATATGGTGGACAAGGAATTTCTATATTCTGTATCTTTGGTCAGCTACTCATTGGTCTTAATGCTGCACTTAATGAGAAATGGATCAAGACTATTTGGTTATGCTTCAAAGTGCACATGTAAGTTGTGCACTTTGTGTGTGTGCATAACATGTGCATAACTACTTCACATCTTACTGGGGAACTGGTATACGCAGAAGTTCAGTAACTTGCCCAAGGCTACACCACCATTATTGCCAAAACTAGAGTTAGCATCAGCCATTCCTGCCAGCGCAAATTTCAAAGCTGAAGGTTCCTTCTTCATTAAGAAAAACATGGGGATGAGATATAATTACGTATCTCTAAGGACTCCCGTGGTCTATAAATAACATTTGTACGTTGCTAAGAGCATGTCTTGTCAAAGGCAACAGCACTCCTTCTGAAATGTCAGCTGCAGAGTATGAAGCCAGAGTACATAAAACACCAGCCTCTGTGGGAATGAATGTTGCTAGTCCAGCAGAGCTTTCTGCACTTAGAAATATTAAATACTGGAAAAAATACTTCATGGAAGGAAGCGTTCAGACTATTTTATAACAATATTTCATTTTCCACAGCTTTTCATCAATGCAAAATCATGCGATTTTTTTCCAAAACGTGTTTTCAGGCAAATGCCATTCAATTGCCAGCATTTTGCCTCTTATACACCACCTACTAACCTATACTGTCAGATTCAACCTTTTTCTGCAGTTGATGCCCTTTGCAGCATTCTACCTAGTTTTTTAGACTCAAACCAAGCTTCAGTCGTAAATGTTCATCTGACTACCATGAGAAGAAACAACTTTACTTTTGCTGAAAAATTCCCACATGGACATTCACATCCCTTCATTCTAGGGCTTTGCTGTGAGACCCTCCAATTTTATTACTCTCTAGGCTTCTTAGTAGTCACAAGTCCAATTTAATCAAACTTCTAGAAAATTGCAATGCAATACTTTTTGCCCTGCTAACACTGTACAGGATCATACTGAAATGACAGAAAAACTTCAATTTCTTTTCTGTCAAGTGCACTAAGGAAAAACAGCATACCAAGAGAGACAGCAAGGAAATATGAAGGGAGCACATGTGCATTTCTAGATACTCGTATTTCTGCTGGGAATTTTTTTTACCTAATTAATGTAATAAAATACTCATTCAAATATTTCTTGCCAGCAATTTCTTAATGTTTCATAGCTGAATTGAGTTCTAAACTGTATGTTTAGAACTGTAGGGCACCTCGCAGCTGCTAACTTCAAATTAAAAATAATAGGAAAATAATAGAAGTTCTTTTTGTGTTAATCTTTTACAAATTGACACAGCTGAAGCAGAAGAATTCATGCATCTTTCTCTGCTGTTCTTATGTTACACCATGTCCAGCATTTGGAGCTTTTCCTGCAGCACTTAGAGAAGTTTTTTTAATTACTCCATGCTGGCCCCCTCCACAGAGTCTGTGTTTGCAACGCAGCAAAGGAGCAGCAGGGCTCTTAAAAAGCACTCAACTGAATCCCAGCTGGAAACCTGAACACCCCATCTTTTCTAAGCCTATTTTGCTGTGTAACAATTCTGCCAATATAATTACCTTTTGTGTGTGTGTGGAAACAAAAGGAATTTTCAGACACAGTGTGAAGTGTTACAAAGCAGCATAAATTTCTTCAGAACTATCATAAACTAGTGTAAGGGAGATTAATGCTAAGGACACTTTATTAAATTTCACTCCAGCTCACACATAGTCTCTGATCCTATGGGGGAAACAAAAAGAAAAAAGAAAAAAAAAGTTCTGTCACCCATTTCTAAAACTACTATTCTATCTGCTAAAAGCCTACAGCTTTAACAGAAAACTAAACATTTTTATACACATAGAATTTTTGTGACCCTCACAAGGAAGCCTTATGAATCATTGACTTTCAAACTACTTGCAACCAGAGCAACCAACAGTCTTCTAAACAGCTGAATGACATTGTCCTAGTTTGGAAGCAGGAATTTTTAGATAATGCTCCACCATAAGTTTTATTGCCAGTCCTAATAGCTGTAATGCATCACTTCTGCAACGAGCAGATGCTATCACAGGATCATGGCAGCAACACAAGCACATTATAAACATATAGTGGGGGAAAAAAAAATCCTGCGGGCAAAGCTTTGGAGATCAGACAGACATATGGAATGAAGTGATTTCACGAAGGTGACAGCTAGGTCAGTGGTAGAGCCAGGTCAGTGGTAGAGCCAGGAACTCAAGAGATCCCTAATGGACAACATTCCCGAATGGCCTACCAATGACAGGACAGAAGCACAGAGACTATTTTCACTGGAAAAAATACTACGGAATTGTACTAGATCATATTTCATTGAATCTGGTCAGATTCAATTTCACTGAATTTCTTACTGCTCCAATTACATCTAAATTTAGAATCATAGACAGCAGAACCAGTCATCCCATCATTTTCCTTTTTCTGTTTGCTCATTTTCTGTGGAGAAACTATTAGTTTTACACCTTGCCTCAAATGACACCAGTTCACTGCCATTCTCTGGGATGCCCATCTGTGTCTTGTTTGGGTCAGGAGACTTTGCATGGGGAGCTTTGGGCCTCTGTAGCTGATGAATACTGGGACCCTATCCGTAATGGCACTGAAGTTCTGCATGAAGTATCTATCATGGCCATTATCCTCTGAGTAGTGCAAAAAGCTTATGGGTTGTGATTCATCCAGCCTCAGCATCAGAGCCCAAAACTGAGAGCCCTCTCTGCTTTTTATCTCATGAATTAACCCTCCAGTGACACACAGTCTTTCTTTTAGAAAGTTAATCGCTATTTTTACTGTGGTTTCCATTAGTAAAAAGAACAAGCATCACACTTTGGAACAATGCCAAATAACCATCATACAGATACTTTTACATGTTCACTCCATTCAGCTTAACTGCTTTTAATATTATGAACAAATCTTACAAGCCAAACCCAAAAGGAGGCACAAAACAATCCACACCTGATGACAATGTATTTTAAATGTCTCGAATTCATCATCCACCTGTCAGCTGGGTCATGAGAAAATATTTATGTCCAAATAGCCATAACACTGAAGGAGCAAGATGCAGAAAGACTATTCCTCTGGCTGGGAAATCTGAGCTTTACCAGAACAGATTCCAGTAATGAATGCAGTTCAGGGGAATTTAATGGTCTATTACTTTTGCATTTGTCATGTTCCTGCATGTTTTGTGTTTTGGTTGTTTGTTTTTTTCCTTTATATTTGATACAAGCAGCACAGGATAAATATAATCAGCAGAATGTGTCATCCCTTGTTTTCTTTTAGCTGATGTGCTAATTTTGTGTAACAAAATAAACAAGCGGCACTTTCCAGATGTATGAAATGTGGTTTTAATGACCAAGTAAGGCAGACTTTTTTTGGGGGGGAATCACAGTTTCCTCAATTAAATTTTAAAGAAATTCAGCTTTGGAAACACTGACTGCTACGTTCTACAGTTCTCAGTGAGGGAAAAAATTGAGGTGGGAGGATATATGCTTACTTTCAAAGTGCAGAATTACCAAAGCGTTACTCTAAATTCAGTGATTTTAAAGTCAAGATTTCTGTTCTGCTTAAATGCCTGTGGGTAAATATGCTGAGGTCTGCCATACACTTTAGGTAGTCAATACTGGTAAGATACTCTTGCAATTACTGCACTACTGAAAAGATCAAGTCAATCTTCAATCTAACAGACAACAAAAGGAAAGACTTCTCCCTTTTCTGGCTGAGATGGACAAGTTTTCAAGTTACAATCCCATCTAACAACTCAAAATGATGGTAGTGGACCTCTGTACTGAAGATGTCCTGCCACACAGACTGTAAAACCTCTACAAGAAGTCCAACAAGCTTACCATGATTCTAACTGCATGGTGGACAAAATTGATCAAGTTTGTGTTATAAGCAGCACGCTTGGGCCTTCTACTAGCTGTAAAAAGAACAAGCATTTTAAAGAGAGAACTTACTGTTTTTTTCAAAGACAACAGATCTCCCAGAAATTTCCCAGGAAGAGATACATGTACACGTGTGTCTGTGCACGTATATTTATATGCCTGTCCACAAAGATACAAAACCAGAAATCTTAATCTAGATAATGTCAAATGATGCAAAAAAATAAAGGAATCAACAAAGCTGTCAATAAAGAATTCCTTGCAGAATGGAAGGAATCAGAACTGCTCAAAGGATTCAAAGAATTAAAATCAAAACTTTTAAAAAGAAATTACATTAAGAACATCTTCTAGAGAATATATTGGCTCAGACAAAAGCTTTGTAGCTGCTCTTCTGGCTTTTGTTAAGCCAGTTATGAAAAATATGCATGCAAATTTTTTTGAGTCAGGTAACAATTTCCTGAGTTACCCGTCCCCACTGAACACAAGCATCTGCCCACTCACACTCACTCATCAGTTCAGACTTGGGACACTGGCACTGACACCATTTTGTAACCATAGAAAATAGCAAAATTTCCCCAAGAGGTACCAACTTTAAATTCACCAATTTCACAGTTAATTATTCTTGGAAAAGAGTATGGGAGAAATTTCACATCCCGAGATTCTGACTTCCTGTTCAGAACCAGCTCAGGAACATGTTTAGATTTAAGCTCCACTGAAGTAACAGATTTTACCAATTATATAAAATTATTCAGTGGGGGG